>OY757189.1:35536498-36136498 GCA_963583895.1 Melanophora roralis | reverse complement strand
GACATTCAATGCTGTTGTAAATCTCTAGTTAAGGAACTGTGATAATTCACGTGCTTATACAAAATTATAATTTTTGATAAAGAAAAGGGGTGGATTCGTCGAAAATTCATTGATATTAAGCACGCATTTAAATGAGAACCCGAATCCTTAAATGTGAACCCATGCTCGCCAAAAGTACGCTCATTTTAATTCCACGCATGATTCACTCTTATGTGAACCAGTTCATTATCAGTAGCACTCATGCACTTACTACGAGCTTGTTCGTAAATGCATTACTGTGCTGCATCATGACTTTTAGGGTAGCAGAAACCATATTTAAGTGCACTGATTTACCTTAAAAAAATGTTTTAATAAAAAAAAAATGTCTACAAATTTCTTTCTAAATATTATAAGTTTGTAAGTGGCGAATTTTTCCAATTTGCAACCTTTAATCTTGGTTTAAAGACGGCAAAACGTTTTTGGCCTTTTCAGCAACAGTATTACATATTTTTATTTCAAAAGTTAGCCAAAGTTCAGCAACAAACAAATGTTTAAAGTTAGTTTTTCCTGTATTTTTAAGTTTCAACATACAACCTTGTAATATTGAGCAAGCGAACTGTAGAATTATTCACTTTTTTAAAACTTTTTCCGTTTTTGTAAAAGTTTGCGCTCGTTATGCAGATGCATTAACAAAAAGGATTTTCTTCTTTTGCGTGTCTTTTTTTGTTGGGTTGTTTCGACATAATTTTTTAATCAGAAAGGATCGAAAAGTTGAGGAATTTTAATAAATGCCTTTGGAAAACGCTTATCCGTTTTTAAGTAATGTTCATATATCAAGATACCAAATATATTTTTTAAATAACAAAAAGGACAGTATGCTCTAAGACGCAAAAATGCATACATATGTATGTAAGTTAATTCTTTGTTAGAAAGATCAAAACTTTTTCTTTAAAATTCTATTTTGAAACATGTTACATCATTAATCTTCAATCTTCGTTCGTTCCACTTCCATCTACCATTTTTGTATCATCATGATGCATTCAATCGAACATTTGTCTACATTATGTCGTTTGTTTCACACAAAAAAAGTATAATTTTCAGAGATTTTGTATATTCAAATAACAAAGTTAAAATTTACATATAATTTTAAAATGTTTTATTATTATTATTATTTTTACTTAAATTGCACGAAATTAAAGCATGGTTCTTTCGCTTTTTTTTTTTTTTTTTTTTTTTTTGTTTAAATAATAATAAACTTTAATTGATGTATTGATGTATTTATTGGAATGTGATGTGACACGATGAAATTAAAATCTAATCAAAGCTTAATTTAATTTGATTGTTTTTTTTTATAAAATTTGTTTTTATAACTTTTGCAAATGTACTGACTGACGCAACTGTGTGAATTGCGATTGTCAGAACATTGACGTATTTCCACTGAAAATATGTTACTGAATATATTATGTTTAATTAAAGGTAGTTTAAATATTTAATACAATTTTCAGATGGGGTTATTATTTATATATATTTTTAAAATATTAATTGGGTTCCCACCTCGTTCGAATCTTATTACAAGGTTCATTCCCTATAAATTTTGCTGTGACAAACTCAAAAACTAAACACTTAACGATATACGACTAACGTTACAACCTAAAATGGTTTGTAAGTTTTAAGTTAGTCAAATTGAAATTGGCGCTTTTCTTAAGCAAGTACGAGAAACTTAACGGATAACAATAAGTATCGTGAACTCCAATACTATTTTATACGAATGATCAATTAGATTTCTTTGCTACACATACACTGGCCGCCAAAAAAGAGTAAATTTTTAGCAAGCTTTTTCTAAAGTGTCATAAAATGGTACCCGGGCACCCCATTAAATGGTTAAAAATAAAAAAAATCAATAATTGTTAGTTATTTAACGCTATGTTGGCAAAAAAAGTTATTGTTCAGTAACCAGTTTTGCTGGTCTTCCTCTATAGTTCTTTGTTTTAAATGACGCTCTTAATGCTTCTGGGCACTCTTCCTGCCAAAATCTCTTTAAATTTAAATAAAATATTCCACAAAGGAGCTTAAGGAGCGTTTAGCAGAACTGGTTAAGGGGCAGGGTGTTTGGTCTGATGAAACGAAAACTAATCGATTTCATTTTTTTTCAAGTTTTTGGATTTGGTTGGTCCTTTATTGTCATATTAAATAGTATTAGTTTTTTTGGCTTATACATATATTTAAGATAAACCCGCTTCATCATCGTAAGCACAGTTTATATTTTTCGACATGTTTTATTAATAAATATGCAAAGGCGTACTAAAAATATAAAAGTACTTTTTATTTACTAATAGACTTCCGACTTCAATTAGGCTCAATGGCCTTTAATTATTTGCAATCTCAAGAGATCACAAAAACCTTAAATGTTAAAAAATTACTTCTTCCCTACTTAATTGACTTTTGGCCTCAAGCTGGGTCGAAAAATGTCAAAAAGTAGTTGTCCAAACTTAAAAAGAGTTAAAATATTATTTTTACTTTTTTGATTCAAGAAAATTGGGTTTAAAAATCAAGCAAACAAAATTGAAATTATGAATCTTTTTTTATTGGTTCAATAATTTCAAAAAGTACGAAAACATATATTTTGCGCTCTTCACCTGTTAGAGTCCAAAATTTAAAAAAAAGGACCGAAAACGTATTCACCTTTTTTCGAGAGCTGTCTAATGCAATTTGAATAATGTTTCCATATTTTTTTTTTGGCTTAGAAGTATAATAAAAACTAAAAAAATACTAAAATATAATATTTAGCCTTTTTTACTCCTTAGGGTCCAAAATTTTTTTTTCATGAATAGTTCAGAAGACAACTACTAACCGCTTTCTCCTCATTTAGACCATGTTGACCCCCTAAGGTTTCCAGTTTCTCAAAATACCTTTTTATTTGGCTTATGCAGCGGAAAAGATACCTGCAGTCCAAATTTAAAGTCTCTAGCTTTACTTTTTTGTGCTGTACGATGATAAATCAGTCAGTCAGTAATGTTGTTTCTTTATATTTAACTTTAATAAAAAACCGATTCTTGTAAATGCAATTAATAAATAAAAAAATAACACAAATTTAAGAAATTCAATGTAAAACACTTTATTTACAAAACGAGTTTAATTAATGATTAATTTGTCATTCGCTATAACACAGTTTTTACTACGTTAGCTTTACAGCAGGCAGTTTACTCTTTCACACATTTTTATCAACTAACTGACACTTAACAGTAACGTGACCCTTTATACAGGGTGTCCACCGGCAAGGTATAGTACTTTGTGTTGTCGCCGTTTTGGTAAACATTAGTCTTGACAGTTCATATTTGGCATTCGTGAAGTAGAGACGTGGCAAATTTATTATGGAAAAATATTCTGTAAACCAACATGTTTTAATCGGTAAAACATTTGATCAAAATCAATCATCGATTACTGTGACGATAAGAAAGTTACGTGAAATTTTTGGGAGACGTGCCAACAAGACGCACTATTTGTCATGTAGTGAATGATTTTGAAGAAAGAGGGACTGTAGCTGATAGGCCCAAGCATGTACCCCAAAGTACTGCAAGATCGGCTGAAAACATTACTGCTGCTCAAGAAAGTGTTCAAAACAATCCATCAACCCCAATTCGACGCCGTGCTCAGGAACTTTGTCTTCAAAGAACAATTTTGGCTATAATTTTGCACAAGGATTTGCATTTGTTTCCATTTAAAATTTTAGTTGGCACAAGAGCTTCTTCCAGAAGACCATTTACACTGTCGTACATATGCCAATAGGATGTTACAGCTCGCCCATGACAACCTCGATTTTCATGAAAAAATCATAATGAGTAACGAGGCACATTTTTATTTAAATGGATATTTAAATAAGCAGAATAACCGGTTATGGGCAATGGAAACTCCTCAAATAAATCATGAGTCACCTTTGCATCCATTAAAAGTGACAGTCTGGTGTGCAATTTGGTCAGGAGTAATCATTGGACCTTATTTTTTTGAAACTGAAAACGGCGTAACGGTAACTGTCAATGGGAAGCGATATCGTTTTATGATTGAAAACTTTTTAATGCTACAACTGCATGCTTTGGGCTTGGTTAATATGTGGTAAAAACAAGACGGTGCCACATCGCATACAGCCAGGATTACAATGGAATAACTGTGAGACCTCTTTTCTTAACAAGTTATTTTAAAAAATGGTGGCGCTGATTGGCCTCCACGGTTGTCTGATTTGACTGCTCCAGACTTTTTTGTGGAAATATTTGAAAAGCAAGGTGTATGAAAACAACCCAGAAACGCTGGAGCAACTCAAAGAAAATATTCGTGATGAAATTATTGAAATACCGCCTGAAATGTGTGAGAATGAAATGAAAAATGTGCTCAAAATGGCTCGAATTTGTGAGACTTACAGAGGCGGACATTTATCTGATATTGTATTCCATACATAATTGCCAGCATTAAACAAAACATTTATCAATATAAAATATGTACATTCTTTTTCATTTAATCCAAAACTATAAAGAAACAAAGTAGTATACCTACCTTGCCGGCGGATACCCTGCATATGCCAGCTTACACTAACAAAATTGTTGTAGTAGTTTCAAAAGTTTCTAAAGACTACTAGAACTAACTTTAACATTTCTAAGTAGAACATGGTAATAAGCATAATTTATCTGCAACCCCTAAGAAGTTGCTATGCAATTTTTAACGCTGTTATTTCGCCTTATGATTAAGGTTACAGGATTCCCAGGGTGTTCTGGCCTTATTTCGTAACAAGAAGTATATACAATAATTTATAAGTTTCATAAACATTTTCTTACTATTTACGATCATATGACACTTTAAAAAAAAAAGTTTGCTGAACATGCACTCGCCTTTGATTGCCAGTGTAAGTTTAAAAACACAAAAAAGTAATTTAAAATAAATTGAAAATTTCGTAAGAATTTTTCTTTGTGACAATTTTAAACTCTTTACTTAAAACCCTGAAAATAATTTTCGGCTACCTTCTACTTTTTCATGAGATGTTAAACTTTTGCAAACAACACTTCTGCATATCGATTTGAATCGAAATTTTTTTCATTACTCTTTACTGTGACGTAGTTGTACCGCAAATACGTCTAAAGTACCTTTTATGTTTTGAAATTATTTGTCTTTGCGTTAAAAAATTTAATTTATTATAAAGTTGGGACAATATAATTTATGACCAAACTATTTTACAGAGAAGAAAAGCTACGGAAGAAAATTTTTATTCAAAACGAAATGTGAAAAATAGAATGATTAAAATCTATGGCAAAAAAAACATTGAGGAATAACTTTTGCGCTACTTATGGGGTTTAGGTGTTAGTTTGTCATTGCAAAAATTTCTTGAAAAACGCACAATGGAAAGTTGTCCATTGGTAGTGGGCGAATCTTATTCGTCCTAGTCAAACTTTTATTTGTGTTACTTAGAATAAATTCTCAATGTTTTGGAATGTTTACATAACCTTTTTCCATCTTTTGTTTGTTATAAATATTTCTTCTTTAATTACATTTTAATATAATTTTTGTATTTCTATTTTTTTTTTCTTTAAATTTAGCAATTGGACGCCTACAAAACGGAAAACTTACGCCTTAAAGAAGAGAATGGAGCGCTTATAAGAGTAATTAGTAAGTTAAGTAAATGAAATTCAAATAAATGATTTAATATTATAAAAAAGAAAAACATTAAAAGAGAAAAACTTTGAAAGAAACACACACACATACATATTAACAAAAAAATTTTTACAAAATAAATTCTAAATTTTTACAAATAAACGAAGTATAAATACTGTGAATTTCTTACATAAAAATAAAAAAAGCTACTCTTTAAGGAAAAAAAAAATATATACAAAACCCTATGTATGTTTAATTAATTTTTATTATTTTAAATAAATTTATAAATTTATTATTATTATATTTAATTTAAAAAAAAACTAAGGCAGAGTAATTAAAAAATTTAATAAAAGTTTAAAAAATTTTTATATAAGTTGGTGTTAAACATTAAATTTAAATTAAATTTTAAGTAAATCAACAAAACAAAGAGAAAAAAGTAAAACTTATTTAATAAAAAAAAATTTAAATTATTTTAAAACAAATGATTTAAAATAAAGTAAATCATTTACTATTTTAATATACAAGATATACACTCATACAAGAAATGTTTTAGACCTACCCTGCCGTCAAATGAGTAGCTAACTACAAAAAAAACTAGCTTTAAGTTAGCTTCTATAGACTAACTTAAAGCCAACTACTACGCAATGCAAGATTTGCATTTACCAAAATGTATACAAACACTGCGCAGTATTTATTTTTTTTCTAAATAAGATTGCTTTAACAAATCAAGCAGAAGAAAACTTGTTCTTTCAATATATTATTTTACATTTAAAAACAAAGTGTCTCGGTGGCCTAGAGGTAACGCGCTTGTGCTGCAGTGCAGAAATCCCTGGTTCGAATCTCAGCGTCGGTAAATACAAAAAATGAAATTTTTAAATTGTAAATATTAATTATTAATAAAATATAAATACTATAATATAATATGGCTTGATTTAAGTAAAGTTTACTTAGATAACTTTTTGTGTGTAGCTTTTCGTTGGCTTTAATATAACTAACTTAAAGTTAATTAAAAGTAATGCAGAATCGGACAATTGACTACTTCCTAGGACATCGCAATGTTAAAATAATTAGTTAATTCCATATAAAAGTAATGCAACTGTCAACCACCACTACTTGAGAAATAGTTAGCTTCAAGTTAATTTTAAGTTAACTGAATGTCCGACAGGGTACCTATACAAACACATATACATATTTATATCGATTATACATTTTTACATTTACATACATACATACGTGCAAACATTTACATATACATACATACATATATTTTTGTTTGTTCAAATTTATACATTAAAATCAAGAAAATATTAAACTTTTTAAATAAAGAAATATTTTTTTTTAATTTTTATGTTTAAAATTATTATTTTTTTTTTAAATACATACATACGTGCATAATTATTTTTTTTTTTTAATTTTAATACATTTGACACTTACATACACGAACATTGTAATTTTATTTTTATTTAATTTTTTATCATCATTATTATTAATAATTTAAAATTAATATATTTTTTATTTTAATCTTAACAATAAAAAAAAATTAATGTTAAAAATAATTTACGGAGAAAAAAGTAATTTCTGGTTTGCTGCACAGATAAAAAAAAACAAAAAATGTTTCGGTAAATTACACAAAAAGTTAAAGTTTCTTTTAAAAGGAAAACGGGGGAAGTTGTTTTGTTTAAAATTAAAATTTAAAGTCTTTTTCTATTTATTAAATCATTCAAAATACTAACCCAAAAAGGGGAAAAAATTATTTGCCCTATTCCTTTACTTTCTTTTTAGTAGACCAAATTATTATTTTTTTTAAATAAATTTAAGAGTTAAAAATAGTAAAGCCTTGATATCTTCTGGTAGATACATGTGGACCTACATATATATCATTTACATTTATCATAATAAATCGATTTTCGACTCAATCTTCTTTAAATATGTTCTGTGCAGCAAACCAGTAATCACCCGACAAATCATCATTAATGGTTAGACACCTCGTTCTCCCCGTTACGTAATTAATTCAATCAAGCCTGCGCAAAACGTAAACGTAAACATATTTTGTATAGTTTAGTTAAGTGCATTTGTATTTTTCTGTTTTTTTTTTCTATATAAGTTTATTTTATAATTTATTTTTGATTGAAACATCAAATTATTACTTTTCCAAATTATTATATTATTATTATCTACATTTTAAAATTGTTAGTTTTAATTTATTTGTAAAAAAAACAAAAAAAAAACGAATGAAAGAAGAAATGAAAACAATATCAATAAGAAAATCTATAATAATCAATGTGAGTTATAAATGTGCTTTTTGTTAAAATTAATAAAAAAAAAATGATTTTATAAAAAAAATAAAAACAAACAAAAAATAAAATCTTTTTATATCTGTTACGATTAGTAAGTATTTCAAAAGTCTTCAAATGCATATTTATTTTATAAAAAAAGGTATTTTGTCCTCTAAACAAATTAGTTTTTTACTTGTGAGCAAACACGAATTCAGGTAAAAAAGAAAATGTTTAGATTGGAGGAGCAAGGTGGGTTGCCCCAAACAAACGTACCAATTTTGTAAAATATTATATAGGCTTTATTGAAAACTATAATAGAGATATTTTTTTGTTATAATGTTCATATTTAGGAAAAAATTTTGTTGGATCGAATCATGGGGAATGGTGTCCCCCAGTATAAACAACCAGTTACATAAGATTTTTGCAATGTTATGCCTCAAAACTGTAATTGTTTTCATCAACCTGGTACGAAAAAATTTTGTAATAATCTTTATTTAATAACAAATTTTTAAATTAATTTTTATAATATCAACATGTTAGATATCAGTTAGCACTATAGGCGAGAAGATGAAAACAATTTTCATTTTAGCAATGATTACTCTGAAATGTAAGTTTTTAATGGTATTTTGTATTTAACTGGTGTCAGCGAACCACTATATATTGGTCGGATAGTCGCCCCTGCATTGTCTTAAAAATTAAAAGAAAAAATCTGACGCGGAAGGGACTTATACATTATTTATTATACATTCATATTTACTGCAATTATTTGCATCAACGATGATATAAATATTGGTAACAAATGGCCAAAAGTTAATAGAAAAATGTTTTAGCTTAATTGTTATTATTATTATTTTTTTCAATCAAAGTCATTTAAACTACTTAATTGTTTAAAAAAAATTAACTAAAATACAAACAAAAAATAATTGCAATTCTTATATCGTTTAGGCCCAGTGTTGCGCTTTCGCAACGTCGGGTAACGACTTCCAACGATTCGATTATTTTTATATTTTGTTTGTGTACATCATATTCTGACCAAATTAAAGCAAATTAGCTCGGCCTTATTTGGCTAACTTTCTTTTGATTTAATGACTGACCAATGACTGATTGATTCGGGCTGTGGTACATCTAACCGATGTAAAGGTCCACTTAGAAGGAAGATTGGGGTTAAGTATATTCTAGGAATATGCCTGGAAGGGGAAACTAGTGGGGATCGGTCGTACACTTAATTTATCTAAGGCTGACTCTGGAAAGTTATGAGCGTTTTAACATCATTTTTGTTAATTTTGCGTGGCATCTCCCTTAGGTGATGAAGATAGGGGGTAAGAATGTTTTAGAAATATTTTTATTCCTCTAAGGACGACTCCGGGGGAGTTGTAGGGGTCTTTTCCCCTAATTTTTCAAAATTTTCTATGGCAACCCTGTAAGGGCCTAAATGTAGGATGAAAGTATGTTCCCCCAAAATGTATGGCAACCCTGTTAGGGGGATGAGATAGGGTGTAAGTATGTTCCACAAAAATGTTTGTGAGGAAAAGCTAATGGAAGTCAGTCTCACATTGCATCCGTGTAGGGGCAGTTGTAGAGGGTTTTAAGCTCAAATTTTAGAGAAACAAATAGAGGTAGTCTTCGTTTTGGGCTTATTTCACGGTAGCGATTTTTTCGCAGATATTTCCAATAGTCTGATACTGCCTACGGGTGACCTATGTGACATCGGGGGGGCTTAAAAAAGTTGATTTCAACCATAACACGGACAGACGGACATCGCTAGATCGACTTCCAATTTATAAGGATCAAGAAAATATTTACTTTATGGGTCGCAGATGTACATATATTAAAGACAAACGTAATGACAAACTTATATATAAAATCTTTATTACTTATGTGAAGGGTATAAAAGGGGGTATAAACTCTGATTTAGGCCGGAAGTCAACTAAGTGGGCAAAAAATACTTCTAAAAACCTTTCTGTATTTTAGTTTAATTTTGATCTGTATTTTAGTATTTTAGATGGAAATGTTTCACATTTTTGTTTTTTTTTTGATATTTTTATGAACATAATACTCATTTGTATTTAGTACTTTTTAAAGCCCAGTCTAATATGTTGCTAGAAGTTAAAATTTAAACCTGCGCTTACAAAGTATCAGGGGAATTTTTAGTTTCATATTAAGGAAATTTTACAAAAAGAATCGCTCTGAACTGAAATCACCGATAATTTTTCCTAGACGCTATAAAATACCATAATTTATTTATTGTATACGAAACAAAATTTGGTTTTATACGAAACACTTTTCGATTACGTATGCATCGATTCAACCTTACACTTTGGGCATCGCTTATACTTATACTTAGTATGCAACACATTTTACATTCAGGGGAGTCACAAGGTGTTCTATTATGTTATAACTATTGTCATAATGTTTTAAAATTCCACAATGGATTAAAAACCTTCACCATTATTGGACACTCAGCACATGTGTATGTGGAATTTGTTAAGACAATTTAACTAACATACCATACGACGTGGTTTTTTTTTGAATTATTTTTGAATGAAAGACAACAACAATGTTTTTAAACCATTTTGAAATTTTTAAAAATTTTAACAAAAGGACATAATAAACCACCTTGTGAATCCCCTTTATTGTGTATACAAAAATGAACAACGCACGTGAACGCTGATATTAATAAAAATTGAAACTTAAGAAAACTCAAAGACTCGTTGGTTGAGTTTTACCCCAACAAAAAGAAACTCCCAGGTTTAAACCTGGGGTAAAACATTGAATTTTACTTGTTTAATTATTTAACAAAATATTCTGCTTTCATTAAGATAATATTTTTATTTTATTAAATAATTTTGACTACATTTTACTCACCTAATTTAAGACAAATTCATAAAACCAATTGTAATCTTTATTGCGATAAATAAACAAAAATATTAAGAAATTTTGGCACAATTATCTAGAATTAACAAACATCTCGAAACAATTAAATAAATACTGTTTGCCAGTAAAATTAAACGTAAAAAGTTTTTTTAAGGCGACATTAAATAAGAGTGAATTCGTTAAAACCATTGAATTTATAATAAAAAGATTATAAAATGATAAAATAATCATGAAATAAAAATGTTTAATAAATCGATAACAACAATAACCTTAGTGAGTTCATAGAAGACAAGCAGCGAGTGTGTTAAAATTTGTAAAATTATTATTTTTATTTCTACAGATTATTTTAATATTCGTGAAGTTCAGTGCATCCATTTTAGTTGGCAGCTGCAACCAATGTTTTGCCAGCAATAATATTGCTTGTTTAGATGAAAACCATTTTAGCACTTGTTTTAAGGGAATACAGACTGATGTAGTAACCAAGTGTCCATCTGATCTTTTTTGCACGGACGATGAGCTTATATGCCATTCCCCGGAGGAGGGCTTTGTGCCCGTTTGCTATAAGGACCATTGTGCAGATTGTTCCGGTACTAATGGCATATTTGCTTGCTTGGATCAGACCACTTATGGTCATTGTTTTGGTGGTGAGAAACCCGTGGAGGGTTCAATACAATCATGTCCAAAGGGTTATGTTTGTAATCAAAATTTTCGAGAAATTTGTGTACCAGAGGCTAAGCATGAGGTAATTTTTTTTTGTTTTTGGGTGAATTAGCACAAACAATTTTAGGTCTTTTTTATTCCTGATTACATTTAAAGTTGTAAAAAATTGCTTAAAATAATGGATAAAATGTTAGAATTTAATGAATTGTTTTATCAACAAAAAAAAAGAATTTCGAGCATATGGCCACTGGGGTTGTTTCCCACGAGAGCATTCTGAATTTCCATTTTTGGGTCCATTTCACGAACAATACTGGCTGTATGCCACGAGTGTTCAATGCATCAATTGCTACATAATCCAACATAAGCCAGTGACTTCGCGTGGCTCCACGGAAAACAGTCTAGAGGTGGACAATTCCATTGCGGCGGGTGTGACTGTTTATTCATATTTTTTCCTATAACTTAAAAATTGTAAAATTTTAATTTAAAAAGCGGCTATGACTTTAAAGATTTAATGTTCTTAAGCGTTCAATTGTAATAAGACACTAATAGAACGTTATTTCTACTCAAAATGACCACCTTTCGCCTGTGACGGGTGGGACATTACAAATTTTAATTTTTAAGAATTTTCACTTCAAAATCGTGTTGTGTAAAATATTTTTGAAAACGAAACTAATTTTAAAATTTTAACGGTAGTTTAAAGTGTTTTTAATCGTATTTGTAACTTTATTCCCACAAAAAACTATTTTTTCTTAAGGAAAACCCTTTTACAAAATGTGACGGGTGTGAAATTTTCATACAAATGCTCAAAAAGAAGAAAAGCCGATTTTTCAATTCATGATCGTTTTTAACATTTGCAAAATATATTAAAATAACATATAAACCAATATATTTCTATTATTTTTACTCCCTTTTTGGGCGTAAATTCTTCGAAATATTTTTAAAAGAAAAAATTTTTTCCCCAATTTTTGGCGGTTTTACGTGGAATTGACCAGGTATTGGTCAAGCGACTTTTGAGCTCAACTCACAAGTTTATTTTTCAAAACCAAGCTATCGCTAAATTTTGATATGATTCTTTGCTTTCGGTCGCTATATGGCACATAGCGCAGTTCGGAATTTTAAAACTTGGGATGGTTTTAAAAAAATCAAAAGTTACGCCCATTTTAAATGTAAAACAAGTAAGAACGCTATATTCGGCTGTTCCGAATCTTATATACCCTTCACATTGATCTTTAAATATACCCAGCCAAGTTATTTTATACTGCAAATAATATAATAAAAATACCTTATGCAAGTTTTAAAGTCCATAGAAAACTTTATACAATTTTAACGTTCGTATAAATAATAGAAATAGATGAAGAAGGTTTGAGGTCGAGAGTTATAAAAGTTTTCGACATTATTCATATTAAAAGGCTAATAAAAGTTGTTAATTGTTATGGGATGTTCTAGTCCCCCTGCTCCTCTCCAACTTTTTTTCCAAAAAGTATGAATTATTTGATTATTACTTTTTGTGGAATATTCGAAGTCGATAGTTGTTATAGTTTCCCAGATGTGGCGTATCGAAAATTTCATAAAAATTGTTAGTTTGTATTAGAGCTACCCCTTCCCCTGCCCCTGCCCAAAAAACTTTTTTTTTAATGTGGATGTTACTATCCTGTTACTTTTTGCAGAACTTTTGAAGTCAATTTCTGTTAAAGTTTCCTAAATTAAGCATATCGAAAATTCCATAAAAATTGTTAATTTGTATGGGAGCTCCCCTTTGTTTACCCCCCACCCAAAAAAAATTTTCTTTAAAGTGTAGGTCTTAGTGTACAACTTCTTTTCGTAGAATATTTTAAGTCGATAGCTGTTATAGCTTCCGAGATATAGCGCATGAAATATTTCACCAAATTTGTGCAATTGTAGGAAAAATACCCCTTTCCCTGATCCTATCTTAAAAAACTTTTTCCCTTATTTAGGTACCTTCCTTAGGAGTACCCGTGCCAAGTTTTGTGGCAAGAGTGACTATACTTACTGAGATATATAGGGATATATGAACGGATTTTGTCCTAAAAAATGGGTTACTTTGGGTTTTTGCTTATATCTCGGTTAATAGTAAACCGATTTTGCTGATTTTAAAAAGCGATTGTCTCCAGGACATTTCTAATAGTTTGACACTATTAACTGGTCTGTATCTTTTTATTTGACTCCGGAAACTTGATTTCAACAGACGGACAGACGGGCATGGCTATATCAACTTCCCTATCTATAAGGATACAGAATTTATGTACTTTATGGGGTCGCAAATGAATAATAAAGATATTAAAAACGGAATGACAAACTGATATATACCCTTATCACTATGTGAAAGGTATAAAAAACACCAAAAATTATCGTGTTGTTGTTGTTAGTTCAAAAATTTGGGCAATTTTTTAAGTGGGTAATTTTTCATTTAACTTATTTCATAAGTTATCTCTGCCGCTGACACTTACTCTGGATAATTTCTCTTTTCCTAAGCGGCTGGAATCCAAGGCTGCCAAATTAATAAAACGACGAAGATGTCGTTTTTATTATTATTAGCCAGAATCGTAGCTTTCCGGTGCAGGGGCAAATTACGGTATTCCGTTAAAGTCGCAATTTTTGTCGGCCGCACAGTGGGTTCGATGACACCGAAAGTGGCGAATAATTCATGGGAGCCGTAATATAAATTTTTTTAAAAAACTTTTTTTTTTTAAATCGTTAAATATGCATAAAAAGGCATATTCTGGAAAAAAAAAGATAAACGGAAAAAAAATTTTTTTTTTACGACTTTATAGACATTTTATTTTTCGGAAAATTATAGTTTGTTTCAGAATTTTCGCCGTAATTTTAAAATGGAAAGTGATTTTTTTAAAAAATGAGAAGCAAACAAAAGCTTATATGTATTGTCTTTTTAAAAAATAAAAAAAAATAAATATATATTTTGCATATATATGAATATAAATTTAATTTAAAGTCTGAATTAAGGTTTTGATGGATTTCGAGAATTTTACAAGTTTTTTAAAATAGTAACGAAATTAATTTTTTTAAGTTTTTTTGTTTATCAATTATTGTCATACACTTAAAAAGAAACCATATTATGTTCATCCTCACCTTCATCATCATAACCTTCGCTATCATTACTCTCTCTATCATGTATTTCTTGAAAAATAATAGGCGAAAGCAAAAGCTGTAGTTCGGAATTTGATAATTGTTGCTTTTCTTTCCGCTCATTTTGTTGATTTATATTAGATATGAATGGATCTGAACTGAGAAAAAATCTATTTAAAATATATTCATTCGACTTTTCTCGGCTGCATTTGCGAGCAAAGTTTTCCCTATAATTTTTAAAACCCTTATTTCTGTCTTCCTGAGCTTCTTCTGAAAGTTCTCCGATCGGTAAAAGGGCATATTTTATGATTTCGGGACCATGAATTAAAAATTTATGTATTGTAGGAGTCATACAAAACCATTTTAACACTTTCGTGAATAAAGATGACTGATACTTGTTCACGCACCTATCTCCGACAACAATAACAACAATAGTAAGCATTGAACGAACGTTAGTTTTGTTAAATACATGACTTTGAAAAAACACGACTTCAAACAGAATAATGTTAATAGCAAAAAATGGAGCAACAAAACCGCAAAGTTTCTTTATTGTAATATCAAGCTAAGATTTCATAATTTTAGAAAATATAAGATTCAAAACCCAACCTTAACTAACTTAGAAGGTATGGTTCACGAAACATCAAAAATAGGCCAATTCTTGACCTTTTTTTAAAAAAATCGTCAAAAATATTTTCACACATATTTTCAAAAACACTACATCATTTTTGTACACTTTAATAACTGAAAATGAAGGATCCATTCTTAAAATAACACTTTGTTAACGTAAAATTTGGAAATTACGACTCGTTTAATGCAAAATTTTATTTTTTTCGCTTTTTTAAAAAATTGCAAAAAGTTTTGTACTTTGACACGTTGTACGGAGTCAGCTAACAAGATAGATGCTTGAAAATTAACAAAGTGATGTAGAATTTTATCAAGTTTTATCCGAGACCAAATTTTAATACAAAAACTTAATTTTAAAAATTCAATTAAGCGTCACTTTCGAACCATTTCAACCCAACGAGGGCCGGTAGAGTTGTTAATTGTCTAATTAACCAACCAACCATTAACTCTGAATTTGGCTCTTTAGAATTGCAAATCTAAAAAAAACTTTCATTTGCTTTGACTTAACGAATCTATTTGTTTTTAGCCATCCTGCAAATTAACAGCAAAACCAGAAACGCAAACTACAACAGTTACAACAGAAATCAGCACTTTATTTACGGAGCCCGTAACAGATGATCCAACAACAACTGATATAAAAGACTCAACTGAAATTGATGAAACAACTTTAACAACACTTATTACAAGGGAACCCACAACAACCGTTCAACCAACAACTTTAGAAACAACCTCCACACAAACAACACAGGAACCCATATCCACAAAAGAAACAAGTACTGAAACTACCCAAGAAACAACTGAAACACAGGAAACAGTAATGCCAACTACATCTGTCAGCACTACCACGGCAGCGCCACGCAAGCCTGATACGATTTGTGGTGAAATTAGAAAAACGGGATTTTTCAAATCTGATGACCCAACATGCCGCGAGTTAGTAAAACTAAAATAATTTTTTAAATTTCTCTTTTTTAACCAATAATGTTTTCTCCTATTTTAAGATATATTTATTGTTATCCCTTATCTGGCCAATTTTTGGGTTGGAGTTATTATTGCGATGGATATTTTAATGCTGAATCCCAAAAGTGCCAGAAAGAGAAACCTGCAGACTGTGTTACTCATTGGAGTTTTTTTCAGTACATCGGATGGATGTTTATTAAGCAAAGATTGCATAAGCTGTTGTAAAACTGATCCGGGAGGTGTTTTTTCAATATTCCGACAGTTTTACCAGCCATTGTAAAGCATAAAGTAAATCAACAATTGACAAAAAGGATAATAAATAAAAAAAAATAATATTAAGTACTTTCATTATAAAACATTTTTAAAAATGCTTAAAAACAAAAAACTTACTCTGTGCAAGAATTATGATATTTGTGTTATTGGGAAACCCTGCATATGGTCGCCATCACATAACTCCAGTAAAATTAGCAAAAATTATAGTTTTTTCTTTCAGAACTGTATAAAAAAAAAAACTTAAGCCAATAAGAAAGCAATAGTCGGCCGTGCATGAACATGTAACACCCTACAGCCCAATTGATTTTCTATGAAGTACGAGGAGAGGCATTTCCGGAAGTGAAAAGAGGAGAAATATTTGGTTTGTTTCTTCTGACGGTGAATATGAAGCTTTTATTCATTTCAAAATTCCATGTCTGCAATCGCAACGCGGAAGGCCTTTAAAATTTTGAGAAGCGCATAGAAGGCAGAACATATTCGATTCTTAGGAGTTAAGCTAATATTTTTCTTTTAACTGTCTTTCTCAAGACAAGTATTTATTTCTCGTTTGGTTGTTCGTCTTTTTGAAGACGTTATATCTTTCCTGTTGAAAAACTTTTTAATTTTTATTTTATTTGAAAAAGATTAAAACCCTACACACAAAAAATTATCTAAGAAAACTTTACTTAAATCAAGCCATAGCGGTGTCAAAAGTACGGTGAGTACGGTTTTTCTTAAACCAAGTACGAAATTTCTTACTCCAAGTAAAAATTTTCAAGTACGAATTTCTTACTTTTAGCCACAATTAAGCCGAAAAAGGATTGATTTAAGTTCGGAACCGTACTTGATGGAAGCCAAAAAAAGATTGATAAAAGCCGTAGTAAACGGGATTAATTCGGAAATGAAATGTCATTTTTTTGACTTATGGAGCTTTATTAAAGAAGAAGAATTTTATATTTAATTTTTATTTTTTAGACACTTAAAATTTATAATATAAAAATTTCATTTTTTGTACTTTACCGAAACTTAGATTCGAACCACGTACTTTCTGCACTGCAGCACAAGCCCGAGGCCACCGAGACACTTTGTTTTCAAATGTAAAATAATATATTAAAACAATAAGCTTTTTTCTGCTTTATTTGTTAAAGCAATCCGAATAGGCTTGATTTAAGAAAATGTAAGTAAGAATCGTACTTAAAAAGATTTTGGATAAATTCAAGAATAAATTTCTTGATTTTAGAAAGCGAGTTTTCTTTCTGTGTATAAATTATATGATGAGTTAATATATAAAAAAATCAAGTACTCTGGTCTAGAATTAATGTTTCCTTTTTTCAATTTGTTTTAATTTCTTGAATTTTTTTTGAGTTACGTCTTTGACTTCCTTTGTAATTCGCTAGTATTGGTTTGATTTAAAGAGAAAGAATCTGAAGAAATCAAGTGTAAAAATCGTTTGTTTTCTGGTCTGTTTTCTTAATTAGGATTTGATTTAACATTACCTTTTATGCAAGTATTGATTGGTGGGGACTGCATTGTAGGCTTATCAGTGAGAGCTTATCACGCGCTTGCTGGTCTTCTCAACCAAAGGAAGAAGGAAAGTGCAGATTTTGCTCTCGGTGTAATTTTTTTATTTCTTTTTGTAACGAGGAAAACTTAAGGCACAGACATGATCCTAAACAGGTGAAACCTGCCAAATGCAGTTTGAATTATGTTTCTATCTTTGTGACAGAAGTTTTAAAATGGATCCAAAAAATAAAATATAGTTTTTGACCTCCTAAGGGTCGAATATATCAAAAACGTAACAAAACCTATGAGTCCTGCTAAAAGGAATTTATATTTTGTTTATGTGCTTATTAGTTCAGAAGTAACAAAATGGGCATGAGCAGTATCAAAACACAGTTTAAGCCTTGTTTTGTATCTTTGGGTCCAATATTTAAAAAAATTTTTTGGTTTAAAAGTAACATAAAGTACCGAAGCATTAGCAAAATATGCGTTTATCCCTTTTTACAAAATTGACCTAGACAGTATCAAAATATAGCTTTACCCTGTTTTAATATTTAGAATTTAAAATTTCAAAAATGCCCAAATGGCCCATTAATTTTTTTAAAAGGAAAAAAAGTTTAGGAGAATTAAACATAACGATTTTTATTTTTTGACAACTTTTTGCCCCCTTAGGGTTCGATATTCCCAAAATATCTTAGCAGACCTTTGCATCGAAGAAGCTATCCGCAGTCTAAATTTCAAGTCTCTACATTTACGCATTTCGACTATACGATACTGAAGTCAGTCAGATACGAACGATATTTCTTTCTATGTATACATAGATAAGTAAACATCCTTGCGTAGTTGCATTCGATTTTATACAAGGTGGGCAAAAAGAAGTCATACGATGTTGTTTGGCTCTGATTGTTTTTTAAATGAAAAACTTCAATTATTGGGGGAAAATTACGGCATTCGAGTCGATTGAGTAGAATTTCGATTCGAATCGAATTCCGTAATTTGGGGTTTTTTTTTGATTTTGTTTATTTGAACTTTTTTTAGTCAAGTCGAGAAGATGATATCGGCCAAATGGGCGCCGTCACACTTGATTGCTAAAAGACGCTCGCTTGTTGTCCCTGAGGGCTTTCAGGGTCTCGGGCTTGTTCACGTTAACACTGGACTTTAAGAAAACCCCACAAAACAAATCTGGATCGGTTAAATTTGGCAATATTGCGGGCCAATGAAAATCGCCAAAACGAGCGAAGAGGCGACCCCGGAACGCCACCTTCAGAATATCGGTTGTGGCTCGCGCTGTGTGTGCCGTTGCTCCGTCCTGTTCAAACCAGGGCATATTATTCTAATTACGGCAGAAAAAGCTCGGCTAACATGGCCCTATAGCGCGTACCGTCCACTGTTGTCGCTTGACCAGCGGCGTCCTCGAAAAAAATGGCTCCATTACTTCTCCAGCGGGAACAGCGCACCATGCAGTCGCTTTGAGCCGGCTTAATAGCTCTTCGTTCAACACTCGTGGATTTTCGCGTGTCCCAGAAGCGATAGTTTTGCTTGTTAACGTACCCGCTGAGGTAGAAATGAGCCTCAACGCTCTTTATGATTTTGGTCAAAAAATCGTCCACGAGACTGAGGATGGCTGGGGCGTAGGTTACACGCATTAAGCGGTCAACAGGCAGCAGCTGATGCATGGACTAGACTTTGTACGGAAACATGCGCAGGTCCTTGACCAAAATTCGCCTTTGGGACGTCCGGCTGATTGTTAATTTCCAGGCACGTCGTCTGGTCGATGTTTCTGGCGGCAGCTCGACATCCTTGCCAACAGCGGTGTTATTCTCGGCAGAACGAGCGCTCCGAGGCCGGTCGTTCTTGGCAGCATCTCGTGTAGTCCCATACTTTTCAAGGTTGGTAGCCAAACGGCGCAGTATTTGTGCAGTCGGTGCCGGGCGACCTCCCCGGTCAGCGACGGAATTTACGCTGCGCCAACACCACAGAATTATTATGTAAAAAAATATACACGATTATTCCGCTTTCTTGGGGAGTGTATCGCTCCATGGCTTGTTCGCTTGTATTTTACAACTGTCTAGTTCGAAAATGTCAAAACAGATTTAGCATTTGCCGCCATTTGCAAAAAAAAAGCATCTTCCAATAGGGTTATTTCTTTTGGCCCACCTTGTATGTGTTAACTGATTTGCGGGCGAAGGCCTTTAGTGGGTCGATCTTGCCAAAATTTGACAGGATAATTTCTGTGGATTTCAATACCAATGTCCACACTTTATGCGCTTTAATTTGATTTTAAATTTGATTTCAAACAGTAGGGCCTACACATGTGTAATCTATAGTAAACTAAACGCCGATTTCAATAAACTCTAATACATCAGTTGGTGGTTAAAGATTTTAGAAGTGCAAACAGAGAGAGTAGGTAAAACGATGCAATGGGTTTGGGTCAAATATTTGAATATAAATAGATTTGAAGCTATTGATAATATTAAAACACAAAATAAAAATAAAATTTGAGCTTAAACTTTTTTTAATTTATTACAATAATTTCTTTTAATCCTTAAATTATAGACAAACATCTGGTTTTTCCAATGAGCAAATTTTAGAGCCGGGTGAAAAAACTTTATTACCTGGACACTTCCTGCTCACGCCAGTAATTGAGCCATTCATCAAATAACAGACAACAAAACTGTAATAAAATATAAAAAAAAAATGTTTTTATTTAAAAAAGAAAACTTTTTTTATAAATTTTGGTTCTAAACTTACGTCTTACACGTAGGATCGCCCGCATAAAAAGATCCAGATATTGCAGCCTTCTTACAAAATGTTTCGGGATCAATCGGGCCAGAAGGTTTAGTTGTTGCATCAACAGTTGTGGTAGTTGATTTTGTAGATGGTTTCAAATTAATGGCTGTAGTTGCTTCTGTTGACCGCACTGTAGTTGGCTCTTTAGCTGTGGTTGTTGTTATTAGTTCTGTTGCTGTTGTAGTTGTTTTTGTAGTTATAGTTGGTCTCTTTGTAGTGGTTGCACTAGTCGGTTCAATAGTTGTGAATGTCGTAGTTGTGATTTTAGTAGTAGGTTTTGTGGTTGTTCTTGTGGTTTCATTTGGTTGTGTAATTGTTGTAGTAGTAACTGGTATCGTATTTGTGGTTGTAGCAATCAATTTGGAAGTTGTTGAAGTTGTAGTACGGTAAATAGTTGCAGCTGTAGTACTTGATTTTGCAGTTGTCGTCGGTTCATAAGTTCGTGTTGCCATTGTTGCTTTTGTTGTTATGAATATTGGTTTTGTTGTTGTAGGCATCATATTTAGCTCTTCGGTGGTTGTTGGTTTTAATTCAATAGGTTTGGTGGCAGTAATCATCGATTGCGTTGTTGTTGTTGTTTTGGGCGATGTTACACAGCTTGGCTAGGGTTACTTTAGTTGAAGGGAATCAAAAAAAAAAAATTGATAAGCTTTAAAAATTTACCTCGGTCAAATAACTTTCTGTACAAAAACCCTTTTTACTATAAATATCACAAACGGTATCTTTTGGACAATATGACACTTCAGCTCCTTCGAAAGGTCGATCTTTGCCATAACAAAATGCTATTGTTGTCTCATTTCTACAGGCATAAATCTTTTTCTCACTGCATACGCCACACAAATTCGTATCTCCTGTACAACTTGGTTTAGCTTCAGGTAGCGGATAGCAGACATAAGGTCCAGATGTGCAGACATAATTCTCGGGACATGTTATAATATCTTTAGTACGTTTACCTAAAAAAACCATATGAATCTAAACACATGTACTTTAACTAGTATTTGAACAATGCATACCGTTAATGCATAAAGAATATTTATTTTCCTTGTGACAAGCAACATAGTTGGTACTTTGACATACATTGCATTCACAGTTACAAGAGGCAATGAAAATCAGCAGAAAGATCTAAAACGACTAGTAGTTATACAGGTGCTATTTGCATGTATTTATGTAGAGTTAATCTTGTTTAATTTTTTACCAACTTCTGCATTCCCTTGATATTCTTTTGCTTAAGTTTCAGCAAACAAAATTTTTTTTGCAAATAAATTTCACAAGCTTATTTTAGGGAAGATTAAAATGTTATTATTTAACTGCAACCTACTCACCTGTCTTTTATATAATAATATTTTTGTCTAATCTAATTTTGCCTTTTAATTATCTTTATGGTCGAGATTTTATTTCTAATAAAGATTTTTTTAGCTTTTTTATTAAGACTCAATTCTATTGTTTTAACATGTTTAATAAGAGAAAAAAAATTTCGGATGAGTCATGAGCTAAACAAAAAATCATTTTATATTACAACTGCTTTTGACCGAAGCAAAATTTTTATACCGAGCCCACAATGTTGTGCCGATGTCGCCCCAGGGAGGAGAAATGTCTACTTCACAGAAGAAGAGGGTGGATGGAAGGGCGTGAGTGTGAGCGTATTAAGATGTTTAGGAGTCAGAATGAAGTTCAAAAAGCAAACTACGCCGCTGGTCAAAAGACAACAGTGAACGGTGCGCGATATAGGGCCATGTTAGCTGAGTTTTTTCTGACGCAATAGAACGAATTAGGACTTGAGGACATATGGTTCTAACAGAATGGAGCAACGGCATTCACTGCACGAGCCACAAACGATTTTCTGAAGGTTGCGTTCCCGAGTCGCCTCATCACTCGTTTTGGCGATATACTTTAGCCCGCAAGGTAGCCCGATTTAACCATTCCAGACTTTTTTTGTGGGGTTTTTTGGAGTTCGGTTCTTACGTGAGCAAGTCCAAGACCCTGGAAGCCCTCAAGGACAACATTCGACACGAGTGTGAAAATCTGTCGCCCGAAGTTCTCGCCGAAGTGATAAAAAATGCCTAAAAAAACGAGTCAGTATGGCAATCAATTTTGATGGCGCCCATTTTCCCGAAAAATAAACCTATCGCAGAGTTCGTTACGCATGGCGAATTTTAGTCAACGCACTGTTTGTGTGTATTTTCATATACAAAAATATGTTTTATTTTTTAAGACGAATATTCGCAACGAAAAATTCGTTTTTCGTAACAGTTGTGTTTAGAGCATATAACATGATACGATGCGATATTTTTCTTGGCAGTTTAAATCCAACAAGTATTGTCTTACGTGAAGTACAAGCTTTTTCAGGGAAAAACATAGTTAAAAAAGGGTATTCCCGGGATTTTTAAGACCAAATCCCGGGATTTTTGGATCGGGATCCCGGCAGCAGGGGCCGATGGGTTGCCAGATACATTGCTTAAGATCGAGCGCGACATGCTGATAAGGCGTATGTTTTAGTAAGTTTGCACAAACTCGCTAGAAGAACGCATACCCGAGGATCGGAGCATTAGTTTATTATGTCCCGTTCACAAGGAAACGTCGATTGAAAAATAAAAACTAAAGTTGGCGAGATAATTGAGCAGACCTTGCCAAGCCTCCCCCCCCTCGACAAGATATAAGCACTTCAGATCAACGATCATGGGGCGAACATTGCAAGCAGTACCTGCCAATTTTGAACAAGTCGAGAACGAATTAGGCAAAGTGGGTCTGGCGGCAAATACAGATAAAACCAAGTTAATAGTATTAGCACACAAGATGTCTAGTAGACTTGGACTGCTACCACCCTGGTGGTGCTCAAGAGAGAAATTTTGCGGTGAAGGAAAATACCAGTGTCGTATAAACCACGAACTGTATGAGCTATTTGCCAATATGGACATAGTTAGGCGTATTAAAATTTAACGTATATACATTGGCTTCGTTATGCTGTTAGAATGAATGAAGATGCTCCAGCTGGGGAGTCAATTGAATGTGACCCTGGTGATGGATCACGAAGAAGATGAAGACCGAAACTCCGATGGAAGAACTGAGTGGGAGAAAACATTTCAATATTTGCTTGGAAATATATTCTATGTTCGGTCAAAGAAGCAAAAGTCTGTTATATTATCCCTTTTGGATTCAATTTTGAAGGCGAATTAGGAAGAGCGATTCCGATTAAAGCTTGTGCATATATATGCTATGGTACAATACTGGAAGCAAATTACGGCATTCGATTCGAATCGAAATTCTATTCGATCGATCAAGTTGTCAATGCTTTTAATATAGGAATTCTAGTAAGAACCTTAAAATTTCGATTCGATTCGAATGCTGTAATTTGCCCCCTGGTATAACTTAACAGTAGGACCCAGAAGGTCGATGTGTTTGCCTCCGATATTATCCTTTGCCTGCTTTTTTCGTTAAAAATGTTTAAATTCGGACTTAGATCCGTCTTAAAAGTTTAAAAAAAATTTTGGTTGAAACATTTTTAAATAAACGTTTACATAATTAAGTATTTTTGTTGTTACTTTATTTGAATTTACTATATAAGATAATTGTGTTTGCTTTGAAAAAGTAATTTTGAACATAATTTATTTAACTTAAATTTAACTAATTTAAAATACAACAATTATCTGTGTTTTTTCGTGATTCATTATATACTGATTTTGTAAATTAATTTAAGCTTAAATTTTAATATTAAAATTGAATATAATTTTATTTATATGTGAATGTGTATTTCTTAGTTAAGTATGTACATGAATGTGTTAAATACAACCATTGGAAATATTAAATATTTCTATAATAATATTTAGAATTGTTTAATAAAAATGTAAATGTAATTGTAAATGATAAGAAAAAAACTTTAAAATTAAACTATTTTCGTTTGATCTTATACATAATAATCGTTGATAATATTTACTAATTGTTTTCTGTTGCCTTCCTAATCAATGTAAAGAATTGATTAATCGTAAAATGTTAAAAAATAAAAATTTTCAATACTTTTTATTTGCAGATGATTACTGAGTAATTGGCGTTTTAGTTTTTCATACAATGCTGACCGTAATGATCTCTTTTGCCTAATGCCTCTTCGATTCGGTTAAAGTTATTTTTTTCTAAGCGCTAATGGTGTCCCTGTCTGGCTCATCAGCTGCTCATAGTGTAAACCACATTATAAACTGTAAAAGTTTGTAAATATTGACAATTGGAAATTTCCATTTCTTTTCATTGGCCTTGTTACGATTCGGTACTAGACTGGGATAATGGACAGGCTTTGATATATGGCAATTGGTGATTACCGTGCCACCAGGATAGGATACCGATACGGCATCACCATGTTTCACTCCATCACAATCCGTTACAACGAGCGACTTGTTAAAACAGATACGTATCTCATTCAAATAGCTTATATCGGTTTTACTATCGTACAAACAATGTATGGAAGGGTTTTTCCCTAAACCATTTACAAGAGCTGCATGTAAGGCCACTATAGTATTATTGGAATCTGGATGTATGCCTGCACTTCCTAAAATATTTGCAAGCAAGTAATCTTCACGCCAAATTACCCCCTGATTAAAGTATTTCAGTTCATTATTCAATGGCTCAAGAGAGGCGGCACAAGTTCCGTGCTTAAACCATTCATGTTTCCACAACCAGTTATCTTTCGATTCACCATCGATATCTGGCCAATATTCATTTAAGCTATCCTTGATTCCCTCCAATTGTTTTATATCAAAGTCGGCTGACTTATTACAAAACATAGGTCCGAAATGGCCAAACTTTGTCGGCCAGACGCCATGTATAGTCCAAAACTCCTTGGCGCTGGGAAGTTTGCATTCATGATTTTTATCCTCTTCTCTCCAATGATAACAAGTCGTAACGGGCCATTGTTGAGTAAAGATTAAAATATCCCAATCGTAAGTGACAACATTTTCTCGTGGACTTAACTCTATGTCCAAGTCGTCACGATATTCGGATGAGGTAAGTTCATCTGAGAAAAAAATATCTCGCTTTATCTGTTTAAGCCGATCTATAGTTTCGGGTGGTAAATCTTCTGTGCCAATAGAAGCGCTAAAAGAGAAAAATTAAAAATCATGGTCATGTATTTAAGCTTTTATTTTTAAATTTTTAAAATAGACGGTAAAACTTGATTAGTTTAGAACACATAAAGTAAAAATGTTAATTATATTAAAATCCTATTATATTCTCCAAAAAACTAGTTATTTGCTGTGTATGAGCCTTTTCTAGGATAAAGAACCCGACATTCGTATGTCTTTAACATAGGAAAAAAGTCTAGAAAAATATGTCAAGTTTGTTGTATTTATATTCATTTAAAGCATTTGACTAGCAATACATAAAACTCAAAACATTTATTTTGCATATTGTTTTTTTTCTAGTATACGAGCAATTTAAATACGGACGCGAACGCTTCAAAAAATGGAACTTACTTTCAACTGCATTTAGAAAAACAAAGTAATCTGCAAATTGGAGTATATTTAAAATTTTGTTTTAAATATAAAACGATAAATACAGTTTTTGAAAAGTGTTAATAAGTTAAAATCTACAAATCATTTTGTTTATTTTTTGTCATTAGGTTTAGTTTGATAGCGAACGTGACATTTGTAAGGCGACATTATTCTTTACCATATTTAAATCAATATTATTTTAATAATTTGCATTTAATTTGTATTATTTCATTATATATATATATATATATTATTTCACTATATATATTAAGTATTTACACAAAAAAAATACGCGATAAAAAACATTGCAAATGTATTTTTGCCATACAAAGTTTCATATTTTTAAAATTTTGATTAATCGCTCCCACAGCTTCCAGGGTGCTTCTTGAAAGGTAAAATGTAAGACCGACCCCAATTAATTTTTCTTTCCAAACATACTTTGTTAAACATACTTACCCTCTATCACCAGCCTTAAACATGATTGCCATTCAACATTGGAAAAAATAGGGTAAAACCCCCTACAACTTTCCCTGAGTCACCCCTAGAGGAATAAAATGTATCACAGACCCCCAAACATATTCCTAGATTATAGTTACCCCCTATCTCTATCACCTAAGAGGGTTGCCATGCAAAAATTACAAAAATTGTTAAAAAACGCCAATAACTTCCCAAGAGTCGGCTATAGAGAAATAAAGTGTACGACTGACCCCCATAAGTTTCCACTCCCAAACATATTTCTAGGACATATTAACCTCCTATTTCCACGCCCTAGTGGGGTTGCCATACAACATTTACAATAAATATTGAAAAAGGACTGTAACTTTCCCAGAGTTGGCCTTAGAGAAATAAAATGTACAGGCGACCCCAATTAGTTTCTCCTTGCAAACATATTCCTAGAACATGCTTACCCCGTATCTCCATCGCCTAAGGGGGCTCCCATACAAAGTTTCGGAAATTGTAAAAATTTCGCCCTTAAAGCTTCTAGGGTGCCTGTGAATACGTCAAATGTAGAACTGACGTAAACTCATTTGTTCATACAAACATTTTTCCTGGAACATATTTACCCCCTATCTCAACCCCCTAAGGGGTTTATATCAGAATTTGAAAAAATTAAGGTAA
Organism: Melanophora roralis; assembly: GCA_963583895.1. Taxonomy (NCBI): domain Eukaryota; kingdom Metazoa; phylum Arthropoda; class Insecta; order Diptera; family Rhinophoridae; genus Melanophora; species Melanophora roralis. The sequence continues at coordinate 36,109,254 of OY757189.1, read as the reverse complement.
AAACCCCTACATCTGCCCTTATATTAAAATATGACACCGACCCCTATTTAAAACTTAAAAATATTCCATAAATAAAAAAAATGGATCAAAATTAAAAAATCACAAAGATTTCGAAAGGCAAATGTGAAGATTCGGCACAGCCGAATATAGCGATCTTACTCGGGGAGGGACGTGATGTTAAAATAAAAACAGAATTAGGCTAAAAATATGCTGTTAGTTTGACTTTTATCTGTGATTTTTTTTGTTGTTGAAAGAAAAATTCTTAAATAAAATTAGTCACAAGCAATATAAATATTTAATAAACAATTACTTAAGAGAAAACATCATTAGAAGCAAACGAAGATAGTGCAAATATGTTTGCTCACTTTGCAGGTCAGTTTTGTTGTAATATGACCTAAGAAGATAAGCTTTAAAAATATTATTTTGACCAAATTTATTTTTTATGATGTTCTACTACCAAAAAAATTATTTTTTTTTCCAAAAATTAGAAATTTCGATCTCGGTGGAGATTTCCTCTGGAAATGCCTATATTCCTGTTGAACGAAAATCACAAAAAAAAAACACGCAAATAAATAAAAATTTACATACATGTTACGTTTTTATAACCAAACAAACGCTATAGTTAGAAATAAACATGTCATATCATATTAATGTAGGTTAAATAAAGTTTCAATAATTTGTGTTTGTGCCATTAAAATATAAAAATAAACAAAAACAGAACTTTTAAAATAAATAAATAAAAAACACTATGAAACTATAGTAACAAATATATACATATGTACCTCTCAATTGTGCGTTTTTTTATTAAATAGTTCGTGTATATTTTGAACTAGTGATTTATCCGCTAATTTCTTAGCGCAGTTTCAAAATACTAAATGGAAAAAGGCACTCTTAGCATAAAAAAAACTTGCACGATTTTATGTATTATCTTCATTCAGAATTTTTAAAATATGAAAAACTAAACCAAAAATATGGAAAACGTACTTTTTGTTTACGCTAGTTTCCTGTTTTTAGATTTAAAATTAAAAAAAATGCAAAAAACTACCAAAAATGTGAAAACGTACTTTTTGTGTACTTATTTGAGTTTTGTCATCATATCTCCCCACAAAAAAATAGCAAAAAGTACCAAAAAGGTAAAAAAGTACCTTCACTTTATTAATCTTTGACCTCACCAAACGACCTTGGTTCAAATTGCTAGACTCAAAATCCCCAAAAAATATTAAAAATGTGAAAAAGTATTATTTGTCCAGTTAGTTGACTTCCAACCTTAATCGGGGTTGATAGCCTACCTCTAAAATTTTCATACTTATTATCTGAAAAAAAAATTCATAAAGAAAATATTTTTTCTTTGGTGGACAATAAGTGGTACAAAATTAGAAAAAGTATCAAAAAACTGTTTATATTTTTTAAAACCAGTCAAACGCAGTTTTTGATTTGTTTCTATTTTCAACCTTAAAATTTGTGGCCATTTTTAATCCTCTAATTTTAAAACTTTACAAAAGTGTCAAAAATACATTTGTACTTTTAGAGAACGCAACTTGAATTGCGTACCTTAATAAAATTTATACCAAAAATACTTAGGTATTTTTTCTGGACCTGTCGAACTCGATTTAAATTTTGTGTTTATCTTTATTGATTTAAAAGTTATGGAATAGACCTAAAGAGTATCAAAATTTTATTTTCGAAAAAAAAACCAATCATGCCCGGCTTATTACACCCTTCATACAGTGATAAGGATATATATCGAGCCTTTGGTGCAATACCGTAGTAACTCAAAATTTGAATTTTTTGAGCTGGGTATGCAGAAATTATCTTTGGGGAAATATCTATCTAAAGAAAAAAAGATTATGATTCCACCTCTAACGGTTCAGATTCTACAGCTAAAAATGTCTTTATTGCCTCTAGGTATTTCCAACAATATTTATTTGCAATAATGAAATATTTCCTTTTAAGACAAGAAATTTACTAACAGAAAGCAATTTACGAAAAAAGTATAAAGCAATATTATTTTTTGCTACGTTTTAGGCACAGAAACACAACTGCATAATTTGATTTCTTTTTTACTTGTTCGTATTATTTCATATTACAACTTTGTTAAAAAAAATAGTTATCATTTCTTCTTATGCTAATGGTTTAATTTAAAAAATCTTAAAAGTTTATTTGCTATAACGATATATTTCGAATTAATTTTTAAGTTTGTCATAGGTTTTGTGACAATAACGATACATTATTGATAGGTTGATACAAAGTACTTAAATATAAATAAATATTTCATATTTTTAATAATTTTTGGCCTTTTTTTATTGAAAAACATTCTCTTTTATTTTAAAACTTGTAAAAAGATAACTTTAGTAAACGAAAATACTATCAAAAAGATGGTTTAAAACTTCAAATGCATTTTTCTCAGTTCACGATTTTTTGAATTACTGCGGTATTGCACCAAAGGCTCGATATGAGTTTGTCATTTGTTTGTGTTTACTACAATATATCTTATAGATAGGGAAGTTAATAAAGCCATGTCCATCTGTTCGTCTGTGTGTCTGTTTAAATAAAGTTTCCGGAGCCAAATAAAGCCATACGAAAAGCGTTTTGATGTTAAACTATCGGAAAAATCCCTGAGACAATTATCCCAAGCCAATAACTGCGGACCGAGTTATAAGTAAAAAACTGAAATAACCCATTTTTTAGAACAAAATCCATACATATGTCCCTTAATATCTCGGCAAATACGGCCACTGTTACCATAAAATTTAAAACGGATACTTTAAAAAGAGGAAATTTTTTCGGAAAAACTTATTTTGAATAGAAGCAGGATATATCGTATCCCCTTACAAGTGCACAAGTTTTGTAAAATTTTTCATGCGTTTAGTTTAAGAAACTACTATAGTTATCAGCTTCTTACCAGTTTCAAAATAGTTTCAGTATGGTACATACATTTTGGAAAGTAATTAGTTGAATAGGAGCAGGAAAATTGGTAGCCCCCATAAAAATTAACTATTTAAAAATTTTTTTTATATCTCGGAAACTATAACAGCTATCGACTTCAAATTTTTCATAAAAAATATTTTTACACTCAAAAAATTATTAAGGAAAAATCAATTGGAAATCCATTTAAAATAACTGGATATTCATATTAAAACCGTCCAACAAGATATTCATTAAAATTAACAAAATATTTTTACTAAATTCAGACATCAAAAAATTAACTGACATTTTCGTCTAAAATTAACTAGATTTTCTGTCATTTACAGCAAAACAGAAACTATCAGAAAAATAACAACAAAGTTAAATATTACCGAAAAATAACTTTTCTGGAAATCAGTTTTTTGTTTAGCTAAAGCTTTGAATAACTCTTCAAGTCAGTAAAAAAACAAATATTATAATTAAATGTAACTGTTTTTTCAATTGAAAACAACTTTGCGGAATACTTCCTAAATAACTTACAGTCAGTTACTGTAATATTGTTTTGAGTGTAGATTTTGAAAAAAAAATTGTTGGATAGGAGCAGGATGAGTAATATCCCGTTTAAAAATGAACTATTTTGAAGCAATATTTGATACAAATGTTTCACAAAAAATAATTGTACAACAATGCCTAAATTTTGAGAAAATATTTAATTGGATAGGAACAGGACGAGCAGAAGCCTCTATGAAAATAAACACTTTTTGGGAAATTTTTGTGAAAAAAAATATGAAAATATACGAAAACTGTTAAAACTATCGACCTTAAACCTTCCACATATGTATATCATCGTTAAAGTTTTTCTTTTATCATGTACAGTTTAGTAAATTTTTCCTTATTGTCAAATTTTTACCCCCTTAGGGTCTGAATTTTCCCGATATTTGACGTAAGTGAATCTACAAATCGGGAAGGATTCTCAAAGTTCAAATTTCAAATCTTCAGCTTTACGTCAGCCATTCAGTCAGTCAGTTACGCTATTCCTTTATATCTACATACTTAGTATATGGAATTTTGTTCTGTAGAGTTCAAGATGGTCTGGCTAAATTGGCGTTAAAATTTGTCTTTTTATATTTATTGAATGTTATACCCTATAAAAATAGACTTTGATATATATTTTATTACTGACTAAATAGTTTGTAATATTTTTTACTTGCACATACATACAGAAATAGAATGTGTGTGTAGTATATACAAATGTGCATACATGTATGGATGTATTTTGCAAATGCCTTAAAGATATATTTTTTTTATCAATTTTGTAATTTATATATTTTTTTACACACAGCACGTCTGCCCCCCTAATCCTCTGTTTATACAATATTATCTCTGATACCTTTGCTTTTTTGATTTATTTTTGTGTTTTGCTTACCTGAAGACCAAAGAAAAACCAAAGTATGAAGTCACCCAGAGAATCACAAAAAGTTCACAGAGTTTTCTTAACATTTCCAATGAAAGAAAAAAAATATATTTTTGATAAAATTATTAAACAATTTTTAGAAGATTATCTAAAACATATTAAAAATGTTTCCCCTTTTTTATTTTCAAGGTTTAAATTGCGACGATTCTTTTATTATTTTGCTTTAAGTTTCCCAATTTTTTTCCTAGCGTCTTGTTATTGCTGTTGTTGGCATATAAATTATTTTCTATCGTTTGTTGAACTGTTTATTTTTATATTATTTTTAGTTATATTTTGTTTTTAAATAGGCATACATATGTACATACATATATGCACATTTGCATTTAGTATTTTATTCTTAAATAATAATATAATTTAGTTCTTTGTTTTTTTTTTGTGATATTTTGCGATAACACAATTTATTATTTTTTATGTAGTTGTTTCTTCTTTCCGCTATTACGACTAACATTAGTTTGACTATTAAACAAAGTATTTTTGCGTTATTTGTTTTTTTCCAATTTTATTTTCCAATGCTTCTTTAGCTTGTTTTGTATTATTCGTTTGTACTAATAAACTGCTGCTGTTATTTTTTTTCTTTTACTATTGTTTCTGGTTTTTTCTCTAAGCATTAATGTGTTTAGTGCCTGAATTCGTTGCTTCTTCTTGTTTACAATAGTTAATGCCGCTCTAATACAATGCTAGTGTCGGCAAACGAATGCTAAGCATTGTATATTGTGTGGTTGTTTGTGCGTTCAAAATAAGCAGTATATAGAGGGTGGTCCGTTTTATATATAAAACTATTAACCAATTTGAATAGCTCTCACAAAAAATATATAAGAAATAAGAAAAACGTTTAAGCTGAAGAATATTAAAAAAAACACACAAAAAAATTAAACATAAATTAAAAAAAAAGTGTTTCCGTTATAGAAAATAAACGGTGCTACCATTGCACTGCATTATCTAAGAGTTCCTGTATTACTAAAGTGCTACCATCTGCATGTCAAATATTCAAAAACTTTACTTGTTTAACATGGTTGTAAAATGTAGTACTTTACAGTGGCGTGTTTGACTAAAAGTAAATAATATAGAAAGGAATTTATGAGGAAAGCTTACATGAAGGCAAAAATAATAATAAAAAATTGTTAATGCCCACATATTATTGGACATATTATTCATTTATATTTTATATTTAAAAAATTTTTTATTATTATAGCTACATCAAAAAAGTTATAAAGCCTCTACTAACATAAGAGGGAATGACTGGCTAGTACATACGTAGATATGTATGTATGTACTAAAAATAATATTTTTACTATAAAATTATCATACGTACCATACTTTAAATGTAGTTTCGGGTTATGCAATACTACTGGTTTAACTTTTGAAAAGATTTAAAGACCTTTTGTATTACAAATTGTAATAAAAATAAAAACCTTATGAGTAGCAGTGTAAAAATATAATTCAATGTATTTTTAAAAATATTAAACGCACTTGCTACTTTTACGAAATAAGCCCCCAAAGTGCTACAAATTTGGGAGTTATGAAAACCTTGTTAATACACATTAACTTAGCTCTTAACTAAAATATTTAAATACTAAAATATTTGAATATTTGTAGAATAAAATTGAAAAGAAGTGCTACAAAAGTGACCGAAGAAGGCTCTGCCATGCTTTGGAAACGTCTTGTAGAGTGTTATGAATTAACGCAGTTGTATTTATACAGAAAGTTCTCAAATAAAAAAAACATATGAAGGTGTGGTATTAATTAAATAAATAATCGGCAATTATACCTGTATTTCTTTAAAGGGGTTTATTATAAAATTCGAATTTTTGAGTACCTTTTTATTATTTGCATTGAAAACTGCCCGGTGTTTTCCATTAAAGCAAAATAAACCATTGTTTTTGAAGGTAAAAACCTAACAATGAAAAAAATATTTACTTTAAAATAAACAAGCAGTGATATTACTACGAAGGTAATAATGTGGCCCTTTACGATATCCTTCATATAATGCTTATAAATACTAAGTCAGTTTTTAGTACCTCTTAAATGTATAAAAGTTAGTTACAACTGTCAAGTTAAAAATGTCTAAATACTTATATGTAAGTTTAAGTTAGCTTGAAGCATGTAATTATTAATTAAACGACATTGCTAATTGATTAGATATTAAATATGTACTAAAAATAGAAAGGACAATAAAACACACGCAGTAAGTTTGTGTGTCTATTTTATATACATATGTGTATACACACTCATGTACAAGCAAATAACAATTCAATAACGCGTAATTAGTGGAGATAAAAATATGTATTTATAAAATTAAATATGTATAAAACAAAACCCTTGGGGAGGGGATATATGACACATCGTTGGGCAAATACTTGTTTGTCGCACAGCTCAATAAAGTCTTTTTAAAAACAGAAAAAAAATTTTTGGTTTAATTTTTTGGCAAATTCCTCTACATACATTCTCGATTTCTTTGATTTCTTTGTAAATAAAACTATCGAAATGGACATCTTAAAAATTACTGTGCAAATTATTAATTAAAACTTTTTCATTAATAATAAAATTTAAACAAAGAAAGTCAGAAAGTGTTCGTGCCGCATTTGATGATTTTTTACACTAACATGTATATGTTTTTTTCAAGTGCTGCAAAGAGGTGTTTTTATTTTTCACAAACAAATTCTTTGGTGCTTCCATTATAAGCCTTACTTTCGTTGTATTTTTAAATTAAATTGCGTTGTTTGAATTTTAATTTTTCAAAAGTATATACATATATTAAGAATAACAATGTTTAGTAAACTGTCAAATTATAGATGTGAAGCAAAGTTTATACTTGACATCTTTCAATATAATTGAGATACCGAAAGCAGAGTAAATTATTACATTTTAGTATTTTTCGTCTCTTCTCATGCTCTCGTTTTTGAGGCGAAAATTTATGTTTTGTCGGTAAGAAATGGTACACCATAAACTTGACACTTCTGAACGAGCCATATATGTATAAATCGAGTACCCAAATTATTCTTGACGATGTTTGTGTTAATGCTTACTTAAATCTTATTTGGAGTATCTACACAATTTATTTAAGATTGGAAACACTGTGTATATTAAGTTTTGAATATTTTTAAAAGTGGCCGTGTAAGCCTTTTTGAATATTTTTTTAATTGAAGCATAACTGCTTAGTCGGCATTTTTTTGTCATCTTGTATGGTCTTACAAAACCAAGTTTAGTGATTTTTCACAAAACAACCTTCCAAATGCCAACTGGGATGCAGTCTAAAGTATAAAAGTGTTTTTAAGAATATTCATATGCCAACGCACAATTGAAGCTAGGCGGCGATACGTTCAGTCTCCGCGTTCCTCACCTACTCCTAACTGTTCAGGCGTGCAAAGATTCCATCGGTAAATTGTGTGCCGTGAGACAAGCGCAGATCTACTGGGTTCCGGGACATCGGTGTATTGAGGGAAACGAAATGGGCAGCGGTCCATTTGTCTTTAGAAAGAGCAATGGATGTTCATGCTCCTCTTAAGTTCTATACAAGGAGCGTAGATTCCGCGGTGAGGGTCAGAGGTCTGGGTAAATACCCCTACGTGTAGAGTCACCAAAATTTGTGATGATAGTATGACCAAAAGGCAACGAGGTTTCTTTGGTCTTTGTTAAGAAACGGTTTTGGACTTCTAGTGGGGATGTTTACAGGTCATTATTGGACACTGGTTCATGCCAAAAGAGCAGGACGACTGGCCAGCGATTATTGCAGACTCTGTAGTGTACCTAGGGATAAAGATACGTTTGTTTGTTCCAAACCCTGCCCCCTGTTCTGTAACTTGTGAGAAGTTTTCGCAGTGAGAAATTTTTTTTTATTGTAATAGTCTTCCGATTATTAACAGTGTGACTTATATAATACATAAACTCTCATTATACAACGTTAAAAGTTAAAATAATTAGGTTTATCGTGTTCATCCTGTCTTTTACAAGGCGACTATAAATTTTTCGATGCGAGAAGTTCTCACTAAAGTTACAGAACACAGGCACTGGTTAAAATGTCTGGGGTTTGTAAGACAAGGTATTTATTTTTTGCCAAGAGAGTGTAAATAGCCCTAGATTTTATTGCATCGAACTATTTAAACTGTTTATCGTTGCCTCTTGTATGGTAACACTAAGGACCTAAAGGGTATGTGGGGTCCTCGAGACCAGCCAGTTCAACCTACCTAACTACATCTATATGCACATATATGTATTTGTCTACATGCGCCCTGCAGATAACGTGACTTGTCCATACATACGTGTATGTACGGATAAAAGCATTAGTTTTTTGTCCTGGGTTAGTTGCGCTGTCAAATTTGTTAAGCGTAGTAACATGTTGTGTAGCCCTTAAAAAAAACACAACATCAAATAAGTTGATAAAATCAATTAAAACATTTCTTTTTTGTTTCAATTATTGCGTTAATTAACCCTTTTATATTATTTATTTTGAGTAAAAGTTTTATACCTAAATTATTACAGATACATATAAGTATGTAGATAATTTATTATTCGGATGATAATTTAACACATAATTAATGCAAACATATGAATTGATGAAAATTTAATAAACACATGAAAAATACTCATCAATGAAGATAATAAAATGACATACTAAACGCATCATGAGTAAATAAGGGTAAATTAAATGATGTTTTTATTTTAACTGTTTTGCAGGCAATGAAAGAAGTGCTTAAAAAATCTTGATTCTGGCCATTACAAAAATTCACACATGTTGTAGATATAAGAATAACAACTTTTTTCTTTAAATATGTTAAGTTTAAGTTTTTCGCCAATCTGTCTAACAAATATTTTACAGAAATATTATTTTTAGTTTAATCCTTTTATATTTTTTTATGTATTTCTAATTATTAAAAACAATTTCACTACAGACATCATAGTTTCAGGTAAGGCTCGGGCCTTAACGTCAGGATTACCAGAGTTATCCACAAGGTCTTAACAAAAAAATTTGGCTCTTTTTTCGGCTTAATTGTGACTAAAAGTAAGAAATTTGTACTAAAAAAATCGTACTTGTAGAAAGAAATTTCTTACTTGGCTTAAGAAAACCGTACTCACCGTTCTTTTGACACCGCTATTTTTAGCTTGATTTAAGTAAAGTTTACTTAATTTATTTATTTGGCGAATTCACAAGGTCTTGTGAAATCATGTGTTGTGAAATAATAGAACCAAAAAATATGACTGCTGTGAACAACCTATCATATATAAGTGTGGTATTTAAAATCTAAATCTAAACGAAAACACAATTGTTTTGCCTAAGATTCTAGTATTATACATTTTTGGAGTGGCAAGTGCTAGCGGCTTCCAAAAATTAAATAGAAAACTCGCCGTTTTGTTTTAGGCGCTTGGCGCATGACTTTGTATAGGTATAATACGACATCACAATAAACATATCAAACAAAGTGGTATTGTTTCACAACAAGTTTCGTATGAAAAGCAACAACAAAATTTTTATGCTATTGTGAAATTATATGACAATAATACAATATGCTATCGTATCGTACCTTGTGAATTCGCCAATTGTGTGTAGAAAATACATGCGGAATTTTCTATTTAAACACAAAAAGTTAATTGTTTATTAAAATGTAAAGTTTATACACAGTACAAAGCATAACATAACCAATTAGGTATTCTGCACCGTTAACTCCAAAAATTCATTTTTTGACTTATGACGTTGTTTTGGCAAATAAGCGATATGATCTTTATAACTTTACAGAGTCGGTAAGAAATTGCTCAGCCATTAAAAATTTATCATAATATAGGTATACATACATATGTATGTATGTATGTATATCATACATGACTGTCTGATCCAGACAATGTCAGGCAATTTCGTTTGCTTAGTTTAGGTCAACATAAGCATTTCAAGCTCTTAACCACTGATTTTCTTAAGGTATGTAATTTTAAACCTTTAGAAACTTTCATCATCTTTATGGGGAATATAGGTACATACATATGTACATAATTTATTTTTTTGAAAACCAATTAACATAAAGAAAAGTTAATTACAAAACAAAAACAATAATTTGCTAAGAAATCAAGCCTAATTACAAATACAAATTTGGTTGGCTACTCCCAAATGGTATGATCTCTCAATTTATTATTATAATTGCAACAATTATCATTCTCATGCTATTTTGCACTCACATATGCCAAGAAAAAAACTCTTAAAAAAAACAAGTCAGCAAAAACAATAGCAACTTATGTTAAAAAAACAAATGGTAAAAAGCAAACAATAAAATTTTAAACCCAAAAAAAAGAGATAGATATTCAGGACATTTCAAAGCTCCTCCTTCGTAGAGAGATTAACAGTCTTAAGAAAATATATAATGAAATTCACCTTTATATAAGTATGAACAAAACAAACGAAAAAGTGTCTCTAAAAAAGCAGTGGGTGTGAGCAAATTTATCACAAGGAATCACGCATGCGCGCTAAAATAACTGTTTAAACTAAAACCTCAACAACCAATTTAAAAAAAGCAACAAAGATATTAAAAAAACAAAATGAGGAGTTCTTTTTTTAAATAAATACTTTTTATCTGTTTTTTTTTCTTTGGCCTCTTTTTATAATTGTGCTTTCAAACAAAATAATTGTTTTTGTTACAAAAGCAAAAACAAAACATGCTTGAATGCAGGAACAACTGCTATGTGCATACAAATTTGTGTTGTTGGGTGCGTGTGTGTGTTCGTTAGATGCTTACTTCCGTACGCCATTATTAGCTGTTTTTAAGTATTATCATTATTTCATTTAATGGTGGTGATGCCGTTACCATCAATGCCACTGTGTTACCATTAAACTTTCATTGTCTTCTTTTAAACCCTTCACAATGTGTTAATAGTGCATACAAAGTGTGTCATGGCGTTTGATATATCGATTGTATGTACCTATATGATTTAAATAAATTAGTTTTAAATAAACATACATACATACATCTATATGTATGTACACTCAAAAAATTTTTTATGTTAAATCAACTGGATATGCTACTTAAAATAACTAGATATCCTTAAAAACCCTACAAGCTATTCATTAAAATTAACAATTTTTTATTCAAATTCAGGCATCAAAAAATTAACATAAACTTTGCAATTTAACTAAATTTTCCTTCATTAATAGAAAAAAATAACAAAGTTAATTAAATATCACTAAAAAATAACTGACAAAATTAACTTGAACTTAAAATCAGTGTTTTCGTGCAGTTGAAGCTTTGAATAACTCTTAAAACCAGAAAAAAACAAATATTATATTAAAATTTAACTGGTTTTCAATTCAAAACAATTTTATGGAAGACTTCCCAAATAACTTACAGTCAATTACTGTAATAATTTTTGAAGTGTACATACAAACATTTACATAAATTTACATTAAAGATTTAAGAGATTTAATATATTATAAAGAAATCTTATGACAAGATCTTAATTCATATAAATAGTTTAACTTTATTAATATTTTTTTTTAATTTGACAGCTATACAAATATTGTTCCTTTGGCAGATAGAACTAATTATTTTAATTTTTTTGCAAATATAATTGTTCCTTAATTTAATTTTTTTTTTGTAACAAAATTTTTAGTAACAAAAATATTTTTATTTTTGTGATCTTTTACGCAAAGTTAAAATATTTTTAAATGTTTCTTTTACTTTTTACCAAATATGTAATATAAACTATTAATGTATCAAAACATCGTATCAAAAAATCCTGAATAATAAATTATTTAATAAAAATAAAAATTATTTTCTATATAAAAAATATATATGTATAAACAAACCAGATTAGCCCAGGTAAAAAACTTTTTATGTACAAAACGTTATATGTTTGTAGTTGTTATCGCTTTGTATCTCTAAATATATTTTAAAATTTTATTCAAAAAACTTGAAAATATTTAATATTATTTTTTTTGAAAGAATTAAACGAGTGTGGAGCTAACTAAAACTATCATACATATTTACATAAAATTAAGTAAAAAAATAAAAAAGTTATCGTTACGTAGGCATTTTAGTATTAAAATAAGGGTATACAAGATTCGGTGCATTTCATATATTTTTTTATTAACATTTCATTTTTGTTGGTTGTTCTTGTATTTTCTTATGTAATTTTTATTTTCCTGCTATTTTCTTCTTGTTTTTGAGCACAAATTATTAGTGATGACACAGATGATGATAATAATGGCGATGATGACTATGCCATTGGTAATAGCTGCTACAGTTTTTTTTTCTTAAAATTAATGGCAAAAGTTTTGTTTTTAAAATTAAAAAAGTTTTTTTTTGTTTGTGACTTGTTTTTATTTTTTTCTTCTTTTATTTACTTTTTTGTAATGTTTGTAAGGTAAAACAATATTGCAGAGATTAGATTGTTACGTTCTTTTTGGTTCCTTTTTTTTAACTTGAAAATACATATGTACCTATATAAGGGCCTTATAATATATTTTTAATTTTGTACCTAATCAAAGAAAAAAATAATAAAAAGTAAAATACAATTTTCTATTAAACATTATTTTTTAAAAACATTATGATTTTAAAAATTAAAAAATTCAAAGCTTACTAAAATTGGCACTAATAAATCTCAACAAAAATGAAAAGTCATTAAAGTCCCGGAAATTATGTTTGCGTTTCCCGTAACTCGTGCATTAATGTAAAAGAAATTCAAAAATAACACAGAAAAAATGTTCGAAAAAACTTAACTAAAAGGTATTAACAACCAATATTTTTGTTAACAAAAAATATTAAATTTATTTTTCAAAAACTTAAAAACCTTTGGTGAATTTCAAAATGTTTTAATATGTTTTTATATGTATAATGTATAGTAGTTCCTTTTAATGAAAACATGCAAACCATTATAAAAATATGAAATGTTTGATTTTGGTTTGTTTAATCAAGCCACATGTTTTTTCAATACGTATTTTTTATTATTGGTAAGTCTGCTGTGTAAAGCAGGTACAGAATTGGTCCTTAACACTATTTTGAGGTACGCCTGCCCCAACTGGTTGAGGACAAGTTCGGTCATAAACTGTCGGTCGGCTTTGTAGTTTCCCCGAAGGTTATAGAGATTCGCAGGCAAGTTCTGCTTTAGGATAACAGGCTTTGTTGCCACACTTTACCGAAAGCTTAAGAGACATCGATAAATAGTGCAGAGCAATATTTCTTCTCCTCATATCCTTTTCCTATAACCTGTGCTAACCGCTGGGTTTGTTCGATGATATCATTGTTATCATTTAAGAACGAAGTCAGCTTGTTTTTAAACAATTTCCCGAACAAGGAAGGTGGGCTTATAAAAGAAATTCAAGCGGAAGGAATACTTTATTGTCATTACTTTTATAATGGGTTTTGCTTTTAAAAAATTAAAAAAAGTGTGGTTGCGCCCGTTTGCATTTAAGGATACGATATACAATTGACTTTAGAAATATTAATTTAATTATTTTAGGACTGTATTCTGTAATCTTTTTTTGTGTAAATATTTTTATTATTATTTATTTTGTTTTCCTTAAACATTTTAAATTATGTATTTGCCGATCACAAAATTTGTATTAAATAATTGTTAAAATATTTAAGATTATTTATTTAAAACACTATTTTCTTAAAAATGTTAATGCTTTACATTGGTTAAGACCAACGGCATTGCAATTTAATTTATAAATGCTTTTTTTTAAAGGAATTCAAAAACCTCACCCTAACATTTTTGAAAAAATCTTTTAAACTCTTATTACAAATTCCATACAGGTTTTTAACGAGTTTAAACTTTTAGAGATAATCATTGCAAACTAGTTCACCAAAGAAAAAACAGTAACAACAGAAACATAAGTGATACCAACAAAAAAAAAATATCACTTCAATTTATTATAGTTTTAGCATGAACCTATAACAATGTATGGTGGTTGCAATAGAATAAAATGCTTGCTGACAGTATAATACAAACAGGGGATGTAGCTCAGATGGTAGAGCGCTCGCTTAGCATGTGAGAGGTACGGGGATCGATGCCCCGCATCTCCAACTAATTTTTTTTTTTATTAATTTCCAAAACTTTTTCATGTCTGCATTTTTATATTTTATATTCCACAACTCCACCTACTATTTGATGTTGATATATTAACTGACAATCTGCAATCAAATCACAATTTTTTGAATATTTAGCTAAATATTTTATTCAAACGTTAACTTTTTTTATTTTTTTGATTTTTTTAAAGATCTGAATAAATTTACAAATTTTTCAATTTCTGTTTAATTTTTTGTAAATATTCACGTAAAGTTTATAATACTCAGCGCGTTTTTTAGGGAAATATTTAGGTTTTGCTGCTTTAATCTAAGACCCCTTTCTCTTTTGAATAGAACCGTTGATGTATAATATCCGGAATCAAATTTGTTTTGCAATCACGCGTAAAATGATACAAATTTCTATTGATTGAAGTTGCCATCGGCTTGGTGTTTATTTGTTCTTGTTTTTTTTTCATAAAAAAAATTACGTTTTATTTTTCAGAATCCTTTACGTGCTAAGCATGAATTATGCATTTAACGTTAAAGTGCAAATTTTTGTTAGATAATTTACAAAATCTACTTTGAATAAAACATTTCGTATACATACAAATGTATGTTTATTCTTTTATTATTTCGTAACCAGATGTTTGACTAAAAAAAAGTAAAACAAAATAATCATAAAATCCTTTTAAATCCTTTTTAAAAAAGGATTTCAGATTAGCTTAATTTGAAATGTAATGAAATTTGTTGTGTCAAATATACACAGAAAAAAATACTTTGAAATTTTTTCAATTAAAGCATTTATTAAAAAAAGTTTCCGCGTTTAATTAAAATTTTAATTGCCATAAATAAATGTTTAATTGTGTTTACAAACTAAATGACAACATTAATGCTGACTTACAAAGTCTTAAAGAACATTATAATTTTGACATAAAAATCAGATAAAAATATTCTTAAGCTATATTTACACCACCTGAGCTATCATCTGAATTGCACAACTAACACACATTTGTATAGTGTAATAACATGTCTGTTTTTATTTGCTAATATTTTTGCCTAATCTCAGCTGAAAATAGAACATATTCTATTTTTAAACTTATTAACGTCTAAATTTTAACTCTACGTTTTTAAAAGTAACCGGATTAAATGCTTGTTGTTATATTGCCATATACTTTATACCAGTTTAACAACTTTTATAATTAGCCAACTAAAACCAATTCCTTAGACATAATGATGAGAACAAAGGTGGTTTAAATATAGCTTTAGGATTTAACAAAATATTGCCTGGAAAAACCGTAATAAAAAAATTATTTCTTGCTTTTTTTTTGTTTTTGACCAATTTTTCTATATTTTTTAGATTTTATTCAGGGGTTTATTTAGACTGATTTTTGGTCACAACAATGTTTTTGATCTTAATAAAACAGTTTGTGTTTGGTATGTTTTTTGCTCGACGTTTCGTTGGCCATATTTAATATTAAAATACCCTGTGATAGAGTAATAAACTGTGATAATATTTGTTTTGTGCCATACATAATTTAATTTATTAATTTATTTATTCATATTATGATGTCCTGAAGAAGTTGGAATAAAGCCAACGAAACGTCCAGAAAAAACATCCAACAACCAAAAATCAGTCTAAGAAAACCCTTGATTAAAATCTTAAAAATTATTTATTTGAATAGAAATTTGTGAAGCCTTTTTCGTGTAGTCAAAAAAGAATAAAACTAAAATTAACATCATAGAATCACAATGTCTCGTTGTTTAAGTGGATAGAACATACGTCTTGCAATCATAAGGTCCCAGGTTTGCGTCAGTGTTGAGGCTGGTACTATTATATAATAACATTAATTGTATTTTTACACGTTATACATACATATAATATGATAAAATTAAAAAATTATTTAAATGAATAAATATCAAATAATATATAAAATTTTTTTTAATTATAAAATAATTCAACTAATACTTTTAATTTTACAAAAAAAGTTAATTAATAATTTTGTTGCATTTCTTAATTGAATCGAAAATAGGAGCAAATTTTAAACTTACCAATTCCTTAATTGATACTATCAATTAATTTGTAGGCTGATAATCAATACAATTTAATTGGGACTACATATTTTGATTGAAATTAATTCTGTATTTTTTCCGTGCATACATTTTTATTTTATAAACATTACTCAAAAGTAAAAAAATATTGTTAAAACTAAAAAAAATATTTTTTCCCAATCCAACACTTTTAAGATTTTGATTAATGAAATGATCAAAAAATGCTAACTTCAAACAATTTACTTACAATTTAATGAATTTTTAAGTTAAAAGATTTTTTTATTAAGAAAATATAACTCAACAAGGATAAGTCTAGGTACAAAAAAATTAGAAGAAGAAAGAAGCAAACAAAAAATAATATTTTTTTGACGCAGTCTAGGATTGAATCTGGCAAACTTTGACTGTCAGACAGAAACTCTATTACAAGACCAACAAGCCATGTGATTTTTGAAGTTTAAATTCTTATTCATGTTCGTTTTTCATTTTTGTATTTTTAATCTAAAATGCGCTGCAGACTAACACAAACGACTGCCTTAAAGTGTTAAATTAAAAAATTTCTATGCAAATTATTGTTTTTTTAAGAACTTATAAACAAGCATCATTGCTAGCGTTTAATTAATTAATATAATTAATTCGTTAATTGGGCCTATCAATCTTTTAATTAAATTCGTTTAACTTTTTAATCAATGCGTTAATTGAAATATATATGCGAATAATTTTTTCTGTGTATTAAAAGATATTGTGGTCATCAAAAGTTACTTTTTTTGTCGCATAGTGCATTAATATTTGTGCCAGACTAATATTTAGGTATCATTTGATGGCAAGAGTTCCCCTCCTTTTGAAATGGAAGTGCTTGCCATTTGTAATACAATATGTTTCAAACAATTTTCCTAATTTAATAGCACCATTTTATAGATTTACTTATGTACTTTATATATACACTAAGTAATAAAAGTCACAAATTGTCCGCAAATTAAATTTTATCACAATTTTCTTGACATTTAACCAAAATTACACCTTAAATATTTACACACCATTTTATGCGCCTTAAGTTGACTCCAGCCTAAAACAACGAAGAGCGTAATTTGTTGCGACAGAATGTAATAACAAAACTTAAACAAATATTTACAAATCATAAAAATTGAGAAATATCTTTTAGGGCTTAAATAAAAATATTTTTGGCTAAAAGCCATTACACTACTACAAGCATTAAACTTGAAAGTTAGAAATTTCCTTCTCGTTATAATCTTTGATAAATCGAGGGGTTTGGGTTACAAATACATAAGAAGTGCAAAATGTTTATCCAAATTTACGTTGTTAACATTGTGATAAAAATCAATCAACTATAAAATATGTCCATTTACTTTATTGTTGGTTTATTATCTCTTGTCTTTTTATGCAATAAATGAATTCTAAAAAAAAACAATGGACATAAATACATATATCATATATACATACATACATTTGTACAAGTAAAAATTGCCAATTTCAATTCAATAAAACGACGTGGGGTGGTGGTGCTTTAGTATCAGATTTTATTTTATTATTCACCTCCCATCCATCCCATTCCAAACAAAACATTGATGTCTACAAGGCTAAAAAAATAAAAGTTTATTTTTCCATTTTTATTCCCTGTTTGTATTGACTTTAACTTGTATTTTATGGATAAATGTTACAATTTTGTGGTGTTTTTTATGTTTCTTTATTTTTCGTTTATAACTTTGAATAAATTCGTTGGGTGTGAAATACAATAAAGTTCCACAAAGGTTGTACTGAGCAACTCCAAGACATTAAAGTATTTAAGGATAGAAGTCGACAAAACACACATAAATAAAATAAAGTTATTGTTTAGTAGCTAATTGGCGAAATCAAACTTTATATAACTATAAACTAATTTGATAATACACTTAAAACAATTTTATGGTTTTGCATTTAAAAGTTTTTTTATGTGAATTCAGCCTTTTGAACTTTTTATACCTACACAGCATAGGTGGTAGGAATTATAATAAGCAATAGAAATGCTAGCTGTCGAATAGCGAAAGCACAGAAAAAATACTTTGCTTTAAATTTTATAAGTTTTGTTGGCAATCATTGAAAATTTATGTTGGAAATTGTTACAGTACGTAAAACAGCAAAAATTAAAATTTAAAAAATTTGCTTTCAAAAACCGTAATATTTTCTTTTTAATTTATTTGGCTTCGGCTTTAAGAAATTCAAAAGCCACAGCAGAGATTTTAAAACAAACACATTAAAAGCATTGAAAGGTAAATCAATAGAGGTATTTAAAATTATTTAAGTTATGCTTTTGACATTATTTTTTATTTGCTGTTAGTTTGTTTTAAAAAGCGATTACAGCAATGAACAGCAAAGCATTTGTTTTTATATTTTGACTGTTTCTTTTGCTGTTGATGTAGGGAGCAAAAGCAATTCATTTTAAGCATTTTTAAACCCCTGATTATAACACAAACGAACAAGACTTAACTTTTTTTGTGCTGATCAGAACTTTATTGCAGTTTTCTTACTAATTTGAGATCACTGATTTCAAATTTAATTTTCGTTTTTTTCTACCAGCTCCACTTTTTGCGATATACCGTTATTTATAGGGTGAACATTCGTACTGATTTTTTAGTTGGTGTACTGATTAAAAATTTGTGTACTTATATGTACTGATTTAAAAAAAAGTACTGATTGTGCTGATTTTAAAAGATAAATTGTCATATTAATTTTTTTGCTCAAAAAATTTTTTAAATTATAGCAAAATTGTATTTTTGTAGCAGAAAAAATTATACTAAAATTATCTTGTTTTGAATCGATCGACAGCTCCCAAAAAATGTTAAAAAAATTTGTAAGAACTTATTGTATTTTCTGAAAAAATATTTTATTCGTAAGAATACATAGGCACCCAGCCGAACGGAAATAAATGGGCACTCTACACAGAAAAAACTGAGTTGTAGAATCAGTAACAAATTTCAGAGAATCAGTAAATATTTTGTCTGGCTGAGGACCTACAACGAAAATTGTAAATTTAGACAAACAATTTTGCAAGAATTTTAGTTTGTGTTAAAAAATTTTGCTGAACTGGTTAAATATTTTATTTGTCTAGGCGAAAATTTTGTTTGATTAAAAAATCAAATAAAAATATTGTTAGAGACTATTAAATAAATTGACTAAAGAAATAAATTATTTTGAACAAGAATTTGTTTGAAAAATTTTTTTTGTAGTTTTTTGTGTGTAGCTATGCATGGATTTTAAAAAAATATGGCTGAATTTGCTTAAAGCTTATTTACTAGATAAACATCTATAGAAAATAAGTGAAAGTCCATTTTTTTTTAGTTTTTATTATGATTTAAAAAGCAATAATGTTTTGATTTATTTGAAAATGTTTTTTTTTCAAAAACTATCCTAATTGGTCTTAACCTACTACTAAACAGATTTATTCACAAGGTAGTCATAAGGTCATATGTCTTAAAAAATCAAACGAAAAAATACTACTATTGTGAGCATCCGCTCATAATTAAGTGTGCTATTTTAAATCTAAATCAGCTGCTGGAGAAAACAGGAAAAATAAGTAATTTCAAAAATATTTTAAAATTAATGACTGCGACTTGTTTATTATATAAACGGCTTCACTAAAGAGTTTCGGCCGCCCGGCTCAGGCTTCTACTGTTTATGACAAAACAATAAACACAGTTCAAAAAGTCTTATTATAATAGAACTTATTTCACACAACAACAATTTTTTTTAACTATTGTAAAATATTAAAACTTTAAGACAATAGGACATGATAGCATACTGTTTGAATACCCCAAATGTCAAAGTGTCTTAAAGGTTATTTAATGTCGGAGTTTCGAGGTTTTTATTTAATCAAATAGAACGAATAGCTCTTGAGTTATACTCAAGTTATGTATGTAGTGGAAGTGCCTTAATTTTAAAAATAACGGTCTATCGCAAAACGTCGAGCTGAAAAATAAAAACCCCATAAAAACAGCATTAGGCTCAAAATGAAAATACCTTGTTCACTTGTGCAATGAACTTTTTTATCGCCCAAAATTTAGAGTCCAATCACCCCCTTCATTTATTCCGATCAAATAAGAATCATCTTTAAATCCTTTAAATTATGTCAATTTGTCTCGCCTGGTGTTCATTAAAATGATAATACAGGAAGCTTTTAAAATAAATTTAAAAAATTTTGTAAATTTAATTTTTTTTGGTTCACTAATGAGATACAAAATAACCAAAGAGGGAAAAATCGGTTACATACTAACTTCTTAGCTATACAAGACAAAATTTCAGATTCTTTCCAAAAAAAACGGACATGTGTCTAGTACCCTAGGAGGTATAAAAGGGCAAACATTATATATTTATCCTTTTTATGAATCTTAAACCAATAAAGATAGCAACAGAATTAAAATTTTGTTTGACAGCTCCAAAAAAAAAATTGGCTTAGTTTTTGGTACCTTTTTGAAAATTTAGCCCTTAGTAGTAAAAAATTTTAAAATTTATATTTAAGTATGTTTTTAGATACTTTTTTGTAACTTCTAAACCAATAGAGATGAAACATAATTTAAATTGTTTATTGGAGCTCTCGAAAAAACACGAATTTTTTCTTCTTATTATTTTGAGATTCGATCACTTAAGAAATTAATTTTGTACTTAATTTTGGTACTTTTTTAACTTTTTTCATTTTAATGTATTTTATGAACAAACAATAAGCAGAGGTTAATTTGTTGGCATTTTTTGACGCTGAAATAAACATAAAAAATCGCAAAAATTGGAAAAAATTAGAAAATCTAAATTTTTTTTAATTTTAGGTTACGTTTTGTATATGAAGATTAAAATTCTGAAAAAATTAAATAAAAAGATATATGACCCAGATTGAGGTCGGAAGAAAGTTAAGTAGACAAAAAGTACTTTTTTACATTTTTGGTACTTTTTTTCATATTTTTGAATATATGAATTTTGAACCAGATAGAGTTTGGAAGTCAAATAGGTTGACAGAAATTACAATTTCACCTTTCTGTAATTTTTATGCATATTATGAGGTATGGATCCATTTAAAAATACAAAATATGAAACCCTTGCTCCAAATACAGGTCGAATGTTCAATGCAATAATAATTTGTACACTTTTTAAGTAAATGAATTTTAAAATTTATAAATATTAAAAAATTCAAGTAGAAAGTTAAATAATTGGACAAAGAGTCGTTTTTCTGTATTTTTGGTAGGTTTTGGTTTTTTGTATATTAAATTATAATAATAGAGTTTTTTCAAGCTTTGCTTTAAGAGACTGAAAAATTTTTTCATAATATCCTTTTTAGAGCCATTCGAAAACTCCGCAAATTTGTGCTTTTTTAATTTTAAAAGGATATAAACTTATATACACCATTAGAAAATTTAACAAATTTTCTATGTTTAAAAAAATTATTTTAAAGATTTATTTTGAAAATATTTGAATATACACATATGTATATATGTATATCACACCTGCAGTTCTTCTGCCTCTTTCTAATTTTAATTTAGCTAATTACTGCATGTTGATGCCATTCTTAATGCTACAATAATCTCATTTCAATTTATTAACATTTATTTGATTAGTTGACTATCATTTACATATTAATTACACTTTAGGGAATGTTTTACTTTACCATTCCATTGGAAAAAAACACTGCAAAGTAAATGCAATAAATGAATGTTGGGGTTATGTGGCATTAAATGACTTAAAAGGAACAGTTGTAACTGACTGAAGTGGTCAAGTGTATTTAGCTACAAAATTGACTGCAGTTTATGGTTAAGTTGGATGTTAAGAACCGAAAACATACAGTTTATTTTAAGTGAGTCAATTTGGAAGGAGTTGTTGACTTTTCAGCTTAAACAATTTGTAAATAAACAAATTCTCTACACAAAATGTGAAATGGGACAGTTGGTTAAAATGCAGAGAATCTAAGGCGGTTATAATCAGAAAAAACTTAAGTTAAGTTAGCAAAATCCTTTGAAAAAATATCAACATTTTTTAACCCGATTTTGTTTACTAAAAACCTTATATATTTAATTTTTTTTAAGAAAAAAACTCTAGAATTTGTTAGATGTGCAACATTGTTTAAAATAAAATGAACTTTGTTAACACTTGTTTTAATTCAAAATTTCGATTTAAATGAAGACGAAAAGATTGATTTTATAACACAAACCAAATATGAATTGTTTGATATTTAAAGATAAATACATACTTATGGAAACATACATTTATACGTACGTTATATATACCCATATATGTATGTGTCTGTCCTTCTTATTCTTTATGTACGAATAAATATGCGCAAACTCAAACCAAATTTTATTTACCCTTTGAAAATATGGCTTTTCTTATAAAGGTGCTATCATATTTGTCCCCTTTTTTTTTTTTACCAATTTTTGAAAAAATGTGAAACCTACATTTTGCTTTAATTCTATAGCTGTAACAGTTTTCCAAGGACGGAGTAACGCAAATTTTATTTAATTTATATATAGTTAGAGGATATCCCTGCCCGAGTCCTGTCTACTTAGTAAATGCCGGCCAAGTTCTCAGTTTTGTGCGTGCTTTCTCAGTTCTTTAAACCAAACCACCATCCAACGCATAATCATTTGTTTCCATTCGGTCGACATGCAGCCAGAAGAATCGCTCTTTTTGATGTGTTTTACTACGTTTATGTTGGGATATAGCTCATATACCTCTCGGTTCGTTAGACGATTTCACTTTCTGTTTACACAGATCGCACAACAGGTTTCCTTTTCAAGTTCTCAAAAACGCTTTAATAGCTTAAAGAATGCTTTAGCGCTAATAGGCCAAAATATCATGATTTTGTCCAAAACGATCCTTTGCCTTATTTTAATGCTGACATCATTTTATACCTGTTGATGGCGGAGCCACCTTGACGTTGCAACCATATGTTTAGTCTTGTCCTTGTTGTCTCTTCTCAATCCTGGAAAAAAAAAATCAAAAGTCACCTTTGGTGTTCATTGTACCTGTTTTATTTACTTCATACTGTGGAAGATCTTTTGAAGTGGTAAATATTTCGAAAAGGTTGCTTCCACACACAAAAAACTACAAAAAAAATTTTTCAAACAAATTCTTGTTCAAAATAATTTATTTTTTTAGTCAATTTATTTAATAGTCTCTAATAATATTTTTATTTGATTTTTAAATCAAACAAAATTTTCGCCTAGACAAATAAAATATTTAACCAGCTCAGCAAAATTTTTTAACAGAAGCTAAAATTCTTGCAAAATTGTTTGTCTAAATTTACAACTTTCGTTGTAGGTCCTCAGCCAGACAAAATATTTACTGATTCTCTGAAATTTGTTACTGATTCTACAACTCAGTTTTTTCTGTGCATTTTCACTAAGGATCTGGTGTTACTCAAACTCATCTGACAAAGGCATTAAAGTAATGATGTGATCTTATACGCAGACATTTTTTCAAAAAAGTTTTCTATTTTAGGGGTATGGAGACGACCCTCTAATCGATGAAAAGTGGTATGTATGGCTTTTGCATAGTGTAATAATTTGTTGATATTTGAAACCACACTAGTATGAATCAGTTCGTCGAGTTTGTGCTTTAATCTTTCGCTAATATGCTAAATAGGATCAAAGCGAGGGCAATAATAATTATTTCGCTATAGTTATCGCAAACGACTTTGTCCCCCTTTTTTATGAATTGCATGTAGTAAGCTGAGGTTCCACTAAAGGAATAAGCTTTCATACTTTTAAATAGTGCAGACTACGTGCACCTTATAACCTCGTCTTCTGCAGCCTTGCACAGCTTGATAAGTATCCGGTCTTCTCCTTTTTGTTTCTAAACCGGTCAGGCATTTAACTTCATGATTTTTGTTTGGTTTGCGGGTTGAGTGTCTCACACAATTCTTTAACAGCTAAAAAGGGATATGATCCCTCAAATCCTTACGCATGCCAGTAGGCAAGTCTTTTGATTGACATTTTACCCGTTATTTTTATTTCCTTATTTCTCAATCAATCGCATTGTTGTTTTTCAGTTCTCTTTTCTCCCTTGGAATAGAGAGTTTTGCCCCCTCCCCAATAATTGGTAATTATCTAACACAGTTCGAATTTTTGTGGGCGCAAACGTCGACTTATATGTCACATTTTTAGCTTCTGTGATGAAAAGTTCAATAAAAGACGTTGAAATAACTTCTTAGAGAAGTCCTGGGCTGTTTGTTGTGAATGTTTCTATGTGTTGATACGGAAGTGTTATGCGGCACTTAAACGTATCTTTACTGTGATAAGACAATTATCCTAATCTATGTTCGCAGTTCGAAAGGTCCATACATTCAACACGATGGAGTCAGGTTTTGCGTATTCCTGTTATCGCCGAGTTTGATCAGCCTCATGCCGTTATTGGAAGTGTTGTTGTGGAAACTGAACTTACCGGCAATCATACCAACTATGTTCTTTCTGTATATTATCCCCAGGAACAATTTTATTATAGTCGTCGCAAGTTCACTCTAGGTGTTCGTAAGGCTTTTATTTTATATCTTTGTATTTCTTTTCAGTCGGTGCATGAGCATAAGCTAAGCTGATAAGGAAAAGCTTGGCTTTGATGCGGATTATAGCTAGCCGTACATCTACTGGTGTAAAACCACCAGTAACCCGGCGACGTATTCGAATTTACTTTAATTGCAGCTGTGATAAATATTGCAGTCTTTCATTTCATGTTATTTTTTTATTATTTTAATGCCAAATTCCCTCCATTTTATTTCTTGGACCTCCACCAGTTGGATGATAGAAGCACCTGGCCTGAGAAGTCTTTAAACAGTTAAGGACCATTTAGTGTTCGTTAGCATTATGGGGAATCGATTCATTTATAGTTCTTTTGATTGTGAAGCGGGTTCAACCTCTTTACCCAAATAGCTTTTAAGACACCGTTGCTCAGTAGTCTCCATGCGGAAGTCTGTTTTTACTCGGTTAAAGTGTTTTTTCTATTTTCAATTAATTTTTTGACCGCCAGTTTGGTGTTTCATTTTTTTCCCCATTACATATTAAAAACTAAAATTTTTTCCATTGTTGGCAATCAGTAAATTATACTTAGTGTATAAAACAGCTTATACAAATGCACTTGCGAGTGTGTAGCAAAACACAAGTTTGGGTTCAAATTGCCTAAGAGCAAAATCAAGATCATTGTTATGCAGAAAATTATTTTTCCCTAAGAGCAACAATAAACTTTTAATACAAATTTGACTTTTCACACTTTTTCTTCGATTTAACTGACATATTGGAAAAGTTACATACACAGAGTCAGACGACAAAGGCATTTTAACCAATAAATACATAAGCCAGTCAACACTCAAAAAAAATTTTTAAAATCCAACTAAGATCGAGTAAAAATTAAAATTAAGTTTAAAACCATTAGAAACTCGCCTCGGCTTCGATATCCTGTTCTTTATCAATAACAAGCTTCTCTACTGGTATATCGGCACACCAAATGAAAAAGGATCAATTATCACTATTAATAATTTTACAAAAGAGATAAAAAGGGAATTTCCTTAAGTGCCCTGGGTTATTGCTAATCAAATCTTGAATTTATTTTTCAATTTGCTGCTTCAGATTTTAAATACGTAATTTGAAAGACAACTGTTAAATTTTTTTTTTGTAAAGTGTATTTAAAAAACACAAAAATTTTACAACTGCGTATATTATAATACAATCTTTGCCAGAATACTTCATTTACAAAATTCAAACAAAGAAAACGGAATAGAATCCAAAAAACCATTTGACTATAGGGACCAACATGAATGCAATTTTATTTAAACTCCAAAATATACATACTCTTTACATAACCCGAAGACTTTTAATCATCCTTATCAGTTATTCTGACGGTATGTATGTACGTTTGTACATACACACATAAGTAAGTATCATCATATATACTGTCTATTTGCCTTCTAGGCCTTATTTGTTTTGCTAAGGAAGTCAATTTATTAAATAAGAGTTCATAATTTCATATCCTTTGGAGTTTGAGTATTGTCCTTTCATCTTCTTGCAGGGAAGTGTAGACACTTGATAGAATAATATTTCTGATGCACTTATACTAATGTACATAAATAAGCATGTTTGGAGTTGTAAGCTAATGTGTGAGAGATAACCAATCAACTTTACCTAGTTGTGTCGTATGACGTGAATGCAAAGTATGTAACTTTAAATTAAATTTAGACAGGGCAATCGAATGCACATGCGAATGAACTTCTAAAGAGTGGATTGTAGAAATAGTGAGCCTTAAATGGTATTAAATTTAAGTCTATTAATTTTACAGTTAAATATTTATGTTTTTAATTTATTTGCAGGCAAAACAAACTAATTATCCACAAACTATGATGTAAATATTATATGGGCTTGCCCTTTGGTAATATTTATACCCACACGACATATGTAGTAGGGGTATTATGCGTTTGTGCAGATGTTTGTTACGCCTGAGACCCACTTTCAAGCATACCGATCGACTTAGAATCACTTCCTGAGCCAATTTATACATCCCAGTCCGTCCGGCTTGGTGTATTCTTGTAATCAAAGTATTGTTCGCAATTTTAAAGATGTTTGGATAAAATTTGTCACAGACAAGTTTTTTTTTTGGTACTGGGACAAAGTCTATTATTTTGGTGGTAATCGGTCCATTTTTTGATATGGACCCTCCCATACAAATGTTGTTACGGAATAAGCACTTTGGGCCTTTGGAAAAATTTTGCACACATGTTCATTTTAATACCGCCAACTATAATACTGAATACCAATATTATCCGTTTACAAATGTCGTGTAGGGTATAATATGGTCTGGCTTGACCGACTATAATTTTCTTACTTGTTGTTATTAAAATTCTTGTGCATAATTTAGGAAATTCTAAATGCATTAAGAGAGACAAAATGTGACAAATTTTGGGAAGTATTAGCTAACGTTCAGATACTCAGATGGGCATCCTTTGTAATTCCACCGCACCTCAAATAAAAAATTCTTATAAAAAAAACTTCAAAATTTGGACAGCAGTAAAAATATACTTAAACATGATTCAACGTTTTAAGAAAAGAGTTGTATTTTTAATTTATAAAAAGAAAAAAAAATCAGCAAATTACTGGGAATGTCCGTTTCTTATTCTTCTGTCAAAAAGCACAATGAGACAATTAAAGTCGGCCTAATCGTATCAAGGGATTTAGGCCGACTTCAATTGTCTCACTTGTGCTTTTTAATATAAGAATAAAAAACGGAAAGTTCCAGTATCTTTTCAAGTGAAGGAAAAATATTTCCTTCAGACAGGAAGACATTTTCTAATATACTAAAAGCTACTCTATACTACTAAGCATGTTTTTCAAAGCCGTGCACCTAGCAGAGCTTCAGCCTATTTTAGGTACGTTGGTCATTCGTCTTCTTTTCGTAGTACAACGTCCTCTTTTTTAGGGCATCCCGGGCATTCCTCCTATTTTGTTCGAAAATGTCCGGAATTATCTTACTTTAACAGAAACTTCGAAATTTTTAAAGCATTTTGCGTTGCAAAGTTAAAAGTACACAAGAACAACAGTTTCAGTTGTGATAGTCAGAATTGAAGCAGAAGTATTGCAAAAACAAAATAATTTGGTGAGCATCAAATGTTTTTGCAGTTGCGAACTTGTTTTTCGTAAAATTTTTATCTTATTCACATAGGTAAATAATTTTCATCGGTCTGCCGGACTTGGGTCTAGTAGCGGGGCTGCCAATTAAAATCTTTAGACAGGCGAGGGGAAACAGTATTTAAACTGTACTAATTTTAACGATGTACAGCCTTTTTATGGGTTGGTAGAGCCTCGCTCGCAAAAATAGTGAGCACCAAAGTTAGCGAGATTAAAAAGTGAAATTCCAAATTAAAGAGGAACAACCTAATAATCGCAATAATCTTTCATCATTCCTCAAAAATATGTCCTCTTTTTTGAATTTATTGTCTCCCTTATTTTAAGGTTTGCGTCCTTTTTTGATCATAATGTAAATGGTAATCCAAATTATAGGCATTGTATATAAAAGTAATGTTTTATAGTCCAGAGCAACTCTAGACTTTAGATTTTTGCCTGGCTGTCTGACATTACATCCCAGCAAATAATTAGAGATTACAATTAGAACAACTTGCCAAATAATGACTTACATTCGGGATTGCTAAAATTTAATTCTTATTTTTTAAATTAAGTTATAAGAGATATCAGCCATTTAGTTTTCACAAAATAAATTAGTTATTAAATAACGCCATTTAAGTTAAAAAATAAAAAAATAAGATCCTTAATTTTCCAATAAAAGCAAAAGTTTGCAATAAAAACTCATTTATAAATTGCCAGTAAATTGTTAAAAATATATTAATATTTTAAAGTGAAAGATTTATTTCAAATAACATTTTTTGATAATAAAAAAATACTTATTTAGGTAAAATAGTAACTCATTATCTAAAATATGAAGTAATTAAGTATAAGAACAAATTATTTAAGTCTTATGCTTTGTAAATATAATAAATTTGGCAACTCAGCTGGGAAGTACTTCCTCTAAAAATTCATCGATTTCCTTTTTTAAATTTTTTTGCTGGAATATGTGTACCATCCCTGCTAAAATTCATAAGTGACTAGGCATTACAAATCTCTTACTTTTCAACTACTATCACATGCCGTCTGTATTACTTGGCAGCTGTGAGATAATGAGTTATATCTTATCAAAATTTAGGCAGATAATGTTAGTTTTTGAATATTATATTTTATTTGAGTTTAATATTTTAAACCAGTTTTAACCAAAACATCAAAGAAAAACACTTTACATGCAACAATGAGTTACTAGAAGCCCAAGGAAAAGGTTATTTTAGTGCCAATAAAGTAATAGGTCATGTAAGTCCCTCCTTGTATGCGAGCATGGAAAGTACTTATTTTGCTTCTTTGTAAGCGAGCATGGTAAGTACTTGCCTCCAATGTCATCGCCATGTTAAAATAAAGGGTTAAAATGCTAACGAGTACGAGTTTTTTGGATTTTAACTCATTACAAAGCAATGTGAGTTTTTACTGGGATGGAGAGCTCTCTGGCGCAAATGGAGATGATGAATAACTCTGCCTGGACGATATTCAAACATCACATCGTTAGATTAGGTAAAAGATTCCTTCTCCTGACTTGCAATTTTTGTTCCATTTAATCACTCGATTTTGTCAAATATTCGGTTTGCGTTTTCTGGTAATTTGAATATCTCGAACAACAAAATTATTCGCGTGACTCCTACAATTTGTCAAATTTATAGGGTGTATTACAGTATTGAAAAAGTTAATACGATCGTAATTTTTTGATACTATTGGATGGTGGGAAATACTTTGTTACTCCTCGGGCTTATTTGATACCCTCTTTTGTTTCTTTAATTATTATTTAAAATGGTTTAGTTTTGCCTCTTGCCAACTATCTTTTTTCCCATGTGCTTTTCTTTAATACTTAAGTATGTAAATATGCTTCCTTTCACAAGAATATTTTTTGCAATATTATTTTACATTCAAAAGTTTCGGATAGTAAATGATAAACAGGTTTAAAAAACGTGACTTTAGGATGACTTTAGAAAAATATATGTAGCTTTTTCTCAACCTTTTTTTAAAAATTTCAACTACAGTTAACATAGAAGTGCAATCAGAAGACTCATATATCATTATGCACGAAATATCTTGCCACGGAGCGCTTGTTCTGGCGAGAATATCGCCGCTGTTGGCGAGGATGTCGAGCTGTCGCCAGAAACACCGACCAGACGCCGTGCCTCCCAGTTAGCCATCAGCCGGTCGTCCCTGCCGTGCATCAACTGCTGCCTGCCGACCGCTAAACGCGTGTAACCTACGCCCAAGCCGTCCTCAATCTTGAGGATGAAGTGGACGATTTTTCGACCAAAATCATAATGAGAGATGAGGCTTATTTACACCCAAGCGGGTACGTGAACAAACAAAACTTCCGGGGTACCGAAAATCTACGAGTGATGCACGAGAATCCATTGCACCTGCTCCAAGTAACTGCATGGTGCGCTGTTCACGCTGGGGGAGTCATCGGGCCATTTGTTTCGACGACGCCGCTGGTCAAAAAACAACAGTAGACGGTACGAGTGTTATGTAAGCCAAGTTTTTTCTGCCGCATTTTTAATGTTACGAAACTGCGTGGCCTGACGACTTCACCGACTAGCATTTTATCTCAGGAGGTCCCAACCCTGCGCCAGATTCGAAACGCAACATCAAAAAAAACTTTTCTGGAACTTTATCACACACATCTACTGTCGTTATACTTAACCACCCTCTTACCGCATTTTGGAGGCAGATGTTGCTCTCCTCAATCGCCCTCCCAACCGTGTCGTACTCTTCAGCCAGTCAATCGTTTTAGTACGACCCTATTCCCGTACGGCCGAACTCTCGCACTTACCTGCCCATCATTGCCATAAGATTAATTTAATCCATAATTTTTACCATCTCTTTTCAGCTGTAAACATACATATTTATTTAAAAAAACTTAGACACTAAAAATGATCCAATTCTACGATATTAAAATATATGTATATATGATAAAATTTTAACAAAAATTACTATACTAAATACAAAAACATTCAAAATATTCAAAACAGGTATATTATATATATTTTCTTTTTAATGTTTTTGGTCTTCAACCACAATATTCTCAATATTCTGAACGCTCAACTATCTTTCTTTTAAAATATATTCTCAACCTTCGAACACCGTTTTTTCTTTCTCTTACGTCTGAAGGAGCTCCCTAATAACGCTAAACAAACTTCTGAAACGATTATTTCCTTTAAATTTTTATTTCAACCGCGCGCGTATGTTGAGCCTTCAAGAATATAATTTTTGTTTCCGGTAAGTATGTATTTTTTTCCGGTCCTTAAGGGGATAATCTTTACTTAAACACACACACTACCACACTCTCGATAACACACAATTATTCCACAATATCACTATTTTTACATTTAATAAAAAAAAAAAAAAAAAAAATAGGCAAAATATATATACGTATATTTATAAAAAAAAACGCTTAAAATTCTTAATTACAAATAATAAAATCTGCAATCTGTTGTTTTTCTTATATTATTTCTCCAACAAAATCTGGAACAAATCGCTGCTGGTTCATTTAATTTTATACCAGCAATTCCTTTTTTTTTCTTTCTCCACAGAGACTTTTCTTACAACAAAACTCGGAACTTTTTACTTTAACAGCCTAGCCCTTTATGCGGTATTGAACTTTGGTTCTGGACTACTCAAGCCAAAATATAATTTAAAAATAAAATAACATGTGGTTCCAATAGAACGGCGCAACGGTACACACTGCCTGAGCCACAACTGATGTAATGAAGGGAAGGTGGCGTTCCCGGGTCGCCTTATCTCTCCTTTTGACGATTTACACCGGCCCGCGAGATTGCCGATTTAACCGTTCCAGACTTTTTTTGGTAAAGTCCCGTGCTTACGTGAACAAGCCCAAGACACTGGGAGCCCTCAAGGACAACATTCGACACGAGCGCGAGAATCTGTCGCCTGAAGTTCTTGACGAAGTGATGAAAAATGCCATTAAACGAGACGGCATAATTTGTGGGTACCGTGAAATAACTCCCAAATGAAATAACTCCCAATGGAAAAAATGAAATAACTCCCAAATAAAATAACTCCCAACGAAAATGAAATAACTCCCAATCGAAAAAAATGAAATAACTCCCAACGGTAAAAATGAAATAACTCCCAATGTTTGGGAGTTATTTCATAAAAGT
Source organism: Melanophora roralis (assembly GCA_963583895.1). Lineage (NCBI taxonomy): Eukaryota > Metazoa > Arthropoda > Insecta > Diptera > Rhinophoridae > Melanophora > Melanophora roralis. Next base: position 36,077,084 of record OY757189.1, on the reverse strand, counting down.
CACAAAAAAGTGAAATAACTCCCAAATGAAATAACTCCCAACAAAAATGAAATAACCCCCAATTACAAAAAAAATAATTGTTTTATGAAATAAGTCCCAACGGAAATGAAATAACTCCCAACAATAATGAAATAACTCCCAACGAAAATGAAATAACTCCCAACGAAAACGAAATAACTCCCAATTAAAATATATATAATGCGAAAACCTTTTGTATCCATAAATAAGATGTTACTAACGTAAAATTATTTTCTAAACAAACAAACCAAATGACTGCCGGCCTCCGTCTGGACACAGGATAAGTTAACTCTCGTGGATCGAACCGCCGGTTTCGTTACAGCTTTAGGACAGGCGCGTGGACTTGAGGCACCTTTTTGGTTAAATAATTTTTTAGTAAAAAGAGTTATTTAGATAGTCGGCCTTCGGCCGGGCGCAAGGAAAGAAACATCCAGTGGATTCGATCCGCCGGCTTCGCAGTAGCCTTCGGCCGGGCAATGGACTTTAAGCTCTACTGCTTTCCATATAAAGCTTCGCCAAATAAAACATGAATTTTATGACACTTTAGTTATGAAGCTGCAAATACTTCCGATGCACTACAGTTTAAAGTATATTCCCCGGCCGAAGGCTACTGCGAAGCCGGCGGATCGAATCCACTGGAGTTTTTTTTTCTTGCACGGTTTTAAAACCCCAAAACTTTTAAATAAATGTCACCTTTTATACTAGCGTGATTAAATTTTTTTAAATGCTCTGGTATATACACTTGCTTTTAGTAAAATGAAATAACTCCCAATAAAAATGAAATAACTCCCAACAAAAATGAAACAGCTCCCAATAAAAATTAAATAACTCCCAATAAAAATGAAATAACTCCCAATGATAGAAAATGAAATAACTCCCAACAAGAATGAAATAACTCCCAACACTCCCAACGCATTGGGAGTTATTTCATTATGAAATAACTCCCAACTTGTATGGAAAAAAATTGGGAGTTATTTCATTTTTTCATTGGGAGTTATTTCATTTGGGAGTTATTTCACGGTACCTAATTTGTGGGGTCTAAAATTACCAATATATATGTTTTTACTTTTATCACACAAAATACGTTAAGTTAGGATCAAATAATCGACTGAAAATTTTTCGATTGGTTGGCGATTTTTGGTTGAGTAGATACTCTAGTAGTAGATGAACAAAGCTTCTGCATATTAAAAAAAATTTCCAAATTTTTTTAGTTGCTTAGCGTTTTATTACAATTTTCTTTATTAATCTTTAATATCCACTTTTCCCTTCATCTTAAAATCAAAATGCCAAATAGTATTTTCATATTGTTCATAATTGCAATTAGAGAGTATTTATCTACAAGTCGTCGAAAGAACTAATTATCAACACTCCTCTATTCCCTAAAGATAAAGTATAATAATGTCAATTTGTAATTGGCCTACAATACCCCAAGAAGACAATTTAACATTCTAAAAGCAAGAACCACTTTAACATTTAATGAACGTAAAATTCCACTTAATTACAATTTTCGGCACAGACTTAAACTTACAGTATTAATGTGGAATAAAGCGTACAAACAAATGAAATTAATTCTTCATGAATTAAAAGGTAAATATGTATCTCTTACAGTGGTTTTAATAAGTAGCCTCACTCTTAATGGGTTTGTAGATTTTTTTTTATTTTTATCGCAAAATTTTATAGCAAAAGAAAAGTTGCTTCATTAGGATTCTTAGAGATCTAAGTCTATCAATTCAAGGCAAAAAGGAGTCTTATAATTAAGGTGATCGATTATTCCTACTTATTTTATCAGTAAAAGTTCTGATTTTTCATTTGGTGTACTGATTAAAATATTTACTAAAATGTACTTATTTTTGAAAAAAGTACCGATTGTACTGATCGTACCGAGATTTGAAGATAATTTACATGTCCACATGATCGCCCTAAGAGCACGTCTGCAGTCGCCCACGAGTCTATACCTGACCTAATGTCCCTCTAGAGCCTTAAGCGCGCCCTGTTTATCAACGTAGATTGCTAAGCCCCCTCTCCCATCCGCATCCTCCCATATCAATTCCGCGGCCTTCATCACCGCCAGAATTTCAGCCTGGAATACGCTGCACTGGTCCGGAAGTCTGTAGGACATTCCTTTCCCCGTGTCCGTTATAAAGACACCAGCCCCGGTGCCTACCTTCATCTTTGATCCATCAGTAAAGACTGCACACCCCTCATACAGCTTCTCTGATCACTTCCATGCCTCCAGAATCACTACTTGGGGCAGGATCCCAAAGTCAAGTTTCGCTACCATATAGTCCATCACACCTGACTGCCGCAGAAGTCCACCATCCCCGACTCTTCCCAAAATGCCAGCATGCCCTTCCGAACATACCCCACAAGCAAGTTGATAAATACAATTAAAATTTGTATTGCTTTAGGGTTTCGTAGCCTGCCCTGTGTTTAATTATGTCGAAGCGACTGCTTTGCCATTTAACAATGGTGTGCCCGAACTTTTTTCACCAACTGTAAATAGCTATTAGTATAAGTATTTGCAAGTCGTTAAATGAAATGAAAGGACAATTGTTAGTGTAAATTTTACCCATCCACCGATATACATATGTACATACATACACACAAGTTTGTCTGTCTTCTGTTAATGTCTGTAAATATTTTTTGTAGCTGATATAAAGCTCAACAAAAGCACTAAAACAAAAAACAGACAAACAAAAAAGGAAATAAAAATCATTTACAAATGCGTCTCACAAATGCAAGTAAATGTCCTTTTATGGCTCTTAATTAAGGCAATGATGGGGTGTTTTTTAATACGTTTACTAAAATGTTTAATGACTGAGAGTTAAGTATCTACAAACATACAACTGTATGTATTACAATACTACAAAATGGTGGTGGCCGCTACAGTTGTTGGTGGAGGGGGGGGGGGGGGGGGCTTTCAGGCGATGGAGAATATAAACAAAAATGACGACTTGTGCTAAGTTGCTTATCAGACTGAATTAATTTTTTTCTGTTTAAGTTTCTTTTTGTATGTGTGTAAGTATGTATGCATTATAACTCAAGGACTCTATTGTGGTTGTTGTTTATTGTAAAGCAACGAGTTGTATTTGAACATAAAGCAATGATTCTGATGAGGAATATAATGATAGCAATGATGCTTATAATAATAACGGAGATTGTGAATGTACAATTTATAAGGTACATACTTTGTTTTTGACTTGTAATATTCCCTTATAGGCCTATAATTTACAGTAGTGAGAAAAAAATAAAATTCAATTGAAACAAATTGGGACATTAATTAAAAATTAAATTGATTTGCTATCAGGAAACGAAATTTTTAATTACAATTTACATTTAAATAGTGCTTAAGTTAACATTTGTTCCAAATAAAGACTTAACAACTAACAGTTAAAATCTTTTATAAATTTTTTCAAGAATTTTTATAAATATTATTCAGCACTTGATCCCAAATTTCTTAGTTTTTTACAGGGTTTGTTTTAGGTTAAGTTTGTCTATATCCATTTGCTTGGTTCCTACACCAATCTTCTTGAAAAACCTTTACTTTTTATTTCTTTGGCTTAAATGTTTCCTGCCTTTTTATATTAACTTCAATAAACTTATTCAGAATTATTTATTGTAATACTATATAAATTGTTCATATTTTGAACAGTCAGCTCTTTTTTTACTTTTGTCAAAAATGTCACAGCCGTCACACGTTCTTAAAAGTATATTAAGATAAATTAGCTTTTTGAAGAAATTAAGGAATTAATACGGTCGAAAGCACCTTAAACTCTTAAGTGATACTAAAATAATTCTGCTAATTTTTTTAAAATATTTTACACAATATGATCTAAAAGCAAAAATTTGTTAAAACTCGAATTTGTAATATCACAACCATACAATGTTCTTTGAGTATCGTTCTTTAATTAAACTTTTAAAACATATCATTTTTGGGAGTCATAACCTTTTTTAAGTCACAAATTGGAAATGTTTGAATTATAACAAAAAATGTTAGTAAAGAGTGGAATTGCCCATTAATGACTGAAATATGATGCTACCTTGGTGTAAACATTACTTTTATTTACTTACCACCACATTAAAAACTTAACCCAGGCGAATTAATGTATCAGGTGGTGATGATTCTACAACAACTAAATTGTGGTGAATAAAATTTTCGTTTTTTTTGTGATTTTCGTTGGCTCATGTGTCAAAAAAGATATGTAAAAGTAAACAACTTTGACAGCCTAGTCTCGATTTATGCATGAAAAAAGTAGATCAGCTGTGCGGGCAAAAAAAAAATAATAATATTAAAGGGAAAAATTTATAGACCCAATCAAACATTGAACCTGGCACCTTGTGATTGCCAAACTGAGACTTTAGCCACTAGACTATAGAGATTTTGCATATTAGCGTTTAGGTTTGGTTTTTATTTTTTTATACTGAGAAATTTGCAAAATGTCTATAAAAAATTACTGCTTTTTTTGAGAATTTGTAAATAATCATCAATGTTTTGGGTTTTTAATAAGTGCGTTAATTAAATAAAATATAGGAATCATTTTTACTGTGTAGGTAGAACAGGCAGCTGTTTTAGAGTAAGGATACAGCTCACTTAAGTCCGTTGATTCGGCCCTTTTATGTTTTCTACCAAGTAAGTAAAAGTTTTCCTAACCCTGGTAGTCTGACTAAGAAATCAAAGCATTGATGACTGTTTAAAAATTAAAAAATTAAGGCCATTTACAAATATAAAGCTACTTACAACTAAGATTCACATTTTCGCATTTTGTCATAAAAATTAAAACCGCTGAAGTTAAATATTATTCGCACTAAAAATTTATAAATAAAACTTCAAAAGTAGGACAACTTCTGCCATATGCTGGGAAAAATACGGCGTATGGCAATCCTTTCAATACATATTTTTCCTTAATTTAACTTAAAGAGTATTTTTTAATTCCTTCTTTTACTCATTTATTTGTTTATCATTGTTATTATAGTTGTTGCTGTTGAGTAATTGGATCGCATCAACAGTATATTTTATTGAAGCAAATGCTCATTTGGAATATAAATGCGCTGGAAATGTTTTGTAATTTTCCTCAAAATGTCGAAGATTGAAATTGATTACTCCCTTATGTATTCTTCCGTTTAAACATTTGGCTTTAAATGCTGCTATTGTTCATGCTTTGCTGGCTGACTTCTTAAATGACTGGATGATTGTTTGGTTGTTCATTTATTTGCCAGAATGAATACCAACGAAGTTGCAAATACGTATGGCATTGTTGCCATTTTGTTGTTGTTGTAAAGCGTAACGTCATAATGGTGGCGTCGGCGATGATGGTGGTACAAAATAACGAAAAGCACAAAATTAATGGGGTAAAAAAGTTAAACGGGTTGTTGATGTGTATAATTAAAATTTGCTAATTGGATCATTTGTGAGTGGTTTGTAAATAAAATATGGAGAATAATTGCGTTAAGGAGAAGAAGTTCTTGGAATGCTATAAGTAGTACAATTAATTGTAAATGGCTGGAGGTGGGGAAAAGAAAAAAGGAATGATTTAATTATTATAAAACAATTTAGAATTATAAAGTCACTAAAGAAAATCTTTCCCTTAATTGATTATATCCTGATTCCCACCTACTTTCCATGACGAATCCAATGATGTTTCCCCTAGTTCTTCATGAACTTTTTTCCCAACCAACTTATCCTGTAGCTTTGTAATCTCGGGCAGTAACAGACAACCTGCTCTATAGTCTCTAATTCCTTTTGTCCTTATAAATTCTACAATAACCTGGAGTGCCACAGTCCAATTTTCTCGTCATATCCCTAACTGGACAGTGTTGACCCAAGTTATGGTCCCTAGGCCCATTCTCCCTAAGTCAATGAGCAACCTGGTGCCTGCTGAGCTCAGCCCTGTCCTAATAGCTCTAGCCAACCGGCAGTCTCTATTGTTCCCCACTAAGGATTCGTCATGTCAAGCATAGATGTCCTCATCTTCCCAAGATAGTGACCCACAGCTTCCTCCTTATATGTCACATCCAGGGCCGAGTTACTACGAGTTAACTTGTCAGAAATTTCATTGCCAGCAGCATGTTGCAGTGTCCCGGAACCCAACAAATTCTGACGGTAAAAGTATTTATAACCCCACCAAGGACCTTTCTTGAGCCCTGCACCAGCCTTGTCCTGACCAAATGCGCTTTCAAGGCCCAAGGAGCCGCTTAAATGTCGGCAAAAAAGTGACCTTACTATCTCTTAAAAAATGTTCCACTATCCGTTGCCTTTAAAATGGCAAATGAAGTGGAACACACTCCACTCTTCATATAGTCTATGGGGCAATCTAAAATTCTTTTCCGTGATATAGACCGCGGCTTCGGTGCCCATATAAATCTTAGATCCGTCACTAACTTCCGAGTTAATACTATCCGCCCTAGATCACATCTTTAGACCTTGGTAAGAAGCTTTCCATAGCAGCCTTCTTTTTTAAAGTCGATCTAACAATCATTGTGCTTTTCTAGCTTATATGTATTGTTTGCATTAAGGCCTTTTCAGCCTTTTCCTGAGTATTTCCCTTCCATGACAGTTTACTATTAAGGATAACCCCAAGGTACTTAGCCTCACATGCCATTTTCAACTCCATCCCACTGAGCGTTAAGCTTCCAAAAGCCCCGACCATATATTTCATGGCGAAGAGAACTAGTTCCATTACCTCAGAATTTCTGCTCAACCTGTTCTCTTACGTCCATGAAGAAAGTGCACACAATGCCGAATGTAGTAGCTCCCCGACATATGTAACTATATTTATACCGTCAGCATCAATATACCGTTTATAGTAAGGAGTCAAAATAGCGCTGAAGGATCATCATCCGTGCTCACTTTCCTTTCTACAATCCTTCTTCTTAGCCCAGAATTTATAGCCCTGCTCTTGAGCATCAATGTTACCCATCTGACTAAGCACTCTTTGATTCCTTGGTCACTTAGAGCCTCATCCATTGCCTCTGTTTATACGTTGCTTAGGTCTCCTTCTATCACCAATCACATAATATAGCGTACTCTCAACCGGTAAACCCTGAGAGAAGCATGCTGATCTATCAGTCTTTTTAACGTCTTAAGCAGAAAAAACGATAGACGGATAGGTCTGAAGTCTTTTGGTTTCGAGTGGTCTATTCTACCAGACTTGGGTATAAAAATTACTCTGACCTCTCTCCACCTCTTAGGTATATGTAAAAAAAAGAGACATGTCCTAAAAACCGTAACTAACAGTGTGAAAAATTTATTCGTAAAGGTTCAATTATATGTGACTTACCATAACTCCATAACCATAACCGTTGCTTTAAAAACCGAAACTGTTTACTGTGGTATGGTTAAGTCACGTATAAATGCCCTCGAATAGTACAAATTATTCCGAATAGTACAAACTAAAATTTTTCGCGCTTCTCGCAACTGGGGCACATCACCCTACTCTTGGCTTAAGACTTCGCAACCCTTCCAACACGCTGAAGAAGTGTAAGTTTTTTTCTGTATGAATGGGTAGATCCCAAAAATGTTATCGGTAATTCAACTGGAAACTGCGTTTCTTGGGTGATAATGCTAATGATATGGCGAAATAGGTTAAACTGTAATTTTTATGGGAATAAAATCCTTTAATCCGGTAAAAAAGATAATAGACGTTGGAGCGCTAATTAACTAACCTTTTTAGAAATTTACATCGTGCCGCGATATTCCTCAAATTCAGAAAAAAACTACGTCGATCCCAAAAAATTAAAAGACTGAAAACATTGAAAATTATCGGACCAAGTTATATTCGCTCAGCACCCTCTGAGGCTAGGAATAGTATGATTAACTATCACCATGTCAACAATCCGAAGTTCAGATTTATATCGAGTTTTCTAAGATATCCCAGTATCCGTGTTGTTTTAAAAGGAGTTCAAAATCAATCCAGGGGTATCTAAAGGCTTCGTCTTCCTCTACTTTATTCTTTATCATTCTTCAAGACATCCCATCCTATTAAATCTTTTGTAGACGACCTCAGCTATTCACACTCTTTTGATTACAGGTTTGCTTTTTGGAGATTTGTGCTATGAGGTAGAGTATGAACGACACACGACTTAAGCCGTGCGAAAAGAGTCGATTTATATGCCTAAAAAACAATTTTTGTCTTTTGATATATCAACGCATAGTATACTATGCTGCATCGTCTGCATTTATGAATGGTATAAATGTTGGGGAGACAGAAACCCTGGTTGTTTTGGGCATGGGAAGACTGCCGGATGGAAGATGTTTTTCTTGTGCGTCTTAATGTTTTAAAACGGTGTTACAATTAATTTACGTCATATCTTTTTATTATGTATTTATACCACTTAAATCTGACTATAAATTAAATACAACGCTCAAATATGTGCAGTTGCTCCAAATTCTTTTTTGTAGATACTTGACCACGTACAGAAAGGACCAAAGATACTCATTGGTAGTGCTGGGATATCTAACCATGTCGATTTACTTGAGCATTATCATAAAGTGAGATATGTCTCACTGTTTATTATACTTATAACGGAATGTGCCCTGAAGCAATCAGGGAACTTCGTTCTAGAACCCAGAACTTTGTGCGTGGCACGCGCTTTTCAAAAAGAGCACGCCCATTGTTATGCATTATTTTTTTAATATCTAAATGCCTTATCTTAACTTTTTCGATCTTATACATAAATAAATATAAATATGCAGTAATTTTGTTTAATATAAATTAACTTAATAATAGCAGATGATGTCACCACAAAATCCATGATAAACATCTTAACATTTATCTATCTTTCTAATCATATTAGTAACCAAAACATTTGAGTCAAATTGTCAGATTTAACAATCGTCATTTTTATTGTTATCATCAAGCTGTCTATTTGTCATCAACTTAAGTGAAAATGCCACTTCAAAAATATGTCATAAGAAAACAAAATCAAATAAAAATGGCATGGAAAGTGAAACGACTGTGATTAGTGTTATTGTTGGCAATCATCAACAGTGGTAATAAGAATGACAACAACAACATAAAAATAAAGGATCTTATCAAAGTAATCGTATGTTCGTTTTACGAAAAATGATGAAAAAAATATTTACATACAAAGCAACACATGTGCATATACTTATAGATACATTCTTGGAGAAATAATTGAAATAAATAGTAGAGATTTATGGTGTTTTCCCTTCTGGCAAAAATGTTACATTAATGTTACCATTCGAGCGGGTTTATGTTCCATTCTAAAAATACATGCAAGAGTGAAAACAGTTTTCGTTTTCCTTTCTGAACATGTTGCACAAATAACTGGCAAGGGTGTAACATATCTTACCCCCAATTATATTGCAGTGTAACAAAGTACCACTTTTTACAGCTGTGTTTTGTAAGTAAATACTTTTTTATGCAGACGAGTTTTTAACACAGAGCGCAGTTTTTATTAAAATCAAGCAATTTTCTGTTCCATTGAAACAAAAAAAATGGACAACTTTGTAAGTGTGGGTGTAAACTGATAAAAATATTACACATTCATATTGTAACATTTTTTTTTAAATGGAAAACACCATTAGATAAGTTACAGGAGTATATAACAATGAATAGATTAACTTTTAATTGTCTAGGGAATTTTGAGCATTTTTAAAAATTACTAAATTCATTAGAAATTCAACAAAACTTTGTTTCAAATAATTTTCTATAAAGAAACATTTTGTTAAAAAAAAAACTCAACCCTAAATTTATTTCCCAAACTGTAAGAAAATTCTATAATATTTGCAAAATTAAATAAAGACAATAAAAATCATAAGCACGCATTCAAATCTGACATAAGAAAAATGTTTAAATGTCAAAATGTGTGTCTTACATATTTGTATTTATGCTTGTACTAAGATTGAGTGTTTGTGCGTTTTTTCAAAAATATTTTACAAAGGATAAGAAGCTCTGTACAAAGTGTTTGTGTTTTTTACTCTTGTTCTAATACTCCTCACTTTTCTTGGGTAAATTTACAGAAACATGTACGAAACATCTTGAAAATGTATCTTTTGCTAAGAATGTTAAAGAGATTACATTTTTTTAATTTTTTTTCTCAATTTCTGTTTTTTTAAGCATAAAGCTAAACAAATCACAATCACATAAGTAGAAGATAAATAAAAGTTAATATTACTTCTTGTAATATATACAAATGTATTTTGTATGTAAGTGTATGTGTTTATGTACATATGTATGTATGTGTCAAGAAGGAATGTACGTGCTATTTGCATATGTATATTGTTAAATGTTTCTTACAAATTTATAAAGATTTTAAATGTCCCACAGGATTAAAAATTACATTTTTCTTCTTGCTTTTTAAGGCAGTGAAATTGTTTTTTCTTTTATTATAATATATCCCGTTACCTTAATATAGAAAGGCCCCAACTGGTATTTTTACGCCCCACAGAGGGCCGGAGAGGTCTTTCTTTACACACAAAAAACTACAGAAAAAATTTTTCAAACAAATTCTTGTTCAAAATAATTTATTTTTTTAGTCAATTTATTTAATAGTATCTAATAATTTTTTTATTTGATTTTTAAATCAAACAAAATTTTCGCCTAGACAAATAAAATATTTAACCAGCTCAGCAAAATTTTTTAACAGAAGCTAAAATTCTTGCAAAATTGTTTGTCTAAATTTACAAATTTCGTTGTAGGTCCTCAGCCAGACAAAATATTTACTGATTCTCTGAAATTTGTTACTGATTCTACAACTCAGTTTTTTCTGTGTACCAATTAAATAATATTTCCACAACGGAAACTGCGAGGACCACAAAATATTACGTGGGTAACTCCTAGACCAAACTGCATGCATTATCAAAATTTTGATAGAAGAGGCTTGAGGATTTAATTTTGCTTTTATACATTTATATCTCTATAACTAAATATTTTAACAAAACTATTAAAAACCTTAATATGTATTTTTTTGGTTTAAAAAGATACACTTTTTTTTAAATGCTACAAATGACCCTTTGTGTAATGCTTTGCTTTGAAGAAAAAACCTTCAAAAAGCTTCTTTAGCGTGGTCACAAAAAATTATTTTTTAAACATCGAAAAACCCAAAAAAAAATTAACAAAAAATCATCTAGTTTTTTTACCTGATCTGACCAGCGTTGCCACTAAAAATGTTTTTTTCGAACAAAATTGTCTAAAAATCCTTCCAAGCTGAACAATTTTTTAAAATATTTAAAACCATATATTCTTCAAAATTTCTGTTAAAAAGTAATTTGTTAGCATTTTGATTTATAACGATCGCATTAGAATTACTTTGAGAGTAGGATAAATAATGTCTCGACGTCGGGCCGAGTATTTTTTAATCAGAGTACAGGCGTCATTTTTGTCCAAAAAATTAATTAAATTTGACAAAGGTAAGGTCGACTAAGGATGGGGATAATCGATCAATCAATTATTTTGCACAGCATTTATAATATCCCTCAGAACATGCTTTATCGATTACAATTAATATAAGTGTAACTACATAATCACAAATCTGCACAAAGCCAACAACTGGTATTGTAATTGAATTGAAATGAGCCCATTGTGCTCATACAAAGCCCCACTTCCGAATATCGCATTACTCACGCATTAGGTTTGAAGCATAAACCACCATTTAAAATTTTAAGAAAACGGTTAATTTTTAATCCTACTTCCCCTAGAAGACATTTATTTCAGAAACCCTGTAACCTCTCAAAATTACATAATTTATATCTACATACATATGTATATAGCAACGAAATTGGGCTCAAATTTTATAAGTGTAAGAGGAAATATGTATATTATGAAAAAATTCCCCATAATTTACAACGGGTTTCATGTAAGCACCGCCTTAAAAACTTAACCTTCATATTGTTATTGCTTTTAAATCCAAGTTTACTTCAGAACCTTGTATTATATAAGCGCTGAAAACTTGCATTTAGCAGCTGGGGAACTATGGGATAGCGAAAGTAAAGTATGTATAAAGTTGACAAGACTGCTAAAGCTTTTTCGTTTTCATCAATTTTAATAGAACCAATTTTATTTCAAAAAAAGTCAATACCTTAACGTAATTTATTCTTTTTTGGTGCAAAATGGGCTCACGGCATCGTTGTACCTTCCTACATCGATTTACGCATGCCCATCCGTTCGCTCATCTTGGTATCCACGTATACTGGTGATCAAAGCAAAGGTAGAGTTTTCGAAGATATTTAAAAAGATAAGATACGTTTTTGGAAAGGGTACCAAGCTAAGGGGATGTTCGGTCTATTTTTTTGACATAACCCCTATACTCCTCACAGAATAAGCATTTTGTACTACAACTGGCTCTAATATTACTCCATCTTCAACAAATTTTGCAAAAGTGTTGAGTTTTATGCCATCGACTTCTTCAATACCAGTTCTTTTTTTGATGTAGTGCCCCTAGAAAAGTCCTCCCGCAATAAGAAATTTCAGGTATAATTTTGCGTACTCTTATCACTTAAGCACCCGAATATTAAACAGAATCCTGTAATGAATAATATAAAATTAACAATGGTTAAGCTTCAAGAAATCATATTTAACCTTTAAAAATGTATGAAAAAAAATACGAGTAGTATCAAAAAAAAAAAACATATTCAAACGTATTTTTTAAGTAGCAAATGACCCAACCAAAATATGTGTGTGCGTTTACCAAAAAATCAAGTTGACGTCACTTGCGCAAGTCTCTTTAACCTGCAAACACTTTGTGCATAAGGTAGTATCTTTTAATAAAATAAGCTTTGGTGTAGGTTATATATGGTCGGGCTTAACTAAGATCACCTTTCTAACTTGATTATACATATATAATAGAGACCTGCATCAAGTCCTATTTCAAGATAATTCAAGACCCGGATGATTTTCTAATTCTTGTGCTGTTGTGTAATTAAACTGTTTAAGTGCTGTAATGTAGTGTAGCTGACACAGTTTATGTGTTGCAATGTAGTGTAGTTAAGAATAAAGAGTTATGTCATGCACTGTTGTTGACGCAACTTATATACTGCCATGATGTGTGATCGATAAAAAAAATGACTGCGATGATGTGTGGTCAGCAACAACAAAACTGTGTGTATTACAAACAATGTTGAATAGATACATCAACAAAAATATATATAAGAAAGTAGACAAATTTATATAAAATTCATGCGTAATTACATTACATTACATACATACATTAAAAATCAATCCCCGTTTTTAGAACTACCACACCAGGAAAATTCCCGTCAACAGAAAAGTTTCGAGATGAATTGAAATTGAAATGTGTGATCATGATGAATTGATGTGCCCTTGTTGTTAACTTAAGTGTGCTTAAGTGTGAATATATTTTTCATTTAAGTTAAGTTAAGTAAACAAAAGAAATGGCGAACAATACATCACAGCACTTATTGCTGTGTGTGCACACGTAAGGTATATGAAATGAATTGAAAATTCAAGATGATGCCTTATTTAGTGTCGTCTTGAGCTGACCTCTAATATATAAAGCATAATCAGCCTTATTGTGTTTGGCGTTGTCGTGTCGCATGTTGTCGAATTCGACACAAAAACGACAAGGGTGCTATTCGTTTAACATTGGCGTATTTGTTAGACGGTACCAAAAAATTAAAAACGACTACGCCAACGCCAACCACAATAAGGGTGAATAATTTTATTTTATTTATTTAAACTGTTAAGTAACTTTGCCCGTAGCTTTTTTCTATGTTAGTTTTAGAGAACAGGGAAAGCAGAAAACAATTGTTCTATTTAACAAATACATAAATCAACAAATAAAGTATAGAAACTACACATTTAATTTTTGGTTATTTTGCAATTTTTCACTTCATTACATTTTAATTTTTTCTATTGATGATGTTTTTTTTGTTTCCTCGTTTTTCCTTTTTTTCTTTTATTTTTTTTTTTGTTCATTTTATCAGATTATAAAAGCTATTTGTAACTAAGAACATGCAAAGAAATCTAGAGTAATTTTTATTTATTTTTTTATGGGGTCTTAACACTACTAGTCAGTCAGTTAGTCAGTCACTCAACAAAACCACCCAATCTTAACCCCATCTTTAGGGTCCTCAAAAGTGAAACATAAATAAAAACAAATAAATGTTTTGCAATCAACAAAAAAGGTTACAAAAATCATATATTTATATTGCCTTCAAGGTTATACTGTACTGAATTAAAAATACGCTACTGAATTCTAAATAAACGACTTTTGTAGGAGATGTAAGGATGTCAAAGAAAGAGTAGAATCACATCTTATACTTTTGTCCAGCACTAGACGATGTTGGTGTTAGGTAATTAAGGGTCGGCAGACTAGAAATAGCGTTCCTCTCTCTCTCTTTCAGAGGCCATACAAAGGACCCCAAATAATGATTCCAAATGAGCTGCACCTTACTTCAATCATACTTCCGCAGCTGCCTGTTCTACCTAATCTATTTAAAAAGCTCGTAATGCCATAACCACCATCTGTAGAGCACTCATAAAAAAAGGGTTGATTTTTTTGTCAAGGGCTCATGAAATTAGCAATCATTTCTGGTTATGATGTCAAAGAATGCTAAATTTGTTATGTAATCGGAACTGACAATGATAAAAACACAGAAACAACAACAACAAGAACATAATCTGAAAACCCATAGAAAAAATATCTAATCAAATGGTATTTGAATTTTTAAAAGAATTTTTTTTGCGGTTACGTGATATTTATTTAGGATTAATGCTGACAAATTTAGTTTAATTTCATGATTTGTTTAAAATCAAAAGAACATTTTTCATTTATTCACATATAAGTATGAAAGTATGTATGTATGTCTCCCTGTTTTTATGCACATATTTCTGCTGATATAATAAAAGTTTAAAATCTCCATATAATTTTCAATTTATAATAATATTTTCTGGTTTTTTTTTGCCTTTTAACAAAATAGTGACCGCATTTCCATCATTTTATTATTGTCGGAAAATATTTATTATGTAAACAGGAATTAACTTTCAATGATTGTTGGTACTGGTCTTATATCTCTTATAGAATCATTGTTTAACAAGCAGCAGAAGTTATAAAAGTTACTCAAAACCCATACTCATCAATATTTATGCATTCATGGCAGACAATTGCTGACATATTTAAATGATTGTTGGTTGGGCCTACAGAAAAAGTGATAGTCAGTGTCAATTGCAGGTGCTTATTCTGGCCAGGCTTTTAAGGGGAGCAGTTTCAAAAATTGTTACCCAGAAAAACTTTGACCAATTAAATAAACCCCAAAACCAGCGTTGTCCAATGAAAGGAGACAATTTATGAGATTGTATGGGTGCTTTTTTACTGTAGTTTTTTATTTAAAAAAATACAATGCAATATCCCATAGTTGCTCGTGTTATGTACATATAAAGCCCGATTAGTGTTCGTCCCCCGGAGACACTCTTGGCTTACGTTGCCAAAACCGGTTTTTAAATTCCTTCTTTGATTAGATTTTTTTCTCGGGCCTAAGGTTCTGATTCAAGGTCCCTTAAACTTTTTATGATATTATTTCTATCCTGGTGCATTAGTTTAGATGCTAAGGTTTTCTTAAACAAGTACAAATATGGGATGTTTTAAAAAAATCAAGCAGAAAAGAGTTGTTGTTTTTCTTAGTCTGAAGTTAATTATCGATAGGCGCTTTCCCCCGCTAGAAAAATTGTAGTCTTAGGATTTACCTCCAGAGTCGACTTAGGCATGTTCGGTTGCACAGTGGCTGAAAATCGTTTTTTTATCGGCCAAAAGTCTGTAAATTCTGAACCGATAGAGATATTTTTACAGTTTTTATTTTTTTATATCGAACTTTCGCTGCTCCTGCTCCTATTTAATTAATTTTTCCTAAAGTTGGCATTGTTGTATAATTTCCTTTTAGAGGAAGCTTGAAATGGATAGCTGTTATAATTTTCGAGATTTATCATATCAAAAACTTACAAAATTAGTTTGTGAGGGGCTTGCTTCTCTCCCTGCTTCTTTCCGATTAATTTTTCTCCAAAATATAAGTATCTTGCTGGCTATTTCGTAGCTGGTTTAAAGTCGATAGCTGTTGTTGTTTTTTAAATTAAGCGCACTAATTAATTTAGAAAATTTATGCAATTGTAGGGAGAATAACACTTCCCCTGATCCTATAAAAAATCCCAATTCATTACGCTGACAAGTCAAAAAAAATGCATTTTCCTTTTTGTACTGATAAGGTCCTATTCACGCTTGACTTAATCCTTTCTTAATCAACGTAAACAATATTTACAAATTTATGCCAAAAAAATAAATCTCAAAAAATTAAGATTCTAATGATTTTTGTTAAAAATATTAAATATTTTTTGAATTTTATTTTTTTTTTTCAAGAAATAATAAATATTTTCTGATTTTTAATTTATTTTTTTTTTGCGGAAATAATTATTATTTTTAAATTTTCAAAATAATCAATTATGATAGCAATAACCGTTATTCTATTGAACCAAATAATAACTTTTATTTTTTGACACAAAAATAAAAAATAATTATTATTTTTTGAGAAAAAAATTTTAAACCACAAACTTAAAAAGCACTTGATTTCCCAAAAATTAAGTTTAATGCCATTAATCTGGTGTACTTTACTTGACTTTCCGATGCTCCCATGTACATGATATTTTTATTGAAAACTAGAAAATAATTATTATTTACAGTCCCTGCTTTTTACATTCAATGCGGCTGAAATTAAAAGCTCTATCAAATAATTTTAAAAACGTTTGTACTTGGTTAAAGAAAATCTATACTTATTGTATTTTTAACATAATATGCATAGTTTACTTCAGGTAAAGATCACAAAACTTTTTTGTGTGTATGTCATTTCGCTTTCGCTGCTATCCAACTCGTTGTGTTCTATTTGAAAACAATTGTTAGAAATTGCTTTCACAAAAGGGTTACAAAGGTACTATTAGCCGATCAACTCAACTCAAACAGCGTTAGTTTTTTCTACTAGAAAGCTAAATAAATACCTTTTCGCTGTAAAAAATATTTAAGATACCAACTGTTTCATCATGCTCAGTATCTTCATAATAAATGAACCAAATCTTAAAGAGAATAAAAAATTTTTAACAAATTTGCATTGTGCACCCTACACCATATTTAATTTTATTTCAGAAATTCATAATTGCATTATAGAAATTTCTAATTCACTTTCAGAAATTTCGAACTTATTTTTAGAAAATTCTAATTTAATATCAGAAATTTCTCATTCAATTTCAGATATTTCTAATTCTTTTTAAGAAATTTTTAATTTAATTGCAGGATTTTTTAATTCATACCCAGAAATTTTTAATTCAATTTACGAAATTCCTACTTTAATTTCAGAAGGATATAATTAAATTTTAGAAATTTTTAAATCCATTTTAAGCATATTCTATGTTTATTTCAGAATTTTTTATTTGTATTTCAGATCTTTCGTTTGCATTTCAAAAATTTGTTAAATTATTTCAGATTTTTTTTTTTGTTTTCAGGAATTTTGCATTTGAAATATAGTAAGTTCTTAAATTCCATTAAAAAAATCCTGAAATATAATTATAAAACTCTTAAATACAAATTGAAAAATCTGAAATGCAATAAGAAATTATGAAATACAATTAGAAATTTCTAAAACGCAATATATATATTTCAAAAATTAAATTAGAATGAATGAATGAATGTGAATAAGAAAATTCTGAAATTAAATTAGAAATTTCTAAACCTGAATTAGAAAATTCTAAAATTGAACTAGAAATTTATAAAATTTAATTGGAAATTTCTGAAATTGAATTGCAAATTTCTGAAACAAAATTGGAAATAAAAAATAATCCAGAGACAAAATGTTGATTAAAATATATATTTCATGTATAGTCACAATTTTTTTTTAATTTATTGCATTTATATAAAGAGGTTTCTTGATATCATATCAGTGATAGTAATAAATAATTTTGATTCCTTTTACATTGATCGCACACCTGGTCCCCTTAATCAATAAGAACTCATACTCACACTCACCCAGTGACTTCGTGACCTCTACAATGTAAGGTAAGTATGCACTATATGAACATATCGCAAGCTAAATCAAAAAAAGTCACAGCTCAAAATCAACTATTTTCGGGAAATGTTTTTTTACATTTCTTTTTTTTTAAATTAGTTGTAGTTTTTATAGCTAAATCGAGTTAAACAGTAAAACCCGCCTTAAAATAAGATTTACTCAAATGCTTAAAAGAAAAAAATATATATTTTATCTTAAAAAACTTGATCTGGAAACTGTTTTTTGGAAAAGGAAATCATTACAATAAATTTTAAGTTCCGACTGTTTATGGTTAATATGCGATATGAACATTCATACAAACTAACTTTTCAATAGTAGACATCTATGAATGTGGTACTCACTCACTTTATATTCGTTGTATTTATATTGTTTTTGTAAGTAAACGTATAAATTTCTATTGATTTTAAAATTATGAAAGTAAACAATAATAAAAACTGAAGAATATGCAACAACAAATACGTAAAACAAATAAAAGCTTAAATAAACGTTTAAACGAGGGAACGAACGAATTTGTAGGAGTATAAAAGTCAAAACAAATTTGATTGAAAATTGCACGCAAATAACATGAATTGAATAACAATTTACTTATAACACTCTTCGTAAATTGAATGATAAAGAAGAGCAATAATTGTTAGAAAGAAGGCAAATATTAATATACAGCTCATCATTTAACAGCATCCATGTATATACAAATCTGAGTTTATTGCCGTATCATCATGGTAATTAAGGATAAGACTTTCATTTACATTAAAAAAATTGTATTTTGAAAAATTGTGAATTGAAAAGTTTACATTTATAACCGTAACGGATATGTATTTAGTTATCATTTCAAAATTGATAAAATATCAAATTGCGTAATTTAAAAATATTTTTATTTCAAAGAGTTAATTTTTTTTTTAATAAAAATTATTTATGAAAAAATATAATAAAAATCATAACACAGAAAAAACTGAGTTGTAGAATCAGTAACAAATTTCAGAGAATCAGTAAATATTTTGTCTGGCTGAGGACCTACAACGAAAGTTGTAAATTTAGACAAACAATTTTGCAAGAATTTTAGTTTCTGTTAAAAAATTTTGCTGAGCTGGTTAAATATTTTATTTGTCTAGGCGAAAATTTTGTTTGATTTAAAAATCAAATAAAAATATTATTAGAGACTATTAAATAAATTGACTAAAAAAATAAATTATTTTGAACAAGAATTTGTTTGAAAAATTTTTTTGTAGTTTTTTGTGTGTAAAATACTTATTATTTTTCAAGAAAAAATTAAAAAAAAAAACACTTGATTTTTAAAAAATCTAGTTAAATACACAGAAAAAACTGAGTTGTAGAATCAGTAACAAATTTCAGAGAATCAGTAAATATTTTGTCTGACTGAGGACCTACAACGAAAGTTGTAAGTTTAGACAAACAATTTTGCAAGAATTTTAGTTTCTGTTAAAAAATTTTGCTGAGCTGGTTAAATATTTTATTTGTCTAGGCGAAAATTTTGTTTGATTTAAAAATCAAATAAAAATATTATTATAGACTATTAAATAAATTGACTAAAAAAATAAATTATTTTAAACAAGAATTTGTTTGAAAAATTTTTTTTGTAGTTTTTTGTGTGTACCATTAAGGTAGTGTACTTCAATTGACTCGTCGATGTTTCCTTGTACATGATTTTTTTTATTTAAAAAATCAAATATAATAATTAGCTTCATTCCCTGGTAATTTGGTAATTAGATTGTCGTAACTTTATTCCAAACCTATTTGACCCTATTTTGACATGACCATACCACCGGTTAGATATATCGTCTCTTAGAATCCATAATTTGACTAAGTCTTGCGTGTTAACCCATGACCGTCACAACACTCCGCTCGATACATCCATCAGATTACGTTTTATCAGTTGGTTCGTGCAATTTGGTCAGGAGGAATCATTGGGCCTTACTTTTTTGAAACTGAAAACGGCGTAACGGTAGCTGTCAATTGGGAGCGATATCGTGATATGATTGAAAGCTTTTTAGTGTCACAACTGTATGCTTTGGGCTTGTCTAACATGTGGTATCAACAAGACGGTGCTACATCGCATACAGCCAGAATTACAATGGAATTACTGTGGGACCTCTTTCCACAACTAGTTATTTCAAGAAATGGTGATGTTAATTGGCCTCCACGGTCGCCTGATTTGACTGCTCCGGAATTCTTTTTGTGTGGATATCTGAAAAGCAAGGTTTATGCAAACAAACCAGAAAGGCTGGAGTAATTCAAACAAAATATTTGTGATGAAATTAATGAAATACCGCGGGACATGTGTGAGAATGTAAAAAGAAATGTGCTCAAAAGGGCTCGCATTTGTGAGACAAACAAAGGCGGACATTTATCTTATCTTGTATTTCACACATAATTGCCGACATTAAATAAAACATTTATGAATAAAAGATCCATTCTCTTTCATTTAATCAAAAATTATAAACAAACAGAGTAGTATACCTTGCCGGCGGACACCCTGTATCTGATATGTGTAATATGTTCCGGGAGGAGAAACTTACCATTTTAAGGGCAATGTCTTGGCACTGTCCACCTAGGGCTGGGATGACCAAATGGGTTAAATGAAAAAGTAATAAGAGACGAAGAGCATATGGTCTGTCACTGCTCGAGATAGCAGAACTATAGAATCAAGTGGTTTGAAGTTTAGATTATTAAATTTCAAGAAAAGGACCTACTTTTCGTTGCGGTAAACAAAAACGAAATATGGTTTGTGAGGACACACACTTGATCCGATTGCCTTGTTGTGTGCACACAAAAAACTACAAAAAAAATTTTTCAAACAAATTCTTGTTCAAAATAATTTATTTTTTTAGTCAATTTATTTAATAGTCTCTAATAATATTTTTATTTGATTTTTAAATCAAACAAAATTTTCGCCTAGACAAATAAAATATTTAACCAGCTCAGCAAAATTTTTTAGCAGAAACTAAAATTCTTGCAAAATTGTTTGTCTAAATTTACAACTTTCGTTGTAGGTCCTCAGCCAAACAAAATATGTACTGATTCTCTGAAATTTGTTACTGATTCTACAATTCAGTTTTTTCTGTGTGCTTTTTGTAATTAAACAAGCTAAGATTACGAAATTGGTATATCCAACAAGCTTCCATATGAATTTTGGTTTGAATACCCCTTTTAGTAATTTGGATAGAAATAGTGTTCGTCACAGTCAAGGGTCTGTGATAGTAATAGTTAGTAAAATGGTAAATGTTTAATAAATTCGATGTCATCATGTCCGGCAGTCTCCATTCTCGCCAGCCCCAATTATGCCATTCAAATAACATTAGAAAATTTAAAATTAATTAAGAAATTATCACTTAATCAATAAACAACACATTTAATTCATCCATATTTTTATGTGTAAATATTTCTCTTTTTCTAAAAAGGCCTCTTGATTGCCCTTAAATGTCATAATTATTTATCACTATTTGTTTTCTAAATTAAATGTTTTTTTAATCAACAGAAACAACTAATTAGACAAATAAACCAAATAACATTTCAACAATATACAGTGGCTCTCAAACAAGACTCATTATGAAGGCTTTAAAATGTGTTGAAATATTAAACAACCCAGCATACCATTATCGGAGCGCTCTTATATATGAGCTCATATATGAGCGATTTTATGAGCCTCTGTGAGTGTTTCCTGCGTGCATATTTCAGAGCTCATAAACGATCGATTTTATGTGCTTTTTATGAGTAATTTCTGCACTCTGACAGATAACGGTAAATTCCAGCTAAGCAGAAGAAAGAAGTTGCTCAAATTGATTCATTAGTGAATATTTTTGGAAGCGTAAAGACAAAATTGTGAGTTATCTTATAATAAATACAAAAATAATACATAATTGAAATAATGAAAAGAGTAAACTAAAAAAAAAGATAATTAATAATAAGTGAACTTCGTTTAAACAAATTAAGAAAAGAAAATCCAGCATGTAGTATTAAAAATAATAGTGTTGTTGAAGAAAATAGTGAGAGTGAACGTATTTTAGAAAGAGAGAGTGTAAACGAAAACTGGAATAAGAGCTCAAAATGCGTTTTAAAAAATGAGTCATAAAATACTCTTTTATGCATAAAATTTAGAGCTCTTTCATGAGTGACCAGTTTAGTGGAAAAAGCCACTCAAAAATTAGCGTTTTATGACTGTTTATGATTATTTTATGAACTCTTTATGAGCGTCAGCGTTCCGACAAAAGAGTCTTTATGAGCTCATTTAGAGCGCATATGGTATGCTGGGAACTTCCATTTATGTATGAATGTATGAGCGTATGTATGAACTTGTTAAGTTGTGTGTTTCTGTACAAGTTGTGTAATTTTGTTTTTTAAACTTTATTGACATTTTGATAAGAATACAGGTATATTTGTATGTGTGTTGAAGCAATAACATCGTCATAATCATTTAGTTTGAAATTTTATCAATTTTTACATCTGTTTATAATTAAAAAAACAGTTATTGTTATGATATTTATAACTTTATTACAATTTAAACTGTACGCTGATAAAATAAAATGACACAAAAATTGACGCCAATCATGACAGTTAAGTCAATAAAATTTTTTTTCAGGAAATTAAAAGCAAGAAGAATAATAACACTGAAGCATAAACGACTTTAATGTAAGCTAAAACAACACAGCTGATTTGATGAACGCCATTGTGTCGTGAAAAATTAGTTCTTAATATGTTCAGATTATTACCCTGCTTAAAAGGATTTCAATTGATATTGTTGTTAATTTTTTGTTATCAATAAAAACCCTTTAGGATCTTGGAAAATGCTGAAATGTTTTTTAAAGGTTAGTCTTATACGGAAGATCAATCTTTTTTTAAACTTAAAAAGTTGTGTATTATCCAAGGCAGATACTGAAAACCGAGGTATGAGCATACCCGACAGAAATTTTAAGTGCTTCATATTTAAGCCTACACCACCTACATATGAGGGTCAAACCGGTTTAATGCGTTTGTGCTGCTGTTTGTAATGCCCACATATAAAAGTCAAACTTTTTCTAACCTCTGAATATACTGGTTGAATAAGATCATCTTCAGTAAAGATCAAACTATTTTCGACCGTCTTGCCGGGCGTTAGGTTGGGTAGAATAGGCGGCTGCAAAAGTAGTAAAAGAATAAGGTGCAGCCCACTTGGGCCTGTTTCTTTAATTCCTTTGTGATAACTGGGTAAGAAAGACGGCAAAAAAAAAAGAAAATCATTAAAATAGCTCAGAAGTCATTGAGAGGCAGCCCAAATCTGGTTGGTTGGTTGGTTATTCTAGTGATTCCATATCTAAGTTCGTTGAACCTTCTAGCCGCTTTCGATATGTCTATCCCCTCGGAGAGTAGAAAGTGGTTGATATCCTTATTATTTAATTACGCATAATTTTTGACAAAGGTATCAGCAAAATTGTGGCTCGGCTGTTGGGGAAAATTTCGATATTTCTGCTGAATAGCCTGCAGTACCGAAGCCAGTTATCCACTTTGCCAATGGGTGACAACTTCATCGGGAAGTCTAAACGAGCTCCGGACTCCTGTTTTTGAAATAAATTTTTCTCCACTAACACCAGTTTTTCTCTGGGACCAGACCTATCCAAATATATATATTTTCAAATCTTAAGGTTCTGAGGAGGTAATTTTATCCACTCCTCCCTTTGAAACAACGAAGGACAATTTTACTAATAAAAAAAATGGTTCCGATACAGTTTCAATAATACTTGCTTGTCCGCATGCCCTGTATCTCCATTCACCCAAAACATTTACCCTTGTCGCCGTGCTTAGCGCCAGCTTCTTCATATGAAGAAGAATTAAAAGTGACCTAGTTGAAGTTGTTTCATTGTGCCTGTTACCTAAACCACCATGTTGTGCATCGTCCTACGTATACAACTTGTGGTAAAGTCGATAAACCTTCCACTAGACTATAGCTAATAGAAAGGAATCGGCTCTGTTGCCGCTTTGTAGAGCCAACTGATGTTCCGGGAACTTAAGTCCCAGGTCTTGCCAATGTAGCGTTTGCGTACATAAATCGCAATCTGGGCCGTTCGACATTAATGCCTACACGTTTGGCTTCCAAGACAGCCTGCTGTCCAGAATGACTACCAGATATTTTTCACTACATCAATTGAGTTTTCAACATTACAGAAGATGGTCCCCCAAGTGCTATGTTTAGCACTCCTGACTTCGTTCTTAAAAACTTTTTAGTGTGGCTATGTTCCTCATTAAATAGCTTCTTACATTTTCTGCCATAGTCGTATGTGGTGATTTTCTCCTGCTCTAAGGAAGTGTCGTGGGACAATATTATTGCGTAGCATCCTTTATGTCACCAGCTGTAACGATAGATGGTAACGAGGGCAGCACACCCTTCAAATGATGCCCATGGTCAGAAATAGAAAAAGTCACCTCACACCTTTAAGTCCGTTATAAGGTTGACGCTTTCCGAGCTGACCACTGCTATGTCCAAAACCTCCTGTCTATTTGCGACGAAGGAGAAGGTTCGAAACTCCTGTTTACTATTGCCAAAGTAGTATCAAGTATGAAATTAATTAGGTATTAACCTCTTATGTTGGTGTTTGTCCATGATGAGCATTTGCAATGATAGGGATCCGCTTCGCTTTCTAAGCCCAGATCGCTTTCTGGAAAATATCGTATGGTGGTGGGTCCTTATGATCCTGCGCAATGTAGCCTGAGAGAATTCACCAGGTTTTATCAGCCGTCTCTCAAGCCGGCTGTATGTAAACGGTGGTGCCTTTTCCAAACTAAATGTTGTAAAGATGTAGTCCGTCTTCGTCACGTGGCCCTATATAGATCACCAATAATAATTTCCCATGATCTTTTATTGAATACAAAATTAGGAAAATTTCTAAATTCTGACTCACTTAGACCGATAAACTTCTTACTACCATTCCCATCACCCATAACTTAATAGGTATAATGTTAAGAATGTGATTAAGTGTGCTTCTCACGGTGCCAATGTTGCCAACTGGTAAAAGTTCTTGGACCCCTCAACAGTAACTAATTAGGTTCTAGTCACTTATTTCGAAATTCCCCTTAACCTGAATACATATTCTGCGGATTTAGTACGTAATATTAACTAAATAATAGTGTAGGGTATAGCAAGTCTGGGCTTGACTATAACTTTCTTTTTGGTTTATGGGTGTTTTTTGTTAGTTTCCCTTTTTTTTTCGACATAAAAACAGAAGCTTTAAATTTAAAAAATTAAACGCTTCGCCTGGTTTTTATTTCAATATTTGTTTGGTTACATTAAACATTTTTATGTGATATTTTTTTTCGATTTTATGATAAGAAAACACCTAACAAAAACTAAAGTTTTTATCAGTTTTATTTTCAACGTTCATTTCAGAAAGGTAGGCATAGATGATATACCAATGAGGGTCTGTAGGTTTTTATTTGAATTTAAAATTTGTTTGTTTGGCATTTTCAAAAAAGAGAATTTAAAGTAAACTATTATTTTGTATATTTATTAAAATGTCAATATTATTAAATGCATTATTGCATTTTTATCTCATTTACTTTGAGTAAGATAACAATTTGTAATCAAACAATTACGTGGTTAGTGTTTCATATACATTGGATATTGCATTTATTATTGGTTTTTCTTTTTTTATGTTCTTACGTTTCAAAGAAGTCATTTGTAAGGCTTTAGGAAAAGTTTTGACCAGAAATGGGTAGAGGCTTGCGTATTTAGAAATTAGTTCAGAGAGTTTAATTTCATTTAAACTTTTCCAAACCCAACGTACACAAGTGACAAAAGAACCAGGTACCGTAATCTATAGATTAGAGTATCCACTCGAACAATTACTGCTCGATTAATCGAACAAATTTTTAGTCCATTAATCGTTCGAGTAAGAAAAATTACAGATTTTGCTTAAATAATAAAACGGGCATTGTACGCCAATTAATCGATTACTTGAAAATTAAATAAAATTTACTATAAATTCTCCCTGTTTTTACTAGTTATTGCACTTCATGCTGCCTTTTGTTAAGAATAATAAAAAAAATCGAGTATTTTGTGATCATAAGTCCTTAAAACACTTGCTATCGATCGTATTTTTGAGTAATAGAATTACATATACTTGAGTAAGTTAATTGGCCATTGCACATCTCACAAAGTACATATATGCAATATTTGGAATTGTTAATATGAGTGTTGAATTCGCCATGCAAGTACGTTTGACTGTAGAAATCAATTTTTCAAGGCCCAATTTAAATAACAAACGTGCTAATCATTCAGAAATATTTTTAGGAAAATGTCTCACACAACAAGAGCTTGCAAAACCTTAAGAAACTCTTAGACAACAATATCAAAACGGTTGCAAGTAGCAGAATTCGTCCAAAAGAAAGTTGGTTACAGCACGAGGGAAGCAGAGGGACCTTAATAGTTTTCTCTATTCCCAAAATTTTTTTTAAACGATAAAAAATATTGTACTTGAACCGTAGCATTACTTACAAAAAAAAATGGATAACCTTAAGCGTAAATGATCGTGTGTGAAGCTCAGCCAAACAGTTGGCAGACCATAAGGGAGAACTTGTACTAAATACAGCTTACATGTTTGAATGGTATTCAAAATTGGTTTGATTTTTTCTTGACCCCTAAAGATGAGACGTTCTGCATATGTTACCAAAATAAAATGTAAAATTCGAACAAATTTCCCATTTTAGGCAATTCACCCAAACAACTTAAAAAATTACAGGAGTGGGGCGAATAGCTTAAGTTGTTAAAGCTATTCAGATGTTTAAGAACCTTTATCGATCACAATAAAAAATCCAAAACCGACTAATTATTTCCTCGCAAAAAAAATCAAAACCGGATTAAATGAATACTCTTATATATAAGGGAATAACGTTGGAGACTGAGTGACTGACTTATTCATTATCGTACAGTTTAAAAGCGTTGTGCTTGAAATTTTAAATTTGAGCTGTGGGTACTTCTCTTTATGTGTGGATCCATTAAGACGGAAGTTAAGGAAGTTCAGAGGCGAACGGGGTAAAATTGGCCAAATGTGTTAATACTTCGTGAACTCTAAACTATAGAATTGTCAAATTGCATGTGACAGGTCTCAGAAAATCTAGATATAGTTTCCACTTTTCTAAAAATTTGACTCTAATGGGTAAAAAAAGGTTCGAAAAGGGTCAAACATTTTATATCGGTACTTTATAGGCACTTTTTGTAAATTCTTAACTAATTGAAAAAGAAACAAAATCTAAAATGCGTTTGACTAGTTTGAAAAAAATATAAATACATTTTTGGTGATTTTTTGAAATATTGGACCACAATGGGCTAGACAGGGCAAAAATAAGCAATATATTTTAAAACTTCTAAACAAATAAATATACAAACAAAGTTCAAAATGCATTCGATTGGTTTTAAAAATATATTAATAGGGTTTTAATGTTTTTTTTAATAATTGACCCTAATAGGCAAGACAGGGTTATTTTGGTACCGCAAAATGCAGCTATTTTGTAGCCTTATAGCCCATAATGAAAAAAAATTAAATTGTGTTTGACAGGTTTTAAAAATATTAGAAAATATTTTAAGTACTTTTTTGAAACAAGACAGTGTAATTTTGGTACTGCTTAAGTATATTTTGGAACTTCTAAACTAATACAGGTAGAAGCAAATTTCATATTGCGCTTGACAGGCCTCGAAAAAAAATAGAAAGTCTTGCTCACTTTTTGAAATATTGGGAAAAGACGAGGTAAATACTACATTTTGATACTGCTTATAATAGTTGCCATTTAATTATGGTCCAATATCGTCAAATCTTTGGAAAAAAATCGTAAAAAATCATCAAAACTAGTTTTGAAATTAATCAAAGAATCGTCATCGTTTAAAAATTGATGCCTCTAATTATTTTTTTACTTAAAAATCAAATTTAAAAAAACGGTGGAAGAAAGTGCTTACAAGTAGTTTCGTCAAGAGAGGCAAGATTTCATCATTCAAAGTAAAACACACTGAAAATGAAAAAAAAACGCAAATATTAAAAAATTTTTTACAAATTCTCCAGTTAAGTCATAGAAAAATTATTTTTATTTTAAAAACAATTTTATTTGAAAGAAATAATTTTTTCTTACAGAAATCATTTTTATGGATTTTATTTTTATGTCTTGTTATAGTATTTGAACTAAAAATATTTTTAAGATTTTTATTTAAGCACGCAATGGCTAATACTTTTAAAAAAGGTTTTTTTCAAAGCGGAAAAAACTTATTTGGTCTTTTTTTAGCCCGAACACACTAGATTTACATACAAACATAATATCTTATATAGTGTATATAAACACAAACCCATAGTATATTTTAGGTGTGTTTGTGGTATTTTGAACTTTAGAGTAGTATTAAGGCTGAGGGGCGTTTAGAGACATTTCGTTTGACGATATATTGTCAAATCTGGTATATATACGGCTGAGGTACATTTTGTTACTTTTAAATCATTAAATAAAATAAAAATAAAATATGTAGCTTTTCACATTTTTAAAACTTTTTCAAATATTTAATTTTATGACTCCAGAAATATTCGTAAGCGCAGTTTTAGAAATTTATTAAGTGAAGGTGATGTTTTGTGTCTTTATTTCTTAAACTATTAACTGCAAAACGCAATTGAAGTTCTACCTTTATTGGTACCTTAAAAGTACCAAAATGTAATTTGTACCCTTTCTTTTATCCCCTAGGGTCTTATGTTTTTAAAAAGTATAAAAAAATATTCATATTTTGTCAAGACTTGTCCAACGCAATTTAAATTATGTTTTTACCTGAATTAGTTAAGAAGTTACAAAAAGTACCTTAAAATTACAAATATGTAATTTGTACCGTTTTTTTGTGCCTAAGGGTCCAAAATTTTTAAACCCTTTTTTTACCCCTCAACGTCCAAATTTCAAAAAAGTGGCAAAAACGTATTGATATTTTTTTAGTAACTGTCGATTGCATTTTGAACTATGTCTGTACCTTAACTCGTAAAATTTTGAAAACATGCCAGACACGGGTCTGCTTATTTTTTGAGTAAAATACGATCCTTTTTAAATTTTGTTTCTATCGTTTGTAGTTTAGGAGATATTAACTTTCGGATATTTCCATATTTGGCCCATTTTAAGCCCCTTCGGGTCCGAATTTCCCGAAATCCCGTCGTAGTGGATCTAAGCATAAGGATAGGTACCTACAGTCCAAATTTCTAGCTCTCTAGCTCTTCGCGTTTGGGCTGTGCGAGGATGAATCAGTTAGTCAGTAACGTTATTCCTTTATACTTGATTGATTCATGCTAAGCTCAGAAGTCAGCAAAGTGGTTAAAAAGTATTCTTTTTACATTGTTGGTACTTGTTTTACCCTTCACATAGTAACAAGGGTATATATCAGTTTGCCATATCATTTGTAATTTCTTTATTAACCAGTTGCGATCCCATAAAGTATATATATTCTGCATCCTAATATATAGGGAAGTCGATATATCCACGTCCGTCTGTGTGCCTGTTGAAATCAAGTTTCCGGGCTCAAAGACGCACAGACAACGTTTTGATATCAAACAATCATAAATATCCCTGACACAATCGCTATGTAAAATCAGAAAAATCGTTTCACACTGACCGAGATATAAGCGAAAACCCAAAATAACCCATTTTTTTAAGACGAATTTCCTACATATTTTCCTTTATTTCGTAGTAAGTAAAGTCACTCTTGCCACAAAATTTGGGGATACATTTTTTCAGATAAAATCAGGGGAAGTGGTATTTACCCTACAATTGTACAAATTTTTTAAAATATTTCATGCGCTAAATCTAAGAAACTATAACAGCTATAGAATTAAAATGTTTCATTTTTGAAAAAAAAATTTTTTTGATAGGAGCAGGGGTAGCCCCCCAAAAATTAACAATTTTTATGAAATTTTCGATACGCTATATGTCGGAAATTAAAATAGCTATCGAATTCAAATGTTTTACAAAATTAACAAATTAGTTTTTCGAGCTCGAAAAACTAATTTGTTAATTGTATAAATTCTATGGTCGAATAAAATCTCAAACTGTTTTACAAAAACTAATTGGACAATAAGGCCTACATTTTAGCAAACAAATTCTTGGGTAGGAGCAGGGCAAAGGGCATCCGCCAACAACAAATACCTACTTTTATTTAACTTTTAATACGAATAATATCGAGAACTGTTAAAACTCTCGACCTCTATTATACATACCAACGTTAAAATTTTGTAGAGTTTTCTATTTCAAGAACTAGGATAGCTATCGACTTCAAGCCCGACACGAAGTATTTCCATTACAATATTTGCAGTACAAATTACTTTGGCTTTATCAGATGCATAGGTATATAAAAATACCAATATTTAGGGTATATAAGATTCGGCACAGCCGAATATAGCGCTCTTAAGTTTATGATTCTGGAAATATGAAATCGATGTCGGAAGTCAACAAAATTGGCAAAGAGTACTTTTTTCAAGTTTTTTGTAATTTATTGGTATTTAAATATACAAGTGAATTCCAGGGGCCAAAATATCGGCATTCGATTCGAATCAAAATTCTACTCGATCTATCGAGTTGTCAATGCTTTTAATATAGGAATTCTAATTAGAATTTTTAAATTTCGATTCGAATCGAATGCCGTAATTTGCCCCCAGATTAAGGTGGAAAGTTAATGATGTGTTTAAAAAAGTATTTTTCACATTTTTAGTACTTTTGGTACTGGGCTTTGAATATTCCACATTTTCTGGTGTTTCTTTTTGTCGTTGTGATGTGTTAGTTCATTTTGATAGAACTTTACAGAGACCTTGTGAATTAAGCAATTATAAAGTATTTTTGAATTGGCTAACGTAGCTCATTTTTTAATACCCAGGGTAACTGTTTAAAGTTCAGTTAAATTTTATTTAATTCGTCATAATAATCTGTCTACCATAATGCAGCACGTAAAGTTTTAAACTGTTTTTAAAAGTTTAATAAGTATCGAAGTATGTACATCATTTCATTGTATATATTTTCAAGTGACTACTTTTTACTTTTTATCAATTGCTGTGTGCACATGTGTGTGTATGTATTGATGTTGTGAGTATTTGGTCTTGAGGTAAAAATGATTACATTTTAATTATTGTTCAATTGTTATTACGATAAGATATTGAAATAATCACTTTAAGTAAGTTATGTATGTATGTGTGGTTGTATATGTGTAGAGAAGTAAGAACAAATGCATTAACATGAGTATGATTATTTCATGGATTTGTCAAATACTTGAGTTGGAGGCATTTATCGAATTTTGTGAAATCAAATACAAGTACGTATTGAGGAACTTTTAAATTAATTAAAATGTTTTTTAGTTATGTATGTATAGAAGTAATAAGAAATAAATTGTGTTTATTGTAGATATTTTAAAAGACTTTTGTAATTCTTAGAAGACTTAACCAGAATTATTAACAAAATCTTCCCAAATGGTTACCGAAAAAAACAAAAATAAATAAACTGTCAAATGTAAGTTGATTTATTTTTTGATTTCCTAATCAATAAGAATTTTCTTGGAAAATTAGTTTAACTACTAGAATTTATTAATAAATACTTTAATATACAAATGTGTATTAAAAATCACATTATTTATGCTCTATTTTTCACTATAATCAATTACTTATCAATTTAATAATCTCCTGAATTTAAGGCAAAATTTTTTCCTAAAAATATGTAGATTTAGTAAAAAAAAATTATATTTTACCAGATAATAACTTTATTATATAGATTTATTAAAAGGCTTGTAATATTAAATTATTGATAATCGTAATCGCTTTGGGAAAGAACAAAATATAATTTTTGTATGTTAATCGTAAATAAGTAGAAAAGTTTTATCGTTGAATTTATTAATTTGTGGCCCATTTACAATCCATTAGAATAAATTAATATCGATAATAAATTAGGAATTCATTAGAGAAAGTCAATGAAATTAATTACTGCCGCTACTGTAGAAGAAACCTAATGGCTTTGGATACGACTTTTAGCAGTTATTAAAATTGTCGTTAAACTAATTTAGTGAAATGTGCTACAAAATTAAGATATTTGAGCTCTTCCACAGATTAATGCAACCAATAAGCCAATTATTGTTGTACAAATTTTAAATTTAAATATAAAAATTATTTAGGAAACACTTAAGGCAAAGATTTATACCAAATTACTGTTCACGTACCCCTTAAGAAAATCTTCTTTTTTGCGATCATTCTGGCAAGAAGAAAGTTTTGCAACGATCGGGGAGCTACTCTAATCGATGTTGTATGGACTAGTTTTCTTTGTCAAGAAGTATAGGATCGGGGATTTTAGAAGATTAACACTGAATGGGGTGGAGTTGGAACAAGCATGTGAGCCTACGTACCTTGTGGTAGTCCTTGATGGCAAACAGACATGAAAGAAGAATGCACAGAAAAGATTATATCCCTTAAGGCATACAACATATGCTAAAACTCAATAAGTGTTAAACTGGATTTATGCAATAGTAGTAAGACCTATTCTATCAAATGGTTACCCTTTGTGGTGAGAGGCGGCAGAAAAGCTTTTTGCTAAGGTTTAAATGTGATTTACTTGGCATCGCTGATGCCATGAGAGGCACTACTCAGATGGCACTACACGTCATCCTCCACACGGTTCTAATTAAGAACTTGGTGATGCGAATAGCGATAAGAATGTTGGTTAAACTAGGCGATTTAGGATTAGAAAAATTTCTTTCACTTAGTAAACTGGTTTTGAGGTCGGGGATCCAAGACAGACTATAGATTACAGAGGTTAGTTGTGGGTATCATCATCGTCTACAGCGAATTTGGCAGTATTTAAAACTAGTTTTATAGAAGGCTTTGGGATTTGTTTTAAAAAATTATTTCCCTCTAGAAAATAAATTTTGTTACACCATTTTCAAAAAAACTATGTTTACTTAACCTTGCTCCATTTATGTAAAAATATAAAACTTGTTTTCATTTTCACATTTGGAGCAATCTTTTTCTTCTTTTTTTTAACTAATTTTTCCAATTTTTGCTATCATTTTCTATTTTTTTATAGTGACAAAAAGGTTAAAAGTTTAGAAAAAAATATCACCCCAATTTAAAAAGCAAAAAAAAAATTTTTGCTGTTGTTTTCAATATAAGACTTTAGGGTCAATATACACTCAAAAAATTATTTATGTAAAATCAACTGAAAATCCATTTAAATAAACTGGATATTAATTTAAAAACCCTCCAAAAATATATATTCATTAAAATTAACAAAATATTTCATTTAAATTTAGACATCATAAAATTAACTTACAAATTCGTCTAAAATTAACTAGATTTTCTGTCATTTACAGCAAAACACAACGTATCAAAAAAAATTAACAACTTAAATATTACAAACAAAATGGCTGACAAAATTAACTTTAACTGAAAATCGGTTTCTTGTTTAGTTAAAGCTTTGAATAACCCCACAAATCAGTTTAAAAAATATTGTATTAAATTTTAACTGTTTTTACATTTAAAAACAACTCTACGGAATATTTCCTAAATGACTTACAGTCAGTTAATGTAATAGTGTTTTAAGTGTATGTGGTAGGGGTATTGTACGTTTATGCAGATTTTTGTTACGCCCAAAAATAATGATCTGAGATCCAACTTTAAGTATACCGATTGACTCAGAATAACTTCCTTAGTGGATTTAAGCATGTTCGTCCGTGCGACTGGGTGTCCATTAGAGGTGAGTGATCCCGTGATTTTTAGAGAATATCGTTAATAGTGAATGCGATTTTAAAATCACCGGTTATTTAAACAGTGACAGTGATCACTGTTTAGCATTTTTCACTTCTTGTAAAAGAGTTATTTTAATCTCTGTTAAATTATTATACATAATGTTATTTTAAGCAGTGATTATGCGATTTTAGTTCTTTTTAACGAACTCCTGAACAATGCATTGGAAAAATAATCTAAATGATAAATAAGAATTTAAAATATTTATGAATAAGAAATATCAATTTTCAATAATATCCCATATTTATATTAATATTTTTAATTTACTTTAAACAAAATTTTGATACAAAATTTAAACTTATACCTTTTGAGATAAGTTTTTAAGCTCCCTTGGAACATTGAGGTAAAGCTTTAATTAGAAAAGCAGCTTACAATTCTTGTTAAATAGATTCCAAACATAAAAATATATAAAAATAGTTGAAATCCATTGTAACAAAAACAAAAACCTAAAAAAAAAATAACACAAATTAAGCTGTATATTTATGTACATAACACAACTAAGTATAATATAACTTTTGTGCCTTTTCTCGTTTAAACGCGTTCGTCGATCATTTAGGACTTATCCAGCTTTTGAAAACATTCTTTCGCATGGACTGGCGATCCTAATGCACAAAAATTTTCTTGAGCTATTTGAGAAAGATTTTGATATTTTTATTCTTTTTTACTTCACCAATCAAAAATATTTTTATTTCTTGATAATTGAAAGTTAAGTCCAAAAACCCTGAACATATTAACTAAAATTTCATTTCAGCTAACGATTTATATATGTATATCGCTCATTTAGTCAAATGTTGTAATTCTAGAAATGCATTTTTGGAGTTAACGATTCAGAATTGTTTGTTATGCTATGTTTAATGTTGTATATAAGTTTCATATTAAAAATGTTTCTACTTATAACGTGTAAAAAAATGTTTTTATTCGTTTCTATATACATAATGCGAGCAAACTAAAAACTTTATACTAATTTTTTTCGAAATATTTTTGTTGTACCTTTACAAAGATTTTCGCTTATCATGTAAAGTTCTATTTCTGTTAGCTGTGTTTTTTTTCATTTTAGGTTACGATATGTGTTTAAAATAAATGTGTGTTTAAATCTGTTTTTGAATAATAATTCTTTAGCCGGCTCATATCTGAATTTAATCCGCCGCCGCGGACAAACAATGCTCGGCGCTGGTCTCTGACGGCACCTCTGTTGTAAAGTTTTTAACAGCACTTTGACAAACACATAAGCCCTTTACTTCTTTTAAAGAACAAAAGCAGCAACATGATTTGTTAGCTATGACCATATGTAAACATGAAGCACAAAAATGTTACTTTATATTTTTCAAAGTTTAACATAATAAGAGTAACACCGCAGATAAAATTACTGCACAATATTTCAAAATGTTACTTTTAGTAACATAATAAATTAAAAGTAACACTATGGTAGAAACAGTTACTTCACGGTTTATGTCACTGTCGTTACATGTCAAAATGTTATTTAAGTAACACAATAACTTAAAAGTAGCAGTAGCAGTTACTTCACAGTTTATGTCACTGTCGTTACCAGTGATTTGCAAGTAACAGGTATAAAATCACAGGTACGGAAATATCGCTCATCTCTAGTGTCCATGTGTTCTTGTGATAAAAGCACAAGTCACAATTTAAAGATATTTTGATAAAATTTAAAGCACATAAGTTTTTTAGCACAACGCCTGCTAAATGTGGTGACGACAGGTCTATTTTTTTATAGAACCACCATAAATATGTTCTCTCGAAATAAGCATTTGGGCAACGACTAACTTCAATATTATTCATTTTTTTACAAAAGTTTGCATTAGCATCTTACTTTATGCCACCAACTAGTATACTGAGCAAAAAAATGATCGGTTCATTTGCTGATATAACCCAAATGCAAATATTCTCCCGAATAAGCATTTTTGGCTATAAATGGCTGGAGTTTTACTTTACCTTCTCAAAATTATCCACACATGTTTGCCTTGATGCCACCAACTTATATACAGAATAACAAAATTATCGCTTTATTTTTTATACAGCCCCCAAATGAATGTTGGTGAAGGGTGTAATATGGCCGGGCTTGGCCGACTATTACATTCCAACCTGTTTTTTCACTTTGGGGCTATTTCTCAAGACGCCGTCTATTATATCAGTTTATGATTTATTTTTAAATTTATATAAATATTTTTAAAATGGAGGCAAAAAAATAGTCAGAGAATTTTTATCACATTTATTCGTTTTTACTCTTTATGTACGTACAAATAACTGTGTGCCTGTGTGTGTAAATACAGGTTGGCTTACAACTGTTAAGAATGGCGCTGACACATGCTTTAGTGTCTTATATGAAATTTTCCAACAATAACTTAACACAACTTACATACATAATTAACTAGTTATCAGGTGGCATTGCTAGAAGTTTATTATCACCCCGATAGCGAAAATATGTAAACACTTTTATGTTAATAATTTGGGGGAGTGAGTTGTAGTATTCTTAAAAGTGCAGCAAGAACATGATATTCAAAACCCAGTAAGTTTAGTCGTTTTAGTTTGGTCTCTGTATGTTAATTTGCTAGATATTAAACAAATCATTTATTAACGTTTAATGTTATCTTTTGTATGTTTGTACCATCATATGCACCCTTTTAGCGATTATTTGCTTTGTTTTCAGTGTTGCCACCAACGAAATGTTTAATTAAACATGGATCAACTCAAAATTACACATGAAATTACGAATTACACATGCTTTTTTTTTAAAAAAGCGTTTTTTGTTCTAAATTTAATAACCCATCAAAAACTTGCTTTAAAACTAGTAAAAATCCAAAAAAACTCTTACTCTTTAGCATTTTAACACATTATTTTAACATGACGATGACATTGGAGGCAGGTACTTACCATGCTCTCTTACAAAGAGGGAGTTAAGTAAGTACTTACCATCCTCCATTACAAAGAGGGACTTAAATAAGCTATTACTTTATTGGCATTATGATTACCTTCTCCTGTTGCCCCCAGTTACTCATTGTTGCATTTAAAATGTTTTTCTGTGATGTTTTGGTTAAAGCTGGCTTAAAATATTAAGTTAGAATAAGTTAAGAAATTGTCAAAGTTAAACTATAAGCCTAAATTTTAGATAAGAAATAACTCATTATCTAACAACTGCTTAGTTATACAGACGGTATGTAATAGCAAAAGTAAAAATAAAAGTAAGAAATTTGTAATGACTAATTACTTGAAAATTTTTGTTGGGAACATATACTTTTTTTGTGTAAGAAAATAATGATTTACATTTTTTAAAATTTTATACCCTTCACATAGTAATAAGGGTGTATATGAGTTTGTCATTCCATTTTTAATTTTTACAATATTTATTTTAGACCCCACTTATTATAAATATTTTGGATTCTTATAGATAGGTAAGTCGATAAAGCCATGTCTGTCCATCTGTGTGTCTTTTAAAATCATATTTTCAAACCTTAAAAAAGTCGCTCAGGAAATAATCAGAAATATACCTGATTTAATCGCTATTTAAAATCAGCAAAATCGGTTTACTATTGACCATAATGCAATTGAAACTCTAAAATAACCACAAAGCTTAGCATGGATACTTTAAAGATAGAGACCTAAATGAGGGGAAAACTTTTTCATGTAGAAGCACAAATTTCGTAAAGTATTTTATCCAATCACAGCTATAGAAGTCAAGAGTTCTACAACAAGCAATTTTAAAATAACACCTACATTTTTAAAAACAAATTTTTTGGATTAGGGCAGGGACAGGAGCAACCCCCATTCAAATTAACAGTTCTTGTAAAATTTTTGATACGCTATATTTCGGAAATTATAACATCTATCGACTTCAAATGTTCCACAATAAGTAACTGGGCAATAATGCATACTCTTTGGAAAAAATACGAATGAACAACTTTAATTAAACTTTTAATACGAAATAAGTTGAAAACTGTTGGCCTTAAACCTTCTACATTGTATTTCTATTATAGATACAAACGTTATTATTTTCTAAAGTTTTCTATTTTTAAAACTAGAATAGCTATCGCCTTTATTTTTATTATAATATTTGCATTACGAAATAACTCGGTCAGATCAGATGGCTATAAAAAGATTAATGTGAAGGTTATATTAGATTCGGCAAAGCCGAATATAGCAATCTTGCTTGTTTTTAAATACAAGTATAAAAAACTTTAATATATAAAAAAAAATAATTATCAAAACTGATAAAATTTTAAATTACACATGAATTACACATGCAGCCAATTACACATGGGCTACACATGAAAGGAAAAATTACACATGAAATGTGTAATTACACCTAAGGTGGCAACACTGTTTGTTTTACACCTTCTATTAATTTATATGCAAAATAAAGCTATTTGCTGCTGTTCTTTTTTCGTTACCCTCTTTACGAATTCAATTTTCATTTTAATGTATTGATTTCATTTAAACCAACTTTTTATTTACAAGTTCCCCCCCCCCCCCTTTTAATGTTTACATAATAATAATCAATCATTGGCAACAATCATTGCATTCAAATGATCACAAGAAATTTAAAATAAATGTAAATCTCTTTTTGAAGTGAAGCACCCTACAGTGTAAGTAAAAAAAGTCAAATTGATTTTTTAATTTTTATGGGCAAGGCCTGTAGCCTCAGTTTCCGCAACATCAATTGGTTTTTCAAAACGGTGACAAAGCTTTAGTGTAGTGAAAAGTTATGGACCCTATTACGTACTGATAACAGGCGATATGGAAACAATTCCAACTGGGTCACTTTAATCCCTACATACTGGCTTTCATAGCACCTCCTGTCAAAGAATCTGGCGCTTATAGCTATGGTCAATCACACTACATGTTATTGGCGAATTAAAACACAGAGCACGCGAATACGAAAGTACTATTGGACTGTCGATGTTACTACCGATCCACGTTTGGTTGAAATGGTTCGAAAGTGACGCTTAATTGAATTTTCAAAATTAAGTTTTTGTATTAATATTTGGTATCGGATAAAACTAGATTAAATTCTACATCAAGCATCTATCTTGTCAGCTGACTCCTTAGTGGCGCGTCAAAGTACAAAATTTTTTGCAATTTTTTAAAAAAGCGAACGATTCCGTAATTTCCAAATTTAACGTTAACAAAGTGTAATTTTAAGATTGGAATCTTCAACTTTAGGTATTAAAGTGTACAAAAATGATGTAGTGTTTTTGAAGATATGCGTGAAAATATTTTTGACGATTTTTTTAAAAAAGGTCCGAAATCGGGCTATTTTTGATTTTTCGTGAACCATAACTTTTAAGTTAGTTAAGGTTGGGTTTTGAATCTTATATTTTCTAAAAGTATGAAGTTTTAGTTTAATATTACAAAAAAGAAAATTTACGGTTTTGCCGCTCCATTTTTGGCTATTAACATTTTTCTGTTTGAAGTCGTGTTTTTTCAAAGTCATGTATTTAACAAAACTAACGTTCGTTCAATGCTTACTATTGTTGTCGGAGATAGGTGCGTGAACAAGTTTCAGTCATCTTTACTCACGAGAGTGTTAAAATGGTTTTGTATGACTCCTACAATACATAAATTTTTATTTCAATGTCCCGAAATCATAAAACTACCCTTTTGCCGATAAGAGAACTTTCTGAAGAAGCTCAGGAAGCCAGAAATAAGGATTTTAAAAATTAAAGGGAACACTTTGCTCGCAAATGCAGCCGAGTAAAGTCGAATGAAGATATGCTAAATAGATTTTTTCTCAGTTCAGATCCATTTATATCTAATATAAATCAACAAAATGAGCGGAAAGAAAAGCAACAATTATAAAATTCCGAACTACAGCTTTTGCTATTGCCTATTATTTCTCAAGAAACACATGATAGAGAGAGTAATGATAGCGAAGATTATGATGATGAAGGTGAGGATGAACATAATAAAGTGTATGATAATTATTCATAAACAAAAAAAATTATAAAAACTTATTTCGTTACTTTTTTAAAAAAGTTGTAAAATTCTCGAAATCCTTCAAAACCTTAATTCAGACTTTTAATTAAACTTATATTCATATTTATGCAAAATATATATTTATTTTTTAGAAAGAAGACAATATTTATATGCTTTTGTTTGCTTCTCATTTTTTTAAAAAAATTACTTTCCATTTTGAAATTACGGCAAAAATTCTGAAACAAACTATAATTTTCCGAAAAATAAAAATATCTATAAAATCGTAAAAAAATTTTTTTTCCGTGTATCTTTTTTCAGAATATGCCTTTTTATGCAAATTAAACGATTTGAAAAAAAAAATTTTAAGCAAATTTATATTACGGCTCCCACGAATTAATCGCCACTTTCGGTGTTATCGAACCCACTGTGCGATCTGATTGACTACCGGAACTCTTTCTCTGCAGAAAATTATCTTTCATTATTGCAGAGGGAGAGGCTGATAAAATCCCTTCCTCAAATCACCTACATGAACGGGTCTAAGAAGAAAACCGGTGTTAATCGAAACATATTTATTGCACAAACAGGGGTCTGGATCTAGCAGGCCAAACTGTCAGTGATAGATATTTGGCAAAATGGCGGGATCTTCACCCTTAGCCAAACATACTTTACTTCACTAGTCCGCGAATACTGGGCTTCCTTAAACTGTATGGCGATGAACTCTAACATCACTCTTGTATGGGTGCGAGAAACGGGACAAATGCGGGTGTGGCTGATGCACTTGTTAAGGGTGGTACGAAATTGGATGATGGGACGATCGACCACTTTTGAGATATTTCCCTCTTTTCTCATAAGCTGAGAGTGGACGAAAATGCTGGCAGAATCGCGGGGGGTAAATGACCCAACGAACCTGAACTGGCTGAGGGCAAATTCGAGACGTTTTAAATGTATTTTTGATCCTGACAAATGGAAATTGAGAGGGCTGTAACTGCCCGTAATGACCTCTGTAAAAGCTCTCAGGACGCAGAAAAGATTGAAAGTACCCATTGCTTCTTGGTCTTCTGTCTGGTGCTGGAAGATATTTGAATCGGATACTTTCGTGCCGAAAAGACTGGATAGCCTTGCGGATGTGGATAACAACGCTCTATCTAACTTAAATGGTCTATAATTAAGAAAAATTACCTTTTTTTAATCCTTGGGGTTAAAATTGCAAGTAGTTCCAAAAATATATTCAGGTATATTTGAAACCCTTTGGGCACACTCCTTGTAGCATTCGATGCGAAGCGAAATTTTACTCAATCAATCGAGTTATAAGTGATTTTGAATGTAGAAACTCTAATAAGAATTTTTCAATTTCGATCGAAACCAAATACCGTAGTTTTGTGGCAGACACGGTCTTTTTTGTTATTTTTTTGGGGGAAATACAATACCTTTTCATTTTCGTTTTTAATAGTGTATAGCTTAGAAGATAGCAACTTACGCATTTTAAACCTTAGGGCTAAAGTTAGCTAAAATCCCAACTTATCTCATCTAATTTAAAGTTTCCGGCTTTCAGCCTAACGGGGATAAATTAGTACCGCTTAGCAGATTCGATCTCTACCAGGCATCTAATAAAAAATAAACTTCTTTCTATATAAATTTTATTTACATATTTTTTCTTATTTTCAATCAATTTCAACCCTTTTATCAATTTCTTCTTTGCCATTTTTAAATTTATTTTTATTATTTTTTTTTAACAACTATTTGAAAAATTGTTTTACACTTGTAATCTTTAGTGTGAGTTCTC
The DNA here is from genome assembly GCA_963583895.1 of Melanophora roralis. Lineage (NCBI taxonomy): Eukaryota > Metazoa > Arthropoda > Insecta > Diptera > Rhinophoridae > Melanophora > Melanophora roralis. Next base: position 36,035,572 of record OY757189.1, on the reverse strand, counting down.
ATAAAATGGCTGTCGGAAGGCTTAAAGTTAGTGATTTAAAAGGGGGGGTGTCTACTGAAAATGTTCATATTCATTTGCATTTCCATGTATCGTTTGCCTTTTTTCCCTTAATAATAAATATACAAATGACTTTGATTCCTTTTTTACAGTTTTCTTTTTATCCTTTCTGTTTACAAATTTAACAATAAACAATATATTTGATTACTTTTGATGATATTACTCGTACTTATACATTCATCAATTCGATATCAGGAACACATAAAAATAAAAATTAAGTGAAATTGGGCTTTAAGGGCATTTTGGTAAGACATTAAGGGAGGTTATAAATGCTCTGGGGTTGAAAGAGATTTATGATAATGATGGGTATTAACAATTTAGGTGGAGCAAGGTTAAATTGATGGCAGTTAAAAAGATTGCTAAAAAAAGAGTTAATATGTTGTAAAGGTGTTGTAAGGGATGCATTAAGATGGTAAAGAGTGTTACACAGTGATCGCCAAATGACACTTTATACTAATTGTGCTGCTATAAACTTTTTGACAAAATATTAAAAAAAAAAATCCTTTTTTTTTGGTAGGAGCAAGAGTAGTGGTAGCTTCCATACTCATGAAACAATTATATGAAATAATTGATATGTTATACCCTAAAAACTGCTACAAAGTACAGATCTTAAATGTTCTTCGGGGGGAAATAGGTGACTGGGGAAGTAATGTGTAGCCCACTTGGATCCGTTCCTTTGTGATACCTGTGGAAGGAGATATAAAGAGAAGAACGTTGACTTAGCTCCAATTAGAGGATTTCGTTAAAAAAGGTTATTAATAAAGATAAAGGAAAGATAAATCGTTGGCAATAGTAACAATGGTCCCTGTCTTAGAACTTGCCGCTATCGCTGATTAAGCATGGCAATGTTAGCCACATTCGACTGGCTATTAAGTCTGCCGGCACCAAGGTACTAGTGGACGATTTTTCAACCAAAATCAAAATGAGCGATGAGTATCATTTCCACCTCAGCGCGTACTTGAATAAGCAAAATTATCACTTCTGGAGCACCAAAAATCTACGAGTGATGCACCAGGAGCCATAACACCCCCTTAAAAGGACTGCATGGTGCCCTGTTCATGCTGGAGCAGTCATCGGGCCATTTTTTCGAGGACGTAGCTGGTCAAATGACAACAGTGGACGTTATGCTAGCTGAGTATTTTCTGCCGCAATTGGACGGATTAGGACTGACAGACATGTGGGTTCAACAGGATGGAGCAATGGCACACACTGCGCGAGCCACAACTGACATTCTGAAGGCAGCGTTTCCGGGTCGCCTCATCCCTCGTTTTGGCGATTTACATTGGCCTGCACAGTCGCCCGATTTAAACGTCCCAGACCTATTTGTAGGGTTTTTTGAAGTCCCGTGTTTACGCGAACCAACCCGAGACCCTAAAAGACCTCAACGACAACATTCGACACGACTGCAACGATCTGTTGCCCGAAATTCTTAACGAAGTGATGATAAATGCCATAAAACGAACCTGTATAGCAGTTAATTGTGACGGCGCCAATTTGACCGATATCATCTTCTCGACTTAACCAATAAAATTCTAAAGGTTCAAATAAACATAATCACAAAACAGAATCGAAATTTTTCATTAAAAAAAAAATAGGGCCAAACAACATCGGATGACTTCTTTCGACCCACCTTGTAAAATAATTTCAAATTCTGCGTAAAGTACAGAAAGCTGGACAGAGAATAACTTTTTAGCTTATTTTTAAATTTAAATTTATTTCAATCCTTTAATACATGACTAAATTAAACGCACTAAAATTTTGTAAAAAAACTGTTATTTGATAAAAGCAAACTAATTTCGAAAATTAATAAAATAAATTATTTTACAATACAATTTCAATTTAGTGCCACTTATGCAAACACATGAAAACATCATAAAAATATTTTTTCCCCGAAATCTGATTATGTATAATACGACGATACATGTACATATTTACATATTAAAAACATTTCGAAATATTAAATATATGTGCAAACAGTACACACACAGATTTATATTATCTTAACAACATTTTGAAATATTTGTAAAATTGTTAACAGATTTTTTTTCTTCTGCTCTTGTCGTTGTTACTTTTATTGCTACAAATTGTTAAGTGATTTACGACAAGACAAGCCATTTATAAGCATTTGAATAAGAATTGAAAAAGTTAAACAAAAAACAAAAAGAAAAAACATTCACATATAACAAATTGTTGCAATATTATATCAGATTATATATCCATATAATATATTTGGTAAAATATTTTTTAGTAAATCCTTAAACATTAAGGATACTTACAGAATACACATTTACTTTATTCATATTTTCATTCGTAGAGATACAGGATAAATAGAATTCAACATGCAATGAAATCAACGACCCACATAATTGAATTGTGAATTGTTTGGGGGTGGTGAGTTTTTGAAACTGTTTATGGATACAAGGATGAGTATGAAAGGAGCAGAGTTGCAAGAGAAACAAAAATTGTCCACAAGAATTCAAAATTCAGCCAGAAGCCAGCTAGACTTCAGATTTGTTTAAATTTTTTTTCAAGGGAAAAAGGCCAATGGATTTTCTTTAAGACAAGGGTAAGAATTTTTTGATTTAAAATTTCGCTTTGGATCTACTGACTTAAAGCTGACAGCTATTTCTAATAAAGCAGAAAGTCGGTTGTAAAGTTAAAATCCTATAACCTAGAAAGCGGCAACACTGAAAGGATAATGGTTGCATAAACATCCACTTAATCATCTATTTCAGTTAAATGGTTTAAGTGGGTGTTAACACACAACTAAACGTTGCTAAAATAAAAAAAAACACGTGAAAAAAGTTCTTTAAAACTCTTGAACGAAAGCTAACCTTTTAGTAAAAGTGTATTTATGTCTTTTGTCTTGTGTGTCTGTGTATGTGTTGCTGCCAAAAGGGCAAATGCTAAAGAAACTCTTAAAAAAGAATGGCAGATGACAGCTTTTAATGGTGTTTTCTTTTCTGAGCATAAATGTTGCCATTTTATTTTGTAACACTTTTTTAAAACTACCTAAACCTTTGAAAAGTGGTACATTTTCAGTGACTACAACAGAACAAACAATCACTATATTTTTAGATGAGACCTCGTTTTTTAATTCCATTTTATGATTTCTTTACAGAAATAAAATTTTTTTATTCAACGTCAAAAAACTGATAGCAAAAAAATAGATCTTCTTCTTTTTAAAAAGGCAGTGAGTAACCCTTTGATTATTTTAGGGGCAAAAATGTAGCATTTTTTCATTTTTTTAGGGCAACATTACCAGAAAAGAACTTACAACTCTGTAGCAATGCTGCCTTGCTTTTCAGAAAAGAACAGAAATGAGTGCAAAGGGCAGAATAAAGGCAGCATTTCTGCCAGAAAAGAAAACGCCATAAAAGAAAGATGCTGCTGTTTTTATTGGTCTTGATGTTAATGATTATAATCGCCATTAACACAATTACAATCTAAACAAATTTTTGCTTTTTTTTTTAGTTTGGCTTAAGTTTATATAATTTTTAAAAATTGATTTAAAAAACCTGCTAATATCAAAATTAAAAGCTGAAAAAAAATTGAAAGTTTTTTAAGACCCCCCAGAAAATATAAAAGATGTTTTAACAAGATGTGACCCAAATTTGTGAAAAATATTCCTCATTTTTGTTTTAATGCCTGTCAGTAATGCCACTTTAATGACTGTCAGTAGTGCTACAGCTGAAATGTCATTTTTCACCCTTCGCCGTATTAAAACATGGTTGAGATCAACCATGACAGAGGACAGGTTGAACGGCCTAGCAATATTGCATATAGATACATAATAAAATTGAAATTGACGCAAATGTCGTGCTTAACAAATTTGCTTCAACAAGAAACCATAAATTATTAATTGAAAAAATATGTTTTTTTGCCTTTTAATTAAGTAATTATAATTATTTTCAATGAATTAAGATTTTTTGTTGAGTTTTTGTTTTAAAAACTCTAAAAGCTGGTTTTTTTAATTGTGTGCTTCATTTAGAATTACCACCCGCCCTCCTCCCAAAGCTGGAGCGGGATCCGCGCCTGATAAGGTCAACAGTTCTTAATATCATATTTTTTTACTAAGTTGACTTTCGAGCTCTACATGGGTCAACAGTTCCTAACTGTATACTTTTAGGATCACCAAAAATTATTTAAGTACCTTTTGTCCATAACTTAGCCAAAAACTGTCATAAGTACGCTTTGTCTGTATGTACCATTTTAAGTCTCTATTGTGTTTTGTAGTTGTTCAACGCCATTTTAAATATGTTTTTATCTTTATAAGAAGCAAAAAGTACCTGTAAAGTACTAAAATTTAGTTTTTAGTATTTTCCTCCCTTTGGATCTGAAAATACCCAAAACATAATCTGGTTTCTTTAAAAAATATTAAACGCCATTTGAGTTACAATATTTATCTTTGTACACACAAAGCACGAAAGCGATAAACTAAAAAACTTATATACAAAGTTGGTACTTTTTTAAAAAAATTGTAAATGAGCATTATTTTTGGTATTTAGTTTATAAGTACAACAAAATATTTGGTTAAGACGATTAAACTTTTAATAAAAAAAAATTTCTATTAATGCGTTATTTCAACAGTACGATAACGGTCTCGCTAAAACAAAGTCCGATTTGTTGATAGTTGATTTTCGTGGCTGCTTTTTTTTTGACCAAAAAATTTTTAAAATTTGTTTTGCAAAATGAATTCCCTTCCTATGCAAATGCTACCTTCTTTCCATAAATTTCCTAAATTAAATGTCTATATAATCTATTTATTAATTTTTTTATGAATATGGAGGAATATTAGTTTTATAACTGTAATGGAATTGTTTAAGATTTAAAAAAGTATTCCTTACATTTCACAAGAAAATTCATTGAAACACCATTTGCAGCGGGTCTCTCAGCAGTTTGTAATTATCGTAACAAAATTCAAACTTTTATTCAACTGAATGTTTTTTATTCAAGAATAAAATAGGGATTTTTCTGTATCATCTTTAGAAAAAGTGTTTTTTATTGTCTGTCTATCAGACAAAGTAAATTGACTGGGTGTTTCAATGGCGTCAAAGCGTTTGGTATGAATGTTGGAAAATTGAATGTTTTTACATTCTAGTAGTTTACATTCAAATACATTCTTTTTCCTTTGTTTTTGTTACCAAAGACCTTACTTTGTGCAAAATATATGTAAATATTTGTGCACATACATGTGTACAAACATACATAATGTATGAAAATATTTATTTATACAGGGTGGCCGATGAGAGCTGCTGCCCAAAGAAAAAACTTAAAATAAGATGTCGCACATGTTCACCAAAAGTAGAGGCCATTTAAATTCAAACACTTTCAAAACTTTGTGAATTACTTTAATACATATGCGGTAATTCAAATGAACTCCATTCTTTGTCACACATGTGCAAAATCAATAAGTCAATTTTTTTTGTAGCTGCTTTCATCAGCCACCCTGTATTATAAAGTTTCATGGCATTTTTATGGTAATTTAAAGTTAACTTTTTGGTTTTCGCATAAAAATGAAATAAAAATTACTTGCGTCTTGATTTGAGGAATAAAATTATGCTAAAGTTGGCAAATAATTAGATGCTGTTTTATTACTTCGCAAAAGGATTATTTAAACTGTGATTTTACACATGATGTGCGGTAAGGGTTTTATGGAAAAATAACATACTCTTTACCTGCCCAAAACAAATTAGGGTTCTTTTGAAAATATGGCAGACAACTATTTGCTTAATAATTGAAACTAATACAAAATATGATTAAAATATATTTTTATTAAATGACTATTTTATAATGGATCCTGTTGAAATCTTAGGAAGGCAGATTCAAAATGAGACTACATTTTAGATTTGCACTGCTCAATGGCATATTCCCTTAACTAATCAAGTCAAAATTAAAACGTGTGACGACCTGGAAAAACGGATTGGAAGCACCACTTGAAGGAAAAAGCAGTGAAGATTATTTAATATTGAACGCCACTGAAGAGATCTATAGCCCCAGAATTGGTCCTCAGTACAAAGCTGGTATGTTGGCTAACCAAAGTCCTTACCTATGTTTCGGTGGTTTGGTGTATGTCAATTAGTAGGTATGCCACATTAATATTCTGCAAAAAGTACAACTTATATGTTTCCCCGGAACAACCCCGGCAACAAGAACCAATCCAACGAAGACATTGGAGACCCGCGTACGAAAGAAGGTGGCACTTGCAGCAAAACGCTTAAACATAACGAGTGAATGAATTAATTGGGATTTTAAAATATTTGTCTTCAAGCGAAGGCCCAAACAAGCATGAAATGTTTGCCTTTCTTTAAGGAACACGCAGGTCCAACAGACGTGACGGTATTGCCAGTGGCCAATAAGAAGAATTGTATCCGGCATCAGCAAATCCAAAACAATGATTATTGCTTGCGATGCGTTTGGTGCACGGGCTGGACTTTGTGCGGGACCATTCGGAGGTCTTTTAATAAAATTCGTCTTAGGGACGACCGGTTGATGGTTAATTACGAGACACGCCGTATGGTTTATGTTTCTGGCGACAGATCGACATCCTCGCCAACAGCGGCAATATTCTTCGTAGAGCTGGCGATTCGGGGCAAGCCACTCTTGGCAGCGGCCCGTGTGGTCCCGTACTCTTTAAGGGATAGCCAAACAGCACAGTGTTTGCGCAGTCGGTGCCGGGCGATCAGGGAATCGTTGACGGAATTCGCACTGCGCCAACATCACAGACGAATTGTTACTCAAAAAAATAGACACGATTATTCCGCGTTCTTGGGGAGTGTATCGCTTGTTTACTTGTATTCTACATCTGTCTAGTTCACAAATGTCAAAACAGATTTGACATTGAGCGCCATAAGAGCATCTTCCAACAGGGTGATTGCTTTTTGCCCCCCTTGTACTTTCTAACACCAAAATTTGTTCACATTTTATGAGATTAAATGTAATTCTGAAGAGTAAGACTTTTTATTGATGGGAGTTATAGCAAAAGATGAACCAATTGCAAAAAATTAAATGCAACAACTAATGCCATAAGATTTTGAACATGTGCAATATTTGACTGACGCGTAGATGAGTAGCGTATGATCAGGTCAGATTTCTCAGTGCTTTTTAGCAATTAACCTTTTAAAATTCGGTATGTTCCAATCAGCCTTCTTTTTTAACACTTCGAGTAACTTATTTCAATCGCAACATCTGCTGATAACAAAGCAGAGTCAGAAAGGTTGTACATCACTTACACGGGAATTAAACTTTTAAGCGATGATGAACAAATATATCCCTGGAGCACAATCCCCAATGAAAACCTTAACAACCATCATAGCTTTTCTTACTTATACGCCAAGTTAAAGTAGAAAAAAAAACAATTTCTGCAAATCTATGTAAATGTCCTTAATTTTTTTTTTAAATGCAAAATAAATAAGAAACAAATTCAACATTTATGTTGATTGCAGCCTAATTGTTGGGTTTCCATTACGTCTCGAGTTTGGAAAATCAAATAAACAACAACTTCTTTTGTTATTTGTAATAAAGACCGTTGAGTACAGTGTTGGCTTTGAACCAAAACTTTGGTAAAGTTTGTTAACAAAAGAAAACAACAAAAAAGTACATTTCAACAGACAAAATTAGGAAAAACAATACAGACTATGAAAAGACTTGGTTCGTCTTAAAGAAATAAAAAAAGGGGACGTGTAACATTATTAGAAAGGCAAAGTAAGATTTCAGTGGAACTTTAGGATATATATTCGGTGTTGCAATAGGCAAATAGGCTGGAACTAAATTAAATAAAAATATTTATTTTTCTAAAGCTTATTCATAAGTACCTGTTCTTCCATAAAAGATTAAGCAGCAAAGAAAGACTTTAAGGCAATATAATAGTTTTGTAGGTAGATATGGGGTTGTGGTTAGTCTACTTCGATTTAAGTCTTGAAAGTCAATTAATGGCAAAAAGATTTGCTGAAACATTCTTATCTCTATTGTTAATCAGGCGGCAGTCCTTTGGATAAACTCGCAACTATAACTTCTCATTGGTCAGCTTTTAAAGATAGAAGAGCTGTCTCACTATACTAAGATCTGGACTGCTGCGCTTACGGGCTAGTATGTTACACTTAAGTATGCAGGGAGGGTTTTTCATTTTGGATACGTTTTTAACATCTTTAGAGTTTTTCTTGACAATGTTGAAAATAGGTGGCAGAATCTTAAAACCAGCATCTTAGCCAAGTAATATTAGAGAGTTAAAGAAAATTATTAATTAAATTTCGTAAAACAACGAGTTCCAACATTATTTACGGATCACTGGATGCTAGAAAATCATGCAGAGTGACTGAGAATCCTTCTTAAGAACCACTGTTCCAGATATAATGCCAGGGGTACAGCAAGAGGCACAGGTTCATAGATAAGTGTTTAATTATCCACACCTGTGAAATACAGTATCCTTCGGCAAGGCATACTACTTTGTTTTGCCGCCATTTTGGTAAACATTAGTCCTGACAGTTCATATTTGGTAGTCGTGAAGTAGAGACGTGACAGCTACGATTTTCAGGAAGAAATCATAATGAGTGACGAGACACATTTTCATTTTGAATGGATATATAAATAAACAGAAAAGTCGGTTCTGGGCAATGGAAGCCCCTCAAATTATTTATCAGCCACCTGGTGTGCAATTTGGTCAGGAGGAGTCATTGGACCTTAAATAAACGGCGTAACGGTAACTGTCAATGGGGAGCGATATCGTGATATAATTTAGAACTGTTTTGATGCCACAAATGCATGCTTTGGGCTTGGTTAACATATGGTATCAACAACACGGTAACACATCGCATACAGCCAGCATTACAGTGGAATTACTGCGAGACCTCTTTCCACAACTAGTTATTTCAAGAAATGGTGATATTGATTAGCCTCCACGGTGGCCTGATTTTACTTCCCGGACTGCTTTTTGTGGGGATATCCAAAAAGCAAGGTTTATGAAAACAAACCAGAAACGCTGAAGCAACTTAAACAAATTATTCGTGATGAAATTAATGAAATATCGCATGAAATGTGTGATAATGTAATGAAAAATGTGCTCAAAAGGGCTCGCATTTGTGAGGCCAACAGAGGTAGACATTTATCTGATAGTGTATTCCATACATAATTGCCGACAATAAATAATACATTTATCAATATTAGATCCATTCTCTTTCCTTTAGTTAAAAATTATTAACAAAAAAAGTAGTATACCTTGCCGGCGGACACCCTGTATTTCAGGCTGAGATACTTCACGGCCGCATAATAGTGCCACTAGGCTCAATTTAATGATTCTTCTATAGTGAATCCCTAAAAATATTATATAACTAGCGTGTTATAATAGCATGGTTGAAAAAAAACTTTGAGAGAGGATATCAAGGACTTCTACAGACTACAGACTTCTACTAACTGGTCCTTTTGAAGGCAAATTATCTCTTAGTGACGTATGCATCAGGCGATAATAAAATAATAATTTTTGTTGGCAACAAGCAGCCCTACAACAAGTTAAGATTAGTAATGAATTTTATACGGAGGAATTATGGTCCTCTTCAATGTCAAACTATTTTAGGTATCAACACACTGCGACATTGTTGATAATGAGTTTTCTGATGGGTTGGCCTGTACCGTTTTGGACCTTGAGTCATTATAATAGAATTAGGAAATGGGTGCCAATTTTAAAAAGGTTCAGGAGGAATTAAGAATTTTTCTAAGCGTATGCAGGCGGAGTATGAGAGCTGGGAGTTGGAATACTATTTAGGAAGCAGCGTAGCTATTTCCATAATAAATTAAGAAATGTCATAACTTTAATCAGGTAGCTACGGGATGGGCAGTAGATTGTTCAGGCGGGTACTGCACTTGTTTTTCTTTCTTCCTCTTAGACATTTTATAAATTCTTCTCTTTTCTTTTTTCTTTCCTTTAAAGAGATCTACAATGAATTTAGAAAGTTTTCGAGTGCAGATTTTTCTTTTACCTATAATTGAAATATATGAAATTGGAAATGATAGAATGAAAAGTGATAGAGCAGTCATGCGGAAATCTAGTCGTAAAAGGAAAATTTTAGTATTAAGAAAGATAATCTACGACTAGGTCGGGCAATCTGGAATACATAAGTTACCATATCCTGTAATAAGCATCGGTTATGTGCGAAGCTTGTGTTCACTAAGTTTGTGCTTGAAACAACGTGTTTTTTTTAATGTTGGCGGGTGACCTGATGAAAAGTTAAGACCTTTTGAGAGTTTGTGGAGTTAGCTTGGAAGCTTGTTGATCGAATAGGCCGAAATACAAGGTGGGCCAAAAGAAATCACCCTATTGGAAGATGCTCTTATATTTGAAAATGGCGACCAATGTCAAATCTGTTTTGACATTTGTGAAGTAGACACATATAAAATATAAATGAACAAGCCGTGGAGCGATACACTTCCCAAGAACGCCGACTAAACTTCTATATTATTTTGCGTAACAATTTGTCTGTGGTGTTGGCGCGTCGCTAATTCCGTCGCCGGTTCCCCGGTCGTCCTGCACCGACTGTGCAAACACTGCGCCGTTTGGCCAACAACCTTGAAGAGTTTGAGGCCACACGAGTTGCTGCCAAGAGTGGCCGGCTCCGGAGCGCCCATTCTGCCGAGAATATTGCCGCTGTTGGCGAGGACATTGAGCTGTAACCAGAAACATCGACCAGACGCCATACCTCGCAAGTAGCCATCAGCCAGTCGTAACTTAGAAGAATTTTGGTTAAAGACCTGCGCATGTTTCCGTATAAAGTCCAGTCCGTGCACAGTCGACCGTCAAACGCGTGTAACTTACGCCCAAGCCATCCTCAATCATGGGGCCGAAGTAGACGATTTTTCGACCAAAATCATAATAAGCGAGGGGGGTCACTTCCACTTCAGTGGGTACGTAAACAAGCAAAACTATCGCTTCTAGGGCACCGAAAATCTACGAATGACTTCTAAGAGAGCTCATAACTTGAAAGCTCTGCTTATGTGAGTGTGGTTTTATGGTTTAAGGGCCACTATGTGCAATTTGCTTTTTAATAAAAATAAAACAACAAAAAGAAAAATGGAAACAAAACAATTTGGTAAAGGTAAACAGAAAACATGTAAATACTTAAGGAACAAGTTTTGTGCTTTTCAAGGAAATAAATAAATGTTTATTCTTGGCTTCCGGCTGGTAAGACAATTAGCGGCAAACTAATAATAAATTGAAATTTACGCATTTCAAACCTCAAGGGTATTACCAACACTCGCCGGTAGGGGTAAAAACATACAGAAGCACATCCATACATACAAATAAACATATCTTGTGAAGTGAACTGAATCATATAAAGAATGGTGCAATGTTTTGACAGAATTAGAGTGTGATAATTTTAACCATAAGGCAGAATAACAAAAGTTTACTTTTTTCACACTTAACAAAATTAGTGATGAAAAGCAATAATAAATAACCCGAAGGAAGGATGGTATGATGGAAAAGAACTTAACCTCATTTAAGGGTTGATTAGACACGTCCAATTTCCATTGTATACCTTTAATTTGCGTTTTTTTTTATTAATTTTTTTATATCTAAAGCAACATTTAACATCTCAATTGTTTTTTTTTTTTTTTTGCTCAAAATTAATCATTGCATTGAGTTTAAGCGTAAAGAGCCTGTTTTTCCGTCTATCTGTCTCATTTCTCTCTCATTTGAATTTGAATGTTAATTATGCAAATTAACAAACATTTAATATTGTCATCACGTTTAAACTGTTTTTGTTTGTTTATTTTTTAATTTTCTTTGGTAATTTAATTTTCATCTGATGTCAAATTTTTTATTGCCAAACCCGGGTGGTATTCTTCCTTCTTTTTTAGTTTTTTGTTGTTTTGTAATTGCCCTCTTTTTGTGTGCATTCTAAAATGTTACCATTAAGTTGTTGTTGTTTTTTCTTTGCCTTTTTTTAGGGGATTTAATGTTTTACTGGTTTTGTGTTTATATGTGGATGTATGTTTGTAGCGATGATATTGTATGAATATGGTTTTGGTATTTGAAACAATTATGTAAATTAGCTCTAATTCGTTTTAATGTAAGCGGATTACAATTTAATATTTTTCATGTTTTGTTTGTCTTCTTTTTGTTGTTGTTGTTTTTTTTTGTTTTGTATTTGTTTATCTAATGTTCATGTTGTATTTGCTTAATTCATTTACATGTTGTTTAACAATTTTACAATCATTTTTATAGTATTAGCAAAATTCATGTTTTACATTCAAAATATTCAAAACTAAAACAAGCACTAACATTAATGAAATGAAATGAAATGGCAACGATTTAATTTTATTTTTATTTTATTAACCTTGAGCTTACTCCATAGTTACATATGTACGTAGTTTGGCAGTGAAATTTCAAAGGAGTTTCGCCCTTGAGTTTACATAGAAGTTGAGGGCTGTGCGACCACCGATTGGTCACTATAATGGGAAGATTAGGACATAGGCGCTTAATGTGTCGCGTTTTAAATCAAAAAGGCGGAGTGACTGTAGGCTATCTAGGGCAATATGGCCAGGGCTGAGTTCAGCCGACAATAGAAAGGTGTGCGTGTAGACCCACATTGCGATTATTATTGGACACTATCCAGTTAGTGCTAAGAGAGGCCCACACTGGATGAAACAACTATCAACTGTCATCTTTTGAGTTCTTTCGAGCAGCATTCTGTTCTCTTGTCGACTCTTCTGAAGGGATTCACAATGAGCCTAGAGACCTTTGGGTGGAGGTGGCGAGTCGCACTTGCCACTACGATTTGTAACCAAACTAACATAGGGGCGGTCTGAGGCGCATTTAGCGCCTTGTATGTGTTGGTATTACTGGTGGCAGTAGGTCTAGTCCTACCGATCCTATGGGGGCTCTGATTGGAATAGCCCCGCGGAATTTTTCCGTGATCGACAGTGCTCGCTCAGGCGTTTTGCGTCCGGAAGAGTCGGGACTTGATTAGACACATGAGGATAGGGATCAATCTGGTTCAAGATTCTATTTCCAGGGTTAGGGACAAGATTCTGAGGATACAGATCTTTTCTAGACACTCCGATGTGGAGATCTTCGATCGTACTACTCAGGTTTGGTATGCCGATGGGTCGAAGCATCTGAACGGCGATACTGGCGTTTGAGTATTTTCGCTGGCCCTAGCGATGGGTAAATATCCAAGGTTATACTAGGCTAAATTACATTATGCTTATTAATGTGTTAAAAGGAACTTTAGGGGCACTCGAATATACATTTTTTCGGACAGCCAGGCGGCCTTAAGTGCCCTTGCAGATTATGATACTATATACGCACTGTTGAAGGAGTACGTGAAGACTCTAAATAGGCTCGGTTCGTGCAATGACTTGAAAATGGTTTGGGTTCCGGATCAGGTGTGCAACGAACGTGCCAATCGTCTTCCCAATTGCAGGGCACTGCCGTCTTATTGGCCCGGAGCCACTTTGTGGTATCTCTATTGGCTAATCTCACGGTAAGTACTGCTTTGTGAGATGCACCTCTGCCTCTTTCAAGGAAGGCAATAAGGATCCTAGCCGGGGCATATACTCTGCGAATGTCCGGCATGGGTGGCAATTTTGTTACACCAGCGAGCTTGTGCGGATAAAGAGGTTATAAAAAGGATAAGGTATGTTGTCTATCATTGCAATATATTATAAAATCATAAAGTCATGTGGTAAGTTAAAGGAGGATCCTTGCAGGATGTGTCACAGTGTCAACTAAAAAACATTTTCGGGTTGATCATGGTAATAGGGCGGCTACGTATGAAACATGGAAGAAGGAAAGGGAAGGTGTTTTTTGCTTTCAGCTAAGGATTATCACTTTTTTTCTTTCACTTGATGTCAAATTTTCTTTGAAGGGACGCACAATGGACCTAAAAAAATCCCTGCCTGCAGATGTTTGGAAGGTTGTGCTTAAAAATTAAAAACAAATCATATTTTATTGATAAAATAATTAAAATATTTCTTATATTTAAGGGATCTGGATTGTCATGATTTTTTCATGCAAAGAAAAAAGGTATTTAAAATTCCGTCTATTTATTTTGTGTGCGATTTGCACTTTAATAACTGGAGCAGCCAAATACTTGGTCTGATTATTTTTTTAATTTTAGAAACATTTTGGAAAATCTGTAATCCTGATTTTATATTATGTTTAATTTAAAATTTTTGGTTTTACTGGTTTCATTTCAATATTATCCTATTTCCACTTCATTTGTATGAATAAACAAAAAATATTTAAATCCAAATGAAAAAAAAAGACAAAGCACGAAATTTTTAGCAATAATCCAATGAAGGTTGACTGCTTTCAGGTTTATTTACGACCACTTCCCGCCTACCATTATTTGTTTTTTGTAAGGCGATGATCCAGAGATTGAAACACCATCTCACTATTAATAAGAATAGGGGAGCATGATTCTTTGCGCTAAGTTAAAGTTACGTGGGTGCATTTCTGCTCTTCAACTTTTATTCCACAGATATTTGTATATTTCTCTACCTTGTTCAAAGTCCTTCTTTAGGATTCTTTTTATAACCGAGATAAGAAGTGGCATCAGTAAGCGTCTACTTGCTTAAAGGTGAATTGGCATGTTTGCTATGTAAGACAGACACAGAATAGGGTCTAAAATACTACCTTAAGTTCCGACAGCCTCAGACATAAGAGATAAAATTTTTATAGAAATTTACTTTCAAGATCGGCTTTAATTTGGCCAAAAGGCCTGCTTGTCATACAAATTCGGATGGCAGCTGTTATCGCTTAAAATTGGAGTAAGCTGGCTTTTAAGCGAGATAGTTGGATCCTTTGCAGACTCAAAAACATCTTTACCAAGGCAACTTTCCATATTGGCAGGAAGTACTCAAACCGTAATATGGCATTAAAAACAAGAAGACTTTTTCTCTTTGCTATACAAGGTAGTTGTAAAAGAATTTTGTTGCTATTTTCATATTTCGTATTTCGATAGGTTGTCTAGCAATAGCAAGCGTTAATTTGCTCATTGCAGAACATGTATTGGGAGCGAAATTGTCCTTCAAATAAATTTTAAGAATATCACCTTTATCTTTATCATTTCTTTCTCATAACCCTCTCAGATAACGCATTGATAGTTTTTTTTTTCTGTTAAAAAATTTTTTATTTGACTAATTTTAATTAACCGTTTATGAAAGCCAAGCCCACCGTGCTAAGGAGTCGTTTTTAAAAGGCTAAAATTTTGTAATTTACGTACAGCAATCCATTTACAATAATCGCATTTCATTTTACAGAATTTCTCTGGAATCAGTTTTTTGCTTTGCAGGCAATTATATTCCCCTAAATTCTGTTCAATAATATTTTCTGGATGGCAGAATCAGGTTTTTTTTTATTTTCTTGACCCGCTAAGATAACTGATTTCAACTTGTTTCCTTAAATATTCCTGATGGCTTTTTATAGTCTAATTAAAAGGATTCTTCAGAATTTAAAGCCACAGAGATCAATGCACTCATAACAATTACAAAAACTAAACATAAATCATATTTTCTAATACCTTCTTTGTGCCACCCCCTCTCTATTAATGTAGTAACATTTCCTGACAATTATTTGATATAATTTTTTTCGTTTTTGTTATTTGACTGGTAAATTATTGCGTATTGACGCATATGGTGACAATTTACACTTTCTTTCATCCATTCATGCATTAAATAAATCCTGCGTTAAACTATCGATTGTTGTTATTGCTGAAGCTGTTGGCAGTTATTATTGTTGCAAGGTTGGTTGCGCTTGGTAGTGTTGAAAAAGAGTGCTAATGCTCTTAGCAAGAAAAACACCAGCTTCATTCATAACAATCAGGATCGTCATCCTTTACCACCACCATCACCATTTACAGTTTGTTTACATTTGACATTTGTCTTTTCATATTTTAGAAAGTGTGTGTGTGTGTGTTTTATTGATGGGCGCAGCATCAGCATCAACGTGCTTCAGCATCACATTTACAACATCCTTGTTTGTATGTCGCAATAAAGGCAATTAGCGCAGAAATTAGGGAGTAATTAAATTTTTTCAATTGTGCAAAATTGTCTAACGATTAAATTAAAATCACAAATGAATTTTATACATTAATTCAATCATTTGTATTTTGTTGTATTTGTTCTTATTTGTATTAATCAATGTCTGTGTGTATGTTTAACGCACTTAAAAATCAGTGTTGCCATTCATTTACGTTTCGAATATTGCGTGACTTTTTCACAATTTACATGACTTTTATCATATTATTTATAAAAATTTTGTTTAACTAATACTAGATCTATTAAAAATTTTTTAGGCTGGTAGCACTAAAGTTATTCACACATACATGTATTAAATGCTTGCACGACTATTTCAAAACAGTTTGTCTAGATTAGAGTGTAATTGCATTGTGTTTATTTCTGTGGGTTGTTTGCAGATTAGAAATTTTGTTGATTTGAACAAAAATTTGAACAGATGGATTGTGTAAACATTTAAAAATTGGTTTTATCTAGAGATAATTGCAGCAAATGATAAATAATTTTTAAAAGTGAACATTTAGTCGTAGCCATTAAACAAATTGTGAATAGAATTGTTTTATTGGCAAATCAGTCATTTTGATTATAATATTGCAAGTCAAATAAAAATTGAAAAGAAAACATAAATTTTTTTATTAAAAAATTCATGTGCATAGAAGGAGGTTTTAATAACCAAAAAATTTAAAGGTCACGTTTTTGTTTACCTTAGCAAGAGTTTATTTTATAAACGGGCTTAATTTTTTTATTTACATGGGGATTTAAAGTCTTTTTAATTGTATTTAGTACCTTTTACTTTCAAAAAACATTTTTTTTAAGAAATCTCTTTTTTTTTAAGAATGTGACGTGTGCAACATTTTCACCAAAAAGTAATAGAAGAAAAGTAAATAGTCCTGGATCATAGAAATTGCAAGATTTTTTCTTAAGTAACACTCCTTCAACTTATACTTATACTTTATTTAAGCTATATTGACATCACCTGAGTTATCATCTAAGTTTCACAACTAAGACTCATTTGTCAATAAGCCGACTTAAACTAATTCCTTAGACGTAATGTAATAGTAAAAATTAAAAATTTACATTATTTTTCACATTCATAAATATTTAAACTTATTTTTTTTTGACACTCAGCTCAAATGAGAACTCAGATGCTGTAAATATAGCTTTAGCATACATAACTTTTTTGCAACCTAAATTCTACAAAGAAATTGACACAAAGGAACCAAAATAGCGGACCCAAGTCAGCTGTATCATTTCCTTTAAGGGTTGCCTGATACATAAGCAAGTGGTTATTTAGCATCCTAAGCCCTATTTAAAGATCTTTTCATACTTATATCAAGAAGAACCAAAGTTAAAACTTTTTAACTCCTTTCTATGGGTATAAATCATTGAATGCGGAATGTAAGCACGCTGAAAGTTTTAAAAATTAATGTTTGAGAAGAATCTCGTGACTACTCTTGCGCTAAACAATATTAAACGAAAGGCTGTAAAGAGAGGGAAAGCGAAATCCAATAAAAAAACAGGGAAGAGTGCTATATTCAGCTATGCCGAATCTTAAATACCCTTCACATTAGACTTTCGAAACCCCAAACCTTTTTTTTATTTTTATCTGTTTTTTTATTTATGAAATATTTCTAATTTTTAAAAGAGGTCGGTGTCATTTTTTAACCCTCTTAGGTGGATCAGAGCACCTACTAATTTTCCTAATTCCATAATTTTCTACAAATTTTGAATGGACTTTTACTCAAACTTTTTAAAATTTTGTATGGCAACCCCCTTGGGTGATGGTGTTAGGCGGTAAGTATGTTCTAGGAATATGTTTGGGAGGGAAAATTAATGGTGGTCTGTAATATATTTTATACCTCTAGGGGCGACTCCGGGGAAGTAGTAAGGGTTTTTTCCTCATTTTTTTAATTTTGTATGGCAACCTTCTTAGGGCGTGAAGATGGGGGGAAAATATATTTTAGGAAAACGTTTGGGAGAAAAAGCTAATGGGGGTCTGTGATACAATTTATTCCTCTAGGGGCGACTCCGGAGAAGTTGTAGCGGTTTTTACCATATTTTTTCAAATTTTGTATTGCAACCCTGTTAGAGGGCATAGATAGGATGTAAGTATGTTCCACAAAAATTTTTGCCATGAAAAAATAATGAGAGTATGTCTTACATTACACCAGTGTAGGAGCAACTGCTGAGCAGTTGTAGAAGATTTTTTGTACAAATTTTAGAGAAATAAACAGAAAAAGTCTTGGTTTTTGGACTTATACCTCGGTCAGTTATCAAGCGATTTTGCTGGATCTCAATTACAACTTGTTCGCGGATATTTCTGATAGATTGTTACCACTCATGGGTATATTCAAGGTTGGTGGGCTTCAAAAAATTATTTTCAACCATAACGTGGACAGACGTAGATGGACAGACGGACAGATGGACATCCGTTAATCGACTTCCCTGTCTATAAGGACCAAGAAAATATATACTTTGTGGGTTCGCAGATGGATATTAAAGAAATTGCAAATGGAATGATAAACTTATACATATATTACTTATGTGAAGGGTATAAAAACAAAAAATTAATTTTTGATTGTAAGTATGTACGCATACAAATGTGCATATAGTCAGCTGAAATGCAAAACAACGTAAATAAATATTTTTTTTAATTTTACAGGAGAAGCAAAAATAATTTCTTAATTACAAAGGCAGTGTTTGAAAATCTTTCCTTTTTTAAGGAGTTGTGTTGCAAGTTTTGTGTGTAACATTACAAAAATTTATTCTCAAATGCCTTTTGATTAGGGTTTTCTCCCGGGAATTCCCGCTCCGGGAATTCCCGGGAATTTCAATTGTTTATATTTCCCGCTATCCCGGGAATTTTTCGCGGGATCCCGGGAATTAAAAATATTGGCAGCTCGCTTCTTTTACATTAAAAAAACAGCTGTTTGTGCTTGGCTTTTCATTTTGTTTAAAAGAACAGATTTTTTAATTGTGATTTTTGCTTAAAAAGTTATTTATTGTCCTATTTTTACAAAGAAATTTACGTTTTTAAGGTATTATAAGAAAATCAGTGTATGTGTTATTTAAATACTTATAAATAAAGAAACTGGTTTAGATGGAACATTCAATTGCATGGAAGTTTTTTAAAAGAAAGGCTAACGATGCGGCTGTGTGTTCTTTATGTGCAAAAATTATATCGTGCAAAGGCCGAAGCACCAGCGGATTAATGCGTCATCTAAAATCATTACATAAATCGGCCTGGGAAAAGGAGACAGCTGAACAAGAACATCAGGGAGAACTGCCTCAAAATATAAGAAAAACTCAGCCTACGATAGATACGTATACAGACAAAAAAGATATATGTACTATTGTTGCAAAATTAGCCGCTATGGATGGGCTTTCTATTAGGTCAATTGCAAGAAGTGATTACATCCGTCAGTCGATGGTACGTGATGGAATAAATCTACCGAAAGCAGAATTTGGAGTACAACAGTTAATAATTAAAAAATTTTTAGAAGTAAAGGGTGATATTATAAAGAATATACAATCTAACTTAGTCAACGGCGGTAGATTTTCATTAACAATGGATGAATGGACAAGTATAAAAAATAGGAGATACCTAAACATAAGTTTATTAGGTGACAAACATACACTTTTTAATCTGGGTATGGTTTATATACCTGGTAAGTGCGGAGCAACAGAAATAAAGAAATTAATGGAATCTCGCCTAAAAGAGTACAACATAAATTTTAAAAATCATGTAGTATTAACTATTACAGATGGACCTAATGTAATGAAAAAGTTTGTTAAAGATAGCCCAGTTGATGGAATTTATTGCCTTAATCATGCCATACACCTAGCAGTTGTGGACGTTTTGTATAAAAAAGAAAGCAACATTTCTGAAAGGGAATCGGAATTAGACAACAGTGACGTTTTTAGTGATGATTCCCAAAACATTGAAAATGATGTCGTTATAAGTTGCAGTTACAAAGAGGTGATAAATCAGACGCGCCGTATTGTAAGAATATTTAAAAACAGTCCTGTAAAAAACATCATACTGCAAAAGTACGTAGTTGAAGAACAAAAAAAGGAACTGTCTCTTCAGCTAGATATTGTTACTCGTTGGAACTCAATGGTGCCAATGATAGAAAAATTTTTGCTTTTAAAAAATTCAATAAAAAAGAGTCTTATTGATCTACAAATGGGTGAGCTTTGGGTTGATGAAAATATTATTACCTTAAACAACATCCTTAAAGTCTTGAAACCTATTAAAGTAGCTATTGAAAGGTTAAGCAGCCGCGATACGAACATTCTTATAGCTGATGCAATTGTCAATACTCTATATGAAGAAATGCAGTCGATTCCATCTTCTCTTGCCGAAAAAATGTCACAAGCTCTTTTTCAACGTATTGATGAGAGAAGAGACAAAAAATTGTACACCTTGATGAAATACTTAAAACAACCCGATTTCTTTGACAGCAATAATGAAAAAAGTGCATTTTCCTATGCTTCTAAGTTCTCAGTTATTGGATATGCTGAAAATATTTTTAATCGTCTTTTTGGTGGGTCTGATAATGTTAGGGAAACTGAAGGCCATGATGATGTTGCAAAATGTGTTTCCATAGCGGAAAACACATTTGAAGAAGCTTTAAATATAGCAATTAAAAACGTAAGTTCGTACTCTCAGCCCAACTGTAAAACTAAAAAATTTTCTATTAAGAAAGAGTTTAAGTTTTTTGAGGGAAGTGGTCAGAAAACACAAAATATTGAGTATTTGTTTAATGCACTTCTAACTATTCGTCCAACTTCCGTAGAAAGTGAACGGGCTTTTTCTATAACAGGACAATTTGTTAGTAAAATTAGAAATAGACTTTCTGATGAGTCAATAAATGCCTTAAGTGTATTAAAGACTTATTTCATAAACCAGAAAAAAAATTCATGTTGAGCTTTTTCACATAAATTTCTTTTTCAATTTTGTTTTCTTTTGTTTTAGTTTTCGATCTCATATATTGAGTACCTGAATTATTTGTATTTAATTTTTATTCATTTATTTATTGTTATGTTTGTGTTGTTCAAATAATAATTAAAAATTTTTTTATTAACAAATGAATTTAAAAGCAACGATTTATGTTCCTTATTTAATTTTTTTGTTATTAGTTTAACTTACCGTTTTAGAAAGTAATTTTTCACTTTTTAATAAAAATGTATTATTAACTTGAAACAAATTTAGGTTTATTTATTACTATGGAACGGGATCCCGGGATCCCGGGAAATTAAAAAATATTTCCCGCTTTCCCGGGAAACAAAAAAGTGCGAGAAAAAAAAAACCCTACTTTTGATAAAATATGTTAAATATGTTAAAAAATTGATTGGGGATGTTTTGTTATTTACATGGTTTTTCATTTCATCTAACGTTATATTTACACATTTCAAATACAAAATTAAATAAATAATTTGATAATTTTCAACTCTAATCCTTAACTAATAAAGAAATAAACGCCGTAATTACGAGCACATGACACGATAAAGAAAATGAACCATAAAGGACCTTATAATTTATTCATATGTCATGAAAAAAAAAATGGCACCAAATTGTAAATCTCAAAAATCAACAATAAATTTTATTTCAAACACAATGAGCGATAACACAAAAATGTGATCATCTGTGTTGACATAGAGATCAACACTAAAAGGCATAAAAAAAAATTTCTAAAAATTCATAATTTTCATAAAAGTAAAAACGCAAACAACTTAGGGGTGAACATTTTCATTTCTATTGATAACAAAGTCTAGCTGTATTGGCAAAGTACATGCAAACACACGCACACATACACACATACATACGACGATTTTCAAAAAATCTTTTGCATATGTTAAGGAAAACAACAGGAACAACGAAAAGTGTTCATTAGTTATAGGAAATAATTATTACTTGCTTGTGTTGCAGCGTGTGTGTGTGTTTTCAGTGTCAAACGTTTTGTTTAACCAAAGTGTAGCATAAACAACAACAACAAGAACAGCTTGCTCGCTTTAGGGGGAAAAGTGAAACCGGAACTCTTACCCTCTTATTATTTACAGCTATTAGAACAGGATCATCAATTAATCCTGTTTCCCTCTTATTGTATGTTTGTTTGTTCGCTGCTGAATTTCAAAATCGCGAGTTTACAAGACAGTAGAGTGCGGAGTATTTAAACTAGAATTTATTTGTAATTTGTAGGGTGTTTACGGCTGACGCCCCCTTTACGGTTTAATTGTTTGACGACAATTTAACGCTTATGTTTCGGTGTTTAAGATTTATTAGCAGCATATTTGTAGATGTTTATTATAAATTAAATTAAATTTGTAACAGATGCGGCAAATAACATTTGTCATCTGTAACTTTTGCCGGTTTCAAAAACTTAAAGGACTGCTAGAGGTGCAACAAATTAATTCATCATTATATTAACAAAGGAATTTCAATTCAACTTATTTCACGAGCATTTAGTTAAAAAAGAAAAGGATTCTTTAGTTATATGGATAAGCATGCAGCTGTGTTTTAACCACAAATTATAATTGCGTATCAATAGGAAAGCAGTTGAATTGAAAAGGTAAATCGCCTGCAAAGCATTGTTTTTCAGGCGATTTAACATAATCGAAAGTGACTGGTTAGAAAGCATAGTTGGTCAAGTCCAAACATTTTATATCCCTTCGCCATAGTACTGTTTATTCTGAAGTGGGGTTTTCATGGGACTCATGGTAAATTACAGAACTATAGTTGGAAAGTTTTGTATAATTTTTTAGTTTAAATGAAAATTATTTGAGCCAAATATCGTTTTCATTCTAGGTTATGTAAGGTAGAACTGTCAGGCCCTGAAAACCGCACAAGGACCATTAAGGTCCTGCGCGCTATCAGACAAAACGAAACAATAATCAGTTTACCTAATTCGATGTAGCATGATACAAAGGACCAGGTAGTGTCGTCATCCCAGCTGATTAGTGCCAAAATGTCAAAATTATGTTCTCCCCATGAAAATAAAACAACAAATATTATTACTCATCGTTTTTTTTTTCTATGAGCTGTTGTTTGACACTATGGTACTAATTTGTAGTTGTTAAAGGGACGAGATTACCTGATTAGTTGTATCATGCGATGTAGTAAGATCCAGAGTGATCCACATTCTGTTGGTAAATGGCAGCAGCCTTGTCTTACCTACCCCTGGCAATTTTTAGAAGAGCAGCCTATATGGAACCAATTACTTTGGAAGACCTATCGGAAAGCTGTGTAAAATTTTTTAATATAAAAAATTTTTCGAGCAAGATAACAACCTTCATAAGGTACTTATGGGGGTTAACATGATTTGCAAATAAATAATGATTTGCAGGGTCGATAATCGGTTGATCTTACAAAATTCTGAAGGAATGTAGCATTATGTCTCTACACACAAAGAATAAATTAAGTAAACTTAACTTAAATCAAGATAGCGGTGTCAAAAGTACGGTGAGTGCGGTTTTTCTTAAATCAAGTACGAAATTTCTTACTCCAAGGACGAATTTCTTACATTTAGACACAATTAAGCCAAAAAAGGATTGATTTTAGTTCGGAACCGTACTTGATGTAAGCGTGAAAAATATTGATTTAAGCCGTAAATGGGATTATTTCGAAAATGCAATGCCATTTTTTTGACTTATGGAGCTTTATTAAAGAAGAAGAATTTCACAATTTATTATTATTTTATAAGACACTTAAAATTTATAATTTAAAAATTTCATTTTTTGTACTTACCGAAGCTGAGATTCAAACCAGGGACTTTCTGCACTGCAGCATAATCGCGTTACCTCTAGGCCACTGAGACACTTTGTTTTCAAATGTAAAATAATATATTAAAACAACAAGCTTTTTTCTGCTTGATTTGTTGAAGCAATCCGAATAGGCTTGATTTAAGAAAATGTAATTAAGGATCGTACTTAAAAATTTTAGGAAAAATTTTGGATAAATTCCTAAATGAGAAAAAAAGGCTTTCTTGTTTTTACAAAGATCAGTCAATTTACGTATAAAAAGAATGATTAAAAATTATCCAAATATAACTAAACAGGCTCATATTTTATTCCTGTTAATTTGGTAAAAATTTAAAACGATTACATATTAAATAATCTGCTTCTCTTGGTTTTACGTTTTAGTGAAAATGTCACACCCTTTTCATTTTCTAAAAGGTGTTTCTTTAAATAAATATAGTTTATTGTTAAATCAAACATTGAAAACGGTCATATATGATTTAAGCCAACAGAATATTAAAAGCGTTCTCTTCCACAACACGATCTTAAAGTAAAAATTTTTAAATCTGAAATGAGTAAAATTACACCTGCCACAGTTTTCTTGTGGGTAAATATTATATTTTAATATTTTATATGTACTTTTTGCACTTCTGAGAATATTTGTAAAGATATATGAAAGAAATTAAGGTCAGGTGTCTAATACGAGGACAAAAGTACTTCTTTTACATATTTGGTGCTTTCTAAAATTCTTCTGGGACTGTGAGTCTACAAATGAGGAGTCGCAAAACAAAACGTACCTTTTAGATTGTTTTAAAATATTGGAAAAACAATTATTATTATATATTTATTTTTGCACGTTTTGGTATGAGTACTTTTTTGAATTTTTAATGGAAAAAATCATGTACAAGGAAACATTGAAGAGTCCAGTGACTTTGCCAGCTTTCTGCAAAAAAAAAAATTAAAACTAAAACTAAATTATTTCTTGACAAAAAAAAAAATAAAAATCAAAAAACAATTACTATGTTTTGGTATACATATTACGGTTCCTAAATTAAATTGATGTGAAAAAATACCATTTTCTTAAAAAGAAGCAAAAAAGGGCGGATTGTTTTGTTTTATTTTTTTAAATACCAAATATTTCTACGAGAAAGAAAGAAATAATTTGAAAATACGATGTTTTTTCTTATAAAAAAAATTAATGCAAACACAACAACAAATTTGTTTAATGCAAAACGCATGTTTGGTTGACCTATATTAAATTTAAATTTAAAATTCAATTAGGCAACCAAAAATTTCTTGTTTACATCTTTGGGTTTAAGGGTCTTAAGAACTTAATTAGTGACATTTGAACCAAAATGAGGCCATAAGGCAGTAGTAGTTTTTATCGCAATTGTTGTACGTTTTTGAATTTTTTGAGGCTATGAATAAGAACATATAAAAGAAATTGATGTGGAACTTGATTTAGGACTAGGGTTTTTTATTCCCGCGTTTTTTGACCTCACGATAAAACGGGAAAGTTTTTAAAATTTCCCGGTATCCCGGGATCCCGCTCCGTAGTAATAAATAAAAATAAATTTGCTCTGAGATGACAAAAATGGTATTAATTTGAAAGGGTAAATTAACTTGAAAAGAAGAATAATAAACTTATTGGGAAAAAAAGTGACTTAATACAAAACATTTTTGAAAAAATTAATTTTCTAAAAATTTTAATGAAAAACCTCAATAAATTAAACCCTATTAATTGCTTTATAAATTGTAAAAGAAGCAAATAGATAATATTTAAATTTCCCGGGATCCCACTAAAGAATTCCCGGGAGAACGGGTAATGATATTAATTGAAATTCCCGGGAATTCCTGGCGCAGGAAATCCCAGAAGAAACCCCTTTTTAGGACAGAAGCCAAATAAGTGGACAAAAAGTACTTATATCAATTTTTTTTGTGTAGTTATTGCAGGTTTAAGGATTATGAGACTTAAAACGTGAAACACATAATATTAACGAATTATAATGCAGATTGGGCTCTAAAGACAACTAGTTGGTCAAAATGTACTTTTTACATTTTTGGCACTTGTTTAAATTTTAAAGATACATATATAATTATTAAAATATGGAATAAAATTTTGCATATTCATCCCGATTAAATCAAAAAAGTTTTTTTACATTTCTGGCAGTTTTTTTTTTGCATTTTTAGGATTTTATTAAAAAAAAATAATAAAATAAGTGTTGATAAAAAGTACTTATTTACTTTACATTTTTATTATATTTTTGTTAATTTTAAAAATAGAAAGTTTAAGATTTAGGCAAAGTTTATATAAAACATCATGCAGATTTTACCTTTTTATAATCATAGCAGTCCTTCGCAATTTCAAACTTTGTATTTCCTCATGTTTAAAACCGCGCTTACAAGGTAGCGGATTAATTTGTGGTGTAAATAGATATCAAGAAGCTTCTAAAGGTGTAAAAATCCATTGAAATCTTCTTTATTAGCTATTTAATTTCGTTATACATTTTTAAGGAGTTAATAATAATAATAAAACAAATAAGGAAGATAAACACTTGGGGTATTCAAACGGTATGCTATCAAGTCATATTGTCTTAAAGTTTTAATATTTTACAATAGTTTAAAAAAAATTGTTGTTGTGCCTAAAAGAAAAAAGTTCTATAATAATAAGACTTTTTGAACTGTGTTTATTGTTTTTTCATAAACAGTAGAAACCTGAGCCAGGCGGCCGAAACTCTTTAGTGAAGCCGTTGATATAATAAACAAGTCGCAGTCATTAATTTTAAAATATTTTTGAAATTACTTATTTTTCTGTTTTCTCCAGCAGCTGATTCAAATTTCAAATAGCACACTTAATTATGAGCGGATGGTCACAACAGTAGTATATTTTCGTTTTAATATTTTTAAGACATATAACCTTATGGCTACCTTGTGAATACCCTAAATATTTTATAAACCTAAACTATTAAAATCTCGATTCATCCATATACATACATAAATGCATATGTTCATATTACAAAACAAAAGCAATAAAATAATATTAATAAAAATAATCATAAGAAGCATTATAATTAATACGAAATACTTACTTAAAAAGAAAAACAAAAATAATTATAAAAGAAATAAACGAGTGTTTAAATGTAAGGATCATATGGCAATACAAAATCAACACTAAAATTAAAAACAACAAAAAAAACCCCATGTTACAACAAAAACACCAATAACAATATCAACAATTAAAAAAAAAATAAAAAAATTTCCGTTCAAAGCTCATTAATATATGTACAACCAAATACAAATAGGGGATTCACAAGGTGTTCTATTTGTCCTATTGTCATATTGTCATAAAATTTCCACAATGGTTTAAAAGCCTTTTCCAACTATTGGACACTCAGTGCAGGTGTATTTGGAGTTGTGACAATTTAATAAGAATATTAAATGACGTTGTAGTTTTTAAGAACTATTTTTGTATAAAAGACAACAAAACCATTGTGAAATTTTATAACAATATGACAATAGGACATAATAGGACACCTTGTGAATCCCCTAAATATCTTTAGAGTCTTTAGTCTATCAGCTCTAATCACATTAAATAACAATTCTTCTTCATTTACTCTTTCCTTTAATAAAAACCACTTTGGCACGTAATATGGATTCCAATATAAAAAGAAATAAAGATGATTTTTAGTAAATAAATATATAAACGAAATTAATAAATAAATAAATAATGACGTATGTTTAGAGAAAGGTCTTCAAGGATTTAAGATACATATGTATGTATGTATGTATGTTCATGCACAAATACAACAAATTTCGAGTGTCATTATTGTTCAAATAATGTTTGGTAAGACGGATAGATCAATTGTGATGAAGTGCTGTTTAAGGAGTGTCAAAAGTGGTGAAACGTGTATGAGAACAATAAAAGTACTTTTTTCTTTTTGTGGAAATAATCATAATAAAACTACATTTGTTGAATGAACGCACCAAACAATTGGATGGACCAAAATATCTGTTGATATATAAAAATTCTTTTGGTTAAAGGGTGTTTTAACAGAAGCTGTAAGTTTTAAATAGTTCTTATTTTCTTTTTTTTTTGTAACCTTAACCTCAAGTGGAGTTGGTTTTAAAATTCGGAAAGCTTCAGCACAGATAAGGCACTTCCAAGACCTTTAGGCTAGATGCCGTAGCAGTAAGGTACCCGCAAAATTTCCTCTTGGAGTGATATATTGTCTCTTATTTTATTTTTTTTTTGATGCTTAGAACATTAAGGTATAAAAAGTTGTGTAGCATTTATATATGAAACCGTCTTAATTTAAACAAAGGCCCACTTGTAGCCGAACCTAAATTGGCAAACAGACAATGCAGTTTTTACCCTGAGTTGCTGTTAGTCGACCCTTTACAAAGGTGAAGACTCGAGTTCTCTGCCTAACCAAGGAACCTTAGACAAAAAAATACTAAATTGGCCCTAATGGATCTTTCTCTCTTATATGTCCTGACTTATAATCCTACACAATTACACCAAAAAAAAGTAATCAAGTTCTAGTCGTTCAAGCCCGACAATATTATTCCCTATACCATATTTGCGTTGGGGCTATATCGAAAAATTGACCGATTATCATCAAAAGCATTGGGATTTATATCAGGGCCAAAAATACTTGTCTGTGCCAAATTGAAAAATCTTTAAAAATGCTACCTGTAGCTTGTTCACAAAAATTCATGGACACCCAGCCAGACGGAAGGACGGATATGCTTAAATTGGCTCAGAAAGTGATGCTGAGTCGATCGGTTTACTTGAAGGTGGGTCTCAAACTATTGATTTTCGACGATGATACAACTATAGAACGACAATATGCATTTTAAAAATTTATTTCAAAAGATTTTTGAAAACCTTTCAATTTTTATCTACACATTGTTTTGCCACACCCTTTGTCTGCTTCTTTTATGAATGATGAAACCACATTATGTCATATATTGTTAGAAAGTAGGGCTTTTGTGATTCTTCTCCCTTTTTGTTACACGTTTTAGAAAACGCTAATAAAAGTCATCAACATCATCATCATAATCGTGTTCAGTTATTTTGATAAGTGCGAATGTCATATAAAAATATTTACTGAAAAGGATTTCTCTTTATTGTTGACACATTTTTATTATCTTTATGATATTAACAAAAGGATTTACCAACTAATAGAGGCATTTGTTGCAGAAACAAAAACATTTGCTTAAATTGTTATAACATTTTGAATAAATTTTATTTTGATTTCAAGTGTGTCACAACTGGTTAAATGTTTTGAAGTGTCTGCGAATTGAATTTGCAATTTATGAATGAAAAATATTTCTTTTTTTAAATTAAGAAACACATCTGGTTAATTTGGTTAGAAAATGAGCAAAAAAAATCTTTTGTAAATTGAAATATAAAGAATATTATATGAAATTAAACTCAGTAAAAATATTATTTTATACAAAATTCTTTGAATGTAGAAAAAGGTTTGCATATTGCTTTCACCAAATATGTTTTTAGATGGAAAATTTCTTTGCATTTACAAACAAGCCCTTAGAGACTTACAAGCCCAACAATAATATTAACCCTACTGAGGCTTAAGCTAGATTCCAATCAGGTTTCTATAGTTTTCTGAAAACTTCTGCCAGAAACATCGCATTTTAAATGTCCTTCAAGATTTGTAAAAATGTTTTGAAAAATATTGCGGCAAATGCTTTTATTTTATACAGAATCTATCAGGCTTTTAATTAAAAAATATATGAAGTGGGTAGAACGAGGAACAGATTTTTATTTGATATTTTAAAACCATAATCCCAAAAAACTTACCAACAATATGAAAAAGTACTTTTTTACAAACTTATTGACTTCGGTCCTTAAACAGGCTTAACAGTAGCAAATTCCTTATTTGTAAATATAAAATCTGAAAATATAAAAAAAAATTTGAAAGAAATAATTTTTGTCTACTTGGTTGATTTTTCGGGAACAAAATAAAATATAATTCAAATCATTTTTATACGCCTTAGATTCCAAAACTTCAATAAAGTACGTGAAAGTTGCACATATTTGTTTGATACCTTTCAAACGTTATTTTAATTTTTCTTCTATTTTATTTAGTTTAGAAGTTACCAAAAGTACTTTAAGTACCAAAATGTAATCTTTACCCTTTTTTCGGCGCCTTTAGGGCTTAAAACTCAAAAACAAAAATATCAAAACAATATTTTTGTAATTTTTTATACCTGTCGAAAGAAACTTGAATTGTGTTCAATTGATTTCAAAGTTACAAAAATAAAGCTACCATTGTATGAAGTTTAGCCCTTTTCCTACCCCTAGGGTTTAAAAATTTAAAAAATTATCAAAAATATATTTACTTTTCCTCGAGGGTTTTCGAACGCAATTATTATTTTGTTTTTTTTTTTTTTCTCTAAACACAAAAACTACCTTAAAAGTACCAAATTATAGTTATAAAAATATTAAAAAAAAAGGACCAAAAACATATTTTATATTTTAGATACCTGCAATTTGAATTATTTTTTTATTATATTTATTCGCTTCAAAACTATAAAATGTACATAAAAAGTACCAAATAAAATGTTTTCCCCTCTTTTTGACCCTTTTTATTCCTCAGGGTCCAATATTTAAAAAAAAAGCACCAAAATACATTTACATTTTTATTTTTATTGGTTTAGAATTTGCAAAAAGTACCTTAAAACTACCAAAATATAGTTTTACCCTTTTTTACTCCTAAAACAAAAACATATTCATATTTTTCGAAGCCCCCCGAACGCAGTTTAAATTTTGTTTTTATCTTTACTGACTTAGAAGTTACAAAATAGACCCTACCAGTGCCAAAATATATTTTTTACCCCATAAGGTCCAAAGAGGTATTAAAAAAATGCTAGTCATATGTCTTTTAATTTTTACTTTTTAAATTTATTTCTATTGTGTAAAGTTTAAGAAACTCCAATTTAGCGGTTTTTTTATCTATTTGGCCCATTTGTATCCAATTAGGGGCGATTTTCCCACAATCCTGCCCTAATCGGCAAACGAATCGGGGAAGGTACTCTCAATCCAAATTTTTATACTTTAGCCTTACGCGTTTTGGCTCTACGATTATGAATGGGTCGCAATCAGTCAGTAGTTGACTATATTTCTTTATATATAAAATAATTAAATTAGTCCAACGCTCGCCATGTTACAAGATTTTTAAATGAGAAAATTTGGATGTGTTTCCAGTTTAAAAAAAAAACACAAAATTAATTTTTTTTTACATTTAACTAGTGGATTTTGAAGATCTTGATGAATGGGTGTTTCTTATATACCAAGGAGTGGCAGTTACCTTGCGTAAGATAACCATTTTTAAACTAAGCTCCTCTACATTCACATGTATCGCCGCCTCACATAAAAGTCACACATAGATGCTACTTCCAAAACAAAGCCTTACGTCTAATTTAAAAAGAACTTATGTCTCGTTGTCATTATAATGTCATATTTAATATGTCGGGGAATGTGCGATGCCCTTGATAACCTTGATACCGTTTATGCTCAATAGCAGAACATCGCATTTTTTGTGGTGCAAAAGAAACACTTGGGCATTAAAAACCTACACCAAAGAATTCGTGGTGATGAAAAGTATCGCACTGCTACTAAACACTCCAGACATTGGCAGCGCAAGAAGAAAAAAATAGATAGGTGTGAGTACAAAGAAATCGGGATATATAGGACGGAAATAAAGCCCGGAAAATTTCATCAAAAGATCGCAGTTGAGTTTATTATGCCAAAAGTAATCAATGTTTGAGCCGGTTCCATTTAAGATTAAAGGTAGGTTGTAAAATATTACTCTGTTAGTGGCTTAAACCTTTATAAGCAAATCGTTATAATGGCCCTTACAGCAACTACATTTAAAATAAAAGATCTGTATTTTTTCAATTCAATTTTTAATCATTTTTTTTATTTATGTAAGATTTTTTTATTTAAAATTCAATAAATTGCTCCTAAACTTATGCTGGTATCATACATGACTTAAGTCTTTTATTTACAATAAATATTTACAAGACATTTACAAACAAGATTTTTTAATATTTTTATTTTTATTAAAAAAAAAAACAAACAAAAAGAATTATTAAACAATATTTTGTTTATCACATCTAGCGATTAAGCATCAAAAAATAAAAAATACGATTTTAAGATAATCTCGTTATTCTTAAATTAACAGCAGCCTGTTTATCGTTACAAATTAAAATTGCTGTTTCCGATCTAATTCAAATACATGTAGTAGGACAAGATACAAACACATATGTAGGTTTGTATAAGCAAAAAGATTTTGTAGCACTTTGATTCTAATATTCATTTATTGCAATAGGACGGACATAAATTAAATATGCTGCATGTTGGTTGCCTGCTATATGTACGAATATCACATGCAGGCAATTGCCTCTTGTTGGTGTTGGCCAAACTAACAGTTCGATTAGCCTGACTGATTAGCATTCTTAATTAGCAGCCTCCTTGTAATAATCATCACCATGTTTCCTTATTAGTTCGTTTTGTCAATACTGCATAAACATGTGTATGTACAGATGTATATGTGGGGTTAGTATCAATTATGCTCTTCCCCAATCTGGAGTTAGTATTACTTATGCTTTTCCCCCATCTCAATTTTTAATTTCACTTTTTGTTGCAAACTTAGTTGCTGTAAGAATGTTTTAAGTTGAGGGCTTTGCTACTAATAAAAGCCTCTACTTTCTTTGGCCAAAAACTAACTGACCGTCGAAGGAGCTGAGTTCTGCTGTTGTGCTTGCTGTTGTTGTTTAATTCTTTCTTTAGCCTCTTGTTGTGCCTTTTTTGAACGTTTCCATTTCATGCGACGATTTTGAAACCAAATCTTTACTTGTGTCTCCGATAGCATTAGGCCACTGGCTACTTCGAAACGTTTTGGGCGGGATAAATATTTGTTTTGTTTAAACTGTTTTTCCAATTCAAGCAACTGCTGTGACGTGAAGGCTGTGCGAGGGCGGCGAGTTTTTCCCAAGATAGCATGATGAGGATAGGCAGCTAATTCGGGTATACGATGATGTAACATACCGGCACGAGCCAAAAACTCAAACTGCAAGTGTGAAGGCATAAAGTGTTGACCCATGGGAATCTAAAAAAAAATAAAAGTAAAAAAAAGGTCAATCAATAACTTTTTGTAGGCACTTTATTTAAAAAACTAAAAAGTTAAACGAATAATATTTAAAAATTTTCAACAACTCTAAACTTACTAAACATACCGGTATAGGCTTTCCCGAAGGATCTAATGGACGATGAAATGCCGAACCACCCTGTGTTAAAAGTTGATAAGGATGACCGCTGGTGTACAAAGGAAAATCTTGCGGCCTTAGTGGACTGTGTGGAGGTACAGGCTTCTTAAATTCATCTCCTATATCCATTTGCATGCCAAGATGCTGTTGATCCTCACAGCCAGGGCTGATGGGGGGACTTGAACGATGAGATGATGTTGGAGATTCAGATCTGAAATATATTAATGAATTAATCAATTAATCAATATTAAAAATTAATATTCAAATTAATATAAACTCATTAAATAAAAAGTTTGATTTTTAATATCAAATTTAATTATACAAGGTGGGCCAAAAGAAATCACCCTATTGGAAGACGCTTTTATTTTTTCAAATGGCGGTCAATGTAAAATCTGTTTTGACATTTGTGAATAAGACAGATGTAGAATACAAGTGAATGAGCCACGAACGCGGAATAATCGTGTCTATTTTTTTGCGTAACAATTTGTTTGTGCTGTTGGCGCAGTGCGAATTTTGTCGCTGATTCCTCGGTCGTCCGGTCTCGGCTGGGCAAACACTGCGCCGTTCGGTCATAAACCTTGAAGAGTATGGGACCACACGAGACGCTGCAAAAAGTGGCAGATCCCAAAACGCCCGTTCTTCTGAGAATATCGCTGCTGTTGGCGAAAATTCCGAGCTGTCGCCAGAAATATAGACCAGACGCCGTGCATAGCAATTAACCATCAGCCGGTCGTCCCTAAGGCGAATTTTAGTCAAAAACCTGCGAATGTTCCCATACAAAACGCAGTCCGTACATCAGCTGCTGCCTATGGACCGTCAAACCTATGTAACTTACGCCCAAGCCATCCTTAATCTCGAGGCCGAAGTGGACGATTTTTCGAGCACAATTCTAATGAGCGCAGGTACGTAAAAAGCAAAACTATCGATTCTGGGGCAGAAAAAACCCACTAGGGATGCACGATAAGCCACTATACCCGCTTAAAGTGACTACATGGTACGCTGTTCACGCTGTAGGGGTTATCGAGCCATATTTTTTCGAGGATGCCGCTGTCAAACGACAACAGTGGACGGTGCGCCCTTTAGGGTCATGTCAACCCAGTTTTTTTCTGCCGCAATTAAACGAACTAGGACTGGAGGATATATGCTTCCAACACGATGAAGCAACGGAACACACTGCGATATTCTGAAGGCGACATTCCCGGTTCGCCTCATCTCTCGTTTTGGCGATTTACATTGGCCCTCAAAGTCGCTCGATTTAACCGTTTCGGACTTTTTTTGTGGGGTTTTTTGAAGTTTCGTGTTTACGTAAACAAGCCCGAGACCCTGAAATCCCTCAAGGACAACATTCGACCCCAGTGCGAGAATTTATCGCCCAAAGTTTTAACCGAAGTGATAAAAAAATGCCATAAAACGAGCCCGTATAGGTGTTAATTGTGACGGCTCTCGTTTGGCCAATATCATCTTCTCGACTTGACCAGTAAAATTCTAAAGGTTCAAATTAATATAATCAAACAACAGAATCGAAGTTTTTTATTTAGAAAAACAATGAGAGCCAAACAATATCAGATGCCTTCTTTTAAACCACCTGGTACATATAGTCGTTTGAGTTCTTGCAGCACATTTTAAAAGAAAACTTGATTTGAAAATTGATTACACAGGGCAACAAAATTTAATGTTTTTGTAAGGTTTAAGGGTTCGGAGTCAATTTGTATAAGCCTGGTACTGAGTACCGCAAACCACTTTTTTTTTCAAATTGACTTGGTATATTGACATTTTCCATTATGAAAAAAAGAGAATGCTGCATCACATAATTGTCATTTACTCGAAAACTAGTTCTCTGATTAAATTAGAAAAACATTAGAGGATAGAAAACAAAGATATTTTAGAAGTTTATTTAAAAAATAAATATTTTCAGAAATAAATGATTTATTTTAAAGACTCATTAAAATTCGTATGATAAAAATCAAAACCGCTAAAATTTAATTAAATCTTTTCATTAATTTTTAATTTATTTACACTTAAGTGATTGCACTTTATTCACTGATTTTTTTATTTGTATTTATTTGAAGCTCACAAAATTATAAAGAGTTGTTAAAACAAGTAAGAAAATTATTCGTCAAGCCCGACCATATAATACTCTACACAACATTTGTATTGAGGTTATATAAAGAATATACTGATAATATTTGTATTCAGTACAATAGTTGTATTAAGTATAATAGTTGGTGACAAGAAAAACATTATGCCATTCTTTAAGAAGTTTAAGTAAATATCGACGCATTTATATCCCAAAATGCTCATTTTGAGAAGACATTTGTATGGGGCATATTCTAAAAAGTGACCCGATCATATATTTGTTCAGTATACTAGTTGAAAACAAAAAGTTAGAATTCTTGTATATTCGAGTCAGCTCTGTCAAAAACTAGACCGATCCTCTCCAAAACCAATGGGCTTCTTTCCAGTACTAAAAACTTATCTGTGTCAAGTTTCATTAAAATATCTTAAAAATTTCGACCTGTAACGTGTTCACAAAAATACATGGATACCCATCCAGACAGACGGATGGACGGAACGACATGCTTAAATCGACTTAATATACCAACTGTAATGTGGTGT
Organism: Melanophora roralis; assembly: GCA_963583895.1. Classification (NCBI taxonomy): domain Eukaryota; kingdom Metazoa; phylum Arthropoda; class Insecta; order Diptera; family Rhinophoridae; genus Melanophora; species Melanophora roralis. Next base: position 35,999,860 of record OY757189.1, on the reverse strand, counting down.
GGGTATAAAAAGTAATAAAATTGTTGTAAGTTACTATTTTTGAAAGAAATTTAGCATTTATATAGATAAATATGTAGTCAGTGAAAAAATTATAAAGCAAATTAAGTCTTTTTAAGCACAATCCCGTAATTCCCAAAAGAGTTTTAAAAATCCCAATATAGGGGTTTCACAAGTATTTTATTACCAACAGTTACAGGGTGTTAATTTCGTGGTGCAAAAATTTTATTTTTTTAAGAATAAAAAACATATCGCACCTTAAGATTATTATTCATATTTTCCGATATCAGCCTTGAGTTTTGAGAAAATTAGTAAAAAAAAAAGTCTCATCCGGGAAGCTCCATCTCCTACGATTACTAAAACTGTTTTAAATTTTTTGTTGCTGTAATATACTCTGTAATATTTTTCTTTTTACCTGTTTTTGTAAACGGCAGAAATCGATTTTTTTAATTGTCAAGTATACCTACTTGTGACTTTTGACTTATTTAAGTTTTTTTTTTAATTTTGATCAAAGTTTCTTTGATATTTTGTCCTTAATTAAATAAAATAAAAATCTTTGTAATCAGACGAGACTTGGCTCTAATATAAGCAAAAAAGTTAACACAAGTTGGTCAAAAAACAAGTAAGAGCGCTATATTCGAATCTTAGGTAACCTTTACGTTGGCCTGTAGGGAGAGACTTATTCCAATTTTACCAAACTTTGTATGGGAGCCCAATAAGGCGGTGAAGATTGAAGTATATTCTAGAAATATGTTTAAGAGGGGAAGCTACTGGAGGTCGGACGTACACTTTATTTCTCTTAGGCCGACTCTGGGGAAGTTATGGGGCTTTTTCATAATTTTTGTAAAATTTTTTTGTAAAATAGCAACCCCTTTAGGTGGCGGAGACAGGAGGAAAGTATGTTTTAGAATTTTTTTTGTTTGGGAGGGAAAACTAGTGGGGGTCTGTGATACATTTTATTCCTCTAGGGGCTATTTCGGAGAAGCTGTAGGGGTCTTTACCCCATTTTTTTTAATTTTGTATGGCAACCATGTAAGGGGTTGGAGATAGGGGGTGAGTATGTTCCAAAAAAAAAATTTGAAAAAAAATTAATTGCGGTCGGTCTTACATTTTAAATTTGTAGGAGCACCCTGGAAGCTGTGGGAGCCATTTAAAAAAAATAAATTTTGTATGGCAACCTAATTAGGGGGCGAAAATTTTTATGGATAAAAATTAATTGGAGCCGGCCTTACATTACACATTGTACGGGGAAACTCCGGAATAGTTGTTGAGGTTTTTATGCTCAAACTTTAGAGAAATTAACAGAGGACGTCTTGGTCAGTTATCCAGCGATTTTGTGGGTTTTCAATAGCGATTTGCTTGTATATATTGAAGATAGTTTGATACCACTTACGGGTCTTTGCGATATCAGGGGGCTTAAAAAAGTTGATTTCAACCATAACACGGACAGACGGGCAAACGGACATCGCTTAATCGACTTTCCTATCTATAAGGACCAATACTTTATGGGGTCACAAATGGATATTGAAGAAATTATTGTGAAATCTACTCAGAAAGTGCTTCTCAAACGATCGATGTAATAAAAAGATGGTCTCAGACAATTGGTTTTAGAAACATCAGCCCAAACACATAATACCCACCACGTGTGTGATGTTCGTATAATTATTTTACTTTAGCAAACACCTCAATTTTTTAAATAATTTTTATTTAAACTTAATTAAGTGCCTACAGATAATGTAATGACAAATGTGCTTTTTAGTTCCTCTTTTTAATTGCTGGTTTGTTTTTTAAATGTTTATTTATTTTTTAAATCACTAATTTGTTTGTACAACTTAAGCTTATTATAATTGTTAAATGTGTTTGTTTGTCCCTGTGTAGTAATAGTATTGACAAACTGTTATTTTGCGTTTTGCCAAAATAATGACTAAAGTTAAAGCCACAAAAAGCTGTTTACAATATAAAGCTTAAGGTGAGGTGCTTTGGTATTTATCACAAAACGTCAAGCCAGGAAAGCTTAAGTAAGCAAAGCCTATTATTTAAAAGGAAAACAGTTTCGTAGACAGCCGGCCTTTTATCTAATCTAAACGCTGGCTTCCCGATAACCTTCGGCCGAGCACAGATATTAAAGAACCATTAAAATCAATACCCGGCCAAAGTCTACATCATAACCAGTTGTTCGAATCCAAAGGATTTAAAATTCTTTGCGCACGCCCATTTATAAAAAAAAATTATTTTACGGTAAGTATTATATGTATTATAAAGAAATTTGTAGATACTGACTGAATACATTTAAATTTTGAGTGTTAAGTCTTCTGATGATTGTGAGTTGTTTGCCGGCAGGTACTAAAGTACAAATTGCTTTCTCTAAAACTCATATTTTTTACTTTTTTAATCGAAGATATTCGCTATTTAAAACTTTAAAACAAACTTGAATACCATTTTGTATGGTCGGCTTTTGTCATTGCTGCATTTATGTAAAACTTGATTTTAACTTTGGGGCCATTTTTTCATTGTTAAATTTTTTACCATTTTTTTCCAAAAATTATTAAATTTTTGAAGCAATTTTTCCTATTTTTTTTGGACTCTTTCAAAATTGAGATTATTGAATTCTTCAAATAGGGATGAGGGTGTATACCCGTTTGTCATTCCGTTTGTAATTTTTTGCAACCCCATATGAATCCTTATAGATAGGGAAGCCAATAAAGCCATGCCCATCTGTCCGTCTTTGTTGAAATTAAGTTTTCGGAAAGAAATAAAGTCAGACGAAAAACGTTTTGGTATCGAACTATCAGAAATATTCCTAATCGGTATTTATAATCATTAAGATGGATTTACTACAAATCATAGCCACTGTTGTAAAAAGACTTCGCACAGATACTTTAAAGGTGGCGACCTAAATTAGGGAATCTTTTTTTTTATTGAAGAAGAGGAAGAGGTAGCATCCATACAAATAACGATTTTTTGAAATTTTAAAAACGCTACAACTCGGAAACCATAACAGCTATAGACCTTAAATTTCCTACAAAAAGTAATTGTACAACATAACATTTATTTAGGGAAAAACATTATTTGAATAGGAACAAGCGGAGTGGTAACCCACATGAGTGAGGCCATTTTAAAGAAATTTTCATACGCTTTATATTGAAAACTATAGGAGCTATCGGCTTTAAATTTGCTACAAAAAGTAGTTTTGCAACAAAGTCTACATTTTGGAAAAAAAAAATAGTAGAGTAGGAGCAGGAGGAATGAAAGCCCCCAATACGGTTAAACAATTTTTAGGAAATTTTTGGTACGCCTTACCTCGGAAACTATAAAAGGCTGACGACATCAAATTTACTACAAAAAGCAATTAGGAAAAAATGCCAGATTTTGAAAAAAAGTAATTGTAATTAAAAATTTTTATTAACTTTTCAATACGAAATAAATCAGAAATTGTCAGAGCTATTTACCTCAAAGCTTCTGCGTGGTATTTTTATTAAATTTTTTTTTATTAAAAGAAAAATTATATGAGCCCTGGAAATAGCAACGCTCATACAATTGTTCAAACTTTGCGAGTCTTCTAATTTAAAAAGATAAAAAAGTTATCGGCTTTATGATCACCACATAATAATTTTATTATATTTGTGGTTTAAAAACAACCTGCCTAAATCGGTTAACTGGGTATACAAAAGACCAATATGAAGGGTGTACAAGATTTGGCACAGCCGAATAAAGCGCACCTATTAATTTTTTATAACGTGCTTTTGCATTAGTTTTAAGCAAACTTTTTTTCATTTTATTATTGTTTACACTTAAATTTTTGAAATTATCCAAAATTTGTTAAGATGTTTTAGGTTTTTATACACTTCACATAGTGATAAGGGTATATATCAGTTTGTCATTCCGTTTGTAATTTCTTTCTTACGACTCCATAAAGTATATATATTCTGGATAGGGAAGTTGATATAGATATGTCCTTCTGTCTGTCTGTTGAAATCAAGTTTCCGGAGTCAAATAAAAAGAAACAGAACAGTTAATGGTGTCAAACTATTAGAAATATCCTGAACACAATCGCTATTTAAAATCAGCAAAATCGGTTTACTATTGACCGAGATATAAACCCAGAGTAACCCATTTTTTTTAGGACAAAATCCGTGCATATATCCCTATATATCTCAGTAAGTATAGTCACTCTTGCCACAAAACTTGGCACGGATACTCTTTAAGTAGGCACCTAAATAATGGAAAAAGTTTTTTCAGATGGGACCAGGGGAAGGGGTATTTTTCCTACAATTGCACAAATTTGGTGAAATATTTTATGCGCTATATCTCGTAAACTATAACAGCTATCGACTTGAAATCTTCTACAAAAAGTAATTGTACAATGAGACTTACACTATAAAGAAAAAAACATTTTGAGTGGGGGCAAAAAAAGGGGTAGCTCCCATACAAATTAACGATTTGTATGAAATTTTCAATACGCTATATCTCGGAAACTATAACATATGTATATCGAAACCAAGTGTTGTACAAAAAGCAATTGGACAACAAGGCCTACGTTTTAAAGAAAAACATTTTTGGGTGGGGGGTGAAGAAGGGGTAGCTCCCATACAAATTAACAAGTTTTATAAAATTTTCGATACGCTATATCTCGGAAACTATAACAGCTATCTACTTCGAATATTCTACAAAAAGTAATAATCAAATAATTCATACATTTTGGAGAAAAAGTTGGAGAAGAGCAGGGGGACTAGATCATCCCATAACACTTAACAAGTTTTATTAACCTTTAAATATGAATAATGTCGCAAACTTTTAAGACTCTCGACCTCAAACCTTCTTCATCTATTTCTATTATACATACGAACGTTAAAATTTTGTATAGTTTTCTATGAACTTTAAAACTCACACAAGGATTTTTATTATATTATTTGCAGTACAAAATTACTCGGCTGGGTATATTTATAGACCAATGTGAAGGGTATATAAGATTTGGCACAGCCGAATATAGCGCTCTTACTTGTTTTATTATACCCTCACCACACATGTACATATGTACGTGATATGGGTATTAGGCATTTGTGCAGATTTTTTAAAGATACGAAAATTAAAGTTTAAGACCAACCTGCCGATCTTTTCAAAAATCGTTTTCTAAATCAATTAAAATATATCTGTCCATCCACTCATCCGTCCATTCATCTGACTGAATGTTTCTTTATTATTGTAATAAGACAGCCACTTGTCAAGTTGCTAACGCTAACATACTAAAGGCAACCCGTCCAACCGTTCAGCAAGCCATACTGAATAGACCAGAATTTGTTTTGGAACGTTAAGTGGCTTGCTCTAGCCCAAAAGGGCACTCTTCTTTTCTATCAACCAAAAATTCCGTATCTGAAATGGAACTGATTGTTCTTTTAACTGGACAACCAACTAATTGGCAACGCGAAAAAATTGGCAAAATCATAAATTATTTCAACTCAAAGCTAAGTTGGAGGAATAAACAATACATTTTAGGAACTTGCTTTAACATCACTTAAGGCACCCTTAGGAGGCCTTGAAAAACTCCTCAGACAAATTATTGTCATTGGCGCTCAGTCAAGACCCGTCGTCGTAATATTTTTCTTTAAATCTTCTTTGAGTAAAATATAATAGAGCACGAGTAATAGGCTTTCATTATTTCATAGGTTACAAGGTAACGAGGCTTGACAATGACAAATTACTTATTAGCAAAATATTTTAAAAATTTAATTTACCTTGACATGCCGTCGGGACTGGGCGAATCATATTCACGTGATTCATGCAGCCGCTGAAAAGCTTCTTGCTCCGACATATCGCGAGGGTAAGGAAAACCCAACGTTAAACGATCATCGATAGGTGGTGCTTTTACACTTATAGACTCGAGCGCTTGTGGTTCTGAACCATTTTGATTTTTCGCTAATAAAGCATCAATACAAAATGATTTTTTCGGTTGACTTTGTTGCAATAAAGGAGGTGATCCTGAAGCCAACGGAGATGTTGGTGGTGGTGGTTGGGGTGGTGGAGGTTGTGACAATTGCACTAAAGAATTGTTGGAGGGATTTGATGAGGTCATCATTAAAGGTAAACGAGGCATGGGATAGGCACCATGGCCTACAGGTGGTGGTGGTAGGGACTCATAAAGTCTCTGTTGAGCAACCAGGGGAGAGTTAAAAATACGTTGATCTCTTAGATTGGCAGCAGCCGCGACAGCTGGAGATAATTGTGTCATGCCATGCATATTAGTGGCAATTGGAACGGGTTGCGCTAAAGGGGGAAAATTAGAGTTTGCAGAATTGCTATTGCTGCTGGTTTGTTGTTGTTGTTGCTTATTAGACTCTTCACTTGTTATTTTAGGCAGAACTTTTGGTGAGTTGCTGTTGTTTGAATGTGGTGATCCCGTTGATCGTGTGGGACTTTGTTGAGATTGGGGTGAAATCGTAGAACGCGTATTAGAATCTTGTTGATAATCACTATGAAGTGGAGATAAATTATGTTGTTGTTGCTCTTGGTGATGCTGTTGAGCGGCTGCTATGTGATTGAGAAATTGTGATAGATGTTGCTGTTGTTGTTGCTGCTGCTGCTGTTGTTGATGCTGTTGCAGTTGTTGCAATGTGGGCGGCTGTGACACTTGAACACTAGTCATATTGTTTTTTTAAACAAAAAACACGTTAAACTATTTTAACACACTTTTGTAAATTTTTTTTTGTTTAAATAATATTTTTTTAAGTATCAATTTCTTGTGTATTCCTTTTGTTTTTTTTTTAATTTTCTTTAAACCTTAATATTTTATTTTCGAGCCGATTAATTTAATTTCAGGTAAGGTTTTTCTTTTTACTACTAATTAGGTATTTTTTTTAAGTATTCTTTCTAAAATTTTTTTGCTGAACCCGCGTACGTTATTACCAAGCTAACGCATTTCAACGACTGTGATAAAATAGTTAACCATTCTCAATCATATACTATGTTTGAACACTTTCATTGCCTTCGAACTTATCAGGCGAATAACAGTTTATGCTCAACCACCTTGTTTAGTAGCTTGCCTTCTTCATAGCTTCATTACTAACTACCACAATTTTTACAGTTAAACCTGATTTTTAACACTCATTTGCTCTCAAAAATCTGTATGCATGTGTGTGTAAAAACTCTCAATTTATATTGGCAATCTGATACCGTTATTGTCCAAGATGGAGTAGCCAATTACGAGTGTATAGTTGTCTCTTTTCGTTGGCCCAAAAATGGAACTAGTGTCATTGTGTGTTAAAATGGGCGGTCTCAAGTGGAATTCATAGTTTAATATAGCCATGATTAGAAATAAATTGGTAATTGAAAAGGTGTGGCATTGAAATTGAGAAAGTCATACGTGCACACACACTGACGCACATGTAAACAACACTCTCTTGCCAAACTACTTGCATACAATCAAAATGAAGATGAACTAATATAAAAACAAACAAAACAACTTATTAATGTATATTCCTTTGTATAATTTACCAACCATTTAAATGTGAGACTCCATTTTAGCCTGAAATTGTTAGAAAAACGAGAAATAATTACCATCATTATGGAGTGTTGATGCTGCTGCTACCAGTGATAGAAACAAAGTCCATCATTAAGGTGATAAACACATACAAACACGTCAACACATAGGTACATACATAAGTAAATAACTAAGTAAAATCGTAGCTTGTTTTATTTTTTACTTTTTTATTATTGGGGCCCTAATGCATACTCCTAATATTACCCTATAAAAGAAGGTATTTATTTAACTTTAAGCCATTACGATTCTTTTTTGTTCCCCCTTTAGTAGTAAAATTTTCAAATTTTCTGTTTTTTTCAAGTAATTACAAAAAATTATTTTAATATTAACAACTTTTGAGGCAATTGTACTTAAATGCAATTTTCAATTTCTCCATGGGTTTTTACAATTTTGAAAAATCAATTTACGACGGCTGGTAACAAAAAAAAATTAATTGTTTTTACAATTTTGGTTGTTAGTGCTAATTCAAAAATAAAATAATTTTATTTATAATTTGTTTGTGAATATGATAATTGGGTTGTCTTATTTTTTTCTGTGTAAGCAACTTAAATATTTCAGGAAACAAACACACATACGTTTGTTGTTATCTTACTTTTCCAACATAATAAATAAATATGTAAACATACTTGTTCTTTCTTCGGCTACTTTAAACTTAAATAAAAAACAAAAAAAAAATAATTGACACAAAGCTTTACTAAGAGGATTGAACGATCGAATGGAAATGTAAATTTAATTTTTTAAAGAGTACCTGTGTCATCCAGATGTCTTTCGTCAAGTTGAACACACTGTTCAAAACGAAGCCTTCTGATCTGCGCCACAAGCTACAGTACAGTTGGTTCAATTAAGCTGATTTCTCGACATATATTTTCCTTTAAAGCCACAAAAGATTAGGGACTGTCATTATAAACCCTATCTTTAAGGTAGCCCCATTAAAAAATCCATGGTAGTTAGATTGAGAGACCTCTGTGGCCATGGGATGTCCCCAAAGCGACTGATCAGTTTTTGAAGGAAATTTTCCCGAGGCAGTCTCCTCATCCTGCTGACCACACATGTGCGAAGAGTACGATCGATGAGTTTGCAGGTTTGGCAAAAAGAATTCCGTAATCATGCGTCGTTAATTTTCACTGTTGACATACGTCGCCTGGCCTTGAGGCAATTATAGTTTCCGAGATATAGCGTATCGAAAATTTTATAAAAAATGTAAATTTGTATAGGAGCTACCCCTTCTTCTGCCCCCACCCAAAAAAATTGTTTTTTATTGTGTAGGTCTTATTGAACAATTACTTTTAGAAGTCGATAGCTGTTATAGTTTCTACGATTTAGCGCATAAAATATTTCACCAAATTTGTGCAATTGTAGGAAAAAAACCACTTGCCCTGGTCCTATCTGAAAAAAAATGGGTTATTTTAGGTTTTCGCTTATACCTATCTCGGTCAATAGTAAACCGATTTTGCTGATTTTAAATAGCGATTGTCTCCAGGATATTTCTAATAGTTTGACAATATTAAGTGGTCCGCATCTTATTATTTGACCCCGGAAACTTGATTTCAACAGACGGACATGGCTATATCAACTTCTCTATCTATTAGGATCCAGAATATATATACTTTATGGGGTCGCAAATGGATAATAAAGAAATTACAAACGGAATGTGAAGGGTAAAAAAATATTAATTTCTTCATTTGCAAAAAATGAGAATTAAGTAAGTATTGAACTTGAGCCTACTAAATAAAAATTAAATTTGGGGGATTCACAAGGTGTTCTATTTGTCCTCTTGTCATGTTGTCATAAAAATTCCACAATGGTTTAAATACATTTGCCAACTATTGCACACTCGGCGCAGGTGTATTTGGAGTTGTTTTGACAATTTAATAAGCATATTAAACGACATAGTATTTTTTAAGAACTATTTTTGTATAAAAGACAAAAAACCATTTGGCGAATTCACAAGGTCTTGTGAAATCATATGTTGTGAAATAATAGAACCAAAAAATATGACTGTTGTGAACAACCTCTCATATATAAGTGTGGTATTTAAAATCTAAATCAGCTGATACGACTAAACGAAAACACAATTTTTTTGCCTAAGATTCTAGTATTATACATTTTTACCGGTGGCGAGTGCTAGCGGCTTCCAAAAATTGAATAGAAAACTCGCCGTTTTGTTTTAGGCGCTTGGCGCATGGCTTTGTATATAATATGATATCACAATAAACATATCAAACAAAGTTGTATTGTTTCACAACAAGTTTCGTATGAAAAGCAACAACAAAATTTTTATGCTATTGTGAAATTATATGACAATAATACAATATGCTATCGTATCGTACCTTGTAAATTCACCAATTGTCTTTTTGAAATAATCGTATTATTTATACATATGTATGTGCCGAATCTTAGAAACTCTTCACATTTGACTTTCGAAGCCCCGAACCTTCTTTGTTTTTATCCGTTTTTTAATTATGAAATATTTTTAATTTTTAAACAGGGGTCGTGTCATATTTTAACCCTCTTAGAATGATAAGGACAGCTGTAGGGGTTTTATCCTATTTTTTTTTAATTTTGTATGGGCTTTTACTTAAATTTTTTAAAATTTTGTATGGCAACCCCCTTAGGTGATAGAGATAGGGGGTAAGTATGTTCTAGGAATATGTTTGGGAGAAAAAACTAATGGGGGCTGTGATACATTATGTTCCTCTAGTGGCGACTCCGGGAAATTTGTATTGTTTTTTACCCTGTTTTTTTCAAGTTTGTATGGCAACCCATTTACGACGAGCTTAGATTTTTAAAATTGTAAAATTTAAGTTTTATGACTTTGCTTGGATAACGCTTACCTTAAAACGCATAATTTCAACTGTAGCGACAATTTTTGTAATACTGACCAACTGTTATTTATAATTTAAGAGTTTTCCCCTCATTTACATTATTTGAAGTTACATGAGTTATATAATTGTTTTCTTGATTTCTGTAAATATTTATTTTGCTGTTTTTTTTGAATGGATGTTTAGGAATTACAAATTCTTAAAGTCTTTGACTGCATTAGATTTCCAAAGGTCAAAGAGAAGGCAGATTTCAGCTTGTAAGATTTATAAACTTATCGATCTCTATCAGTTGTTTTTAATTTTAACATATCGGATCATAATTTTGCCTTGTCAACGTGGGCCAAAAGAAATCATCCGATGTTGTTTGGCTCTCATTTTTTTAATGAAAAATTCCGATTCTGTTTCTTGATTATGTTTATTTTAATCTTTATAGTTTTACTAGTGAAGCCGAGAAAATGATATCTTCCAAATGGTTGCCGTTACAATTGATTGCTATACGGGCCCGTTTTATCGTATTTTTCATCACTTCGTCGAGAACTTCGGGCGGCAATATCTTGCCCTCGTGCCGAATGTTGTCCTTGAGGACTTCCTGGGTCTCAGGCTTGTTCACGTTAATACGGGACTTCAAAAAACCTTACAAAAAAACTCTGAAACGGTTAAATCGGGCGATATTTTTCTCTTTTGGACTTTTCTAATGGGATTCACAATGGGCCTGAGGGCCTCCGAGTTTTGTTAATGTTGATTATGGCGCCAACCTTTAAGGACTCTTGGTTAAAGTCGGGGGCAAATCCATGTAGGACGGACCGAAATGGGAAAAATTGTCTTCTTTTTTTATAATCAAATCAATGAATTTTAAAAGAGAATAAAAATAATTAAAATATGTACACACAAAAAATTATCTAAGTAAACTTTACTTAAACCAAGCCATAGCAGTGTCAAAAGTACAGTGAGTACGGTTTTTCTTAAATCAAGTACGAAATATCTTACTCCAAGTAAAATTTTTCAAGTACGAATTTCTTACTTTTAGCCACAATTAAGGCAAAAAAGGATTGATTTAAGTTCGAAGCCGTACTTGATGTAAGTCAAAAAAAAGATTGATTTAAGCCGTAAACGGGATTAATTCGCAGCTTTATTAAAGAAGAAGAAATTTATATTTTATTTTATAAACACTTAAAATTTATAATTTAAAAATTTCATTTTTTGTACTTACAGAAGCTGAGATTCGAGCCAGGGATTTCTGCACTGCAGCACAAGCGCGTTTCCTCTAGGCCACCGAGACACTTTGTTTTTAAATGTAAAATATTATATTAAAACAACAAGCTTTTTTCTGCTTGATTTTTTGAAGCAATCTGAATAGGCTTGATTTAAGAAAATGTAAGTACGGATCGTACTTAAAAATTTCAAGAAAGATTTTGGATATTTTCAAAATTTTCTTTCTGTATACCATTATATGTGTATAGTATAAATTATAAACAAAAAAAAATAGTATACCTTGCCGGCGAACACCTTGTACTAAGAAACGCACCCTTTTCTTTCTGTATATAAATAAATTGGTTTACAATTAATTTTTATTTATTTGGCAAAAATTTAAAATGATCATGTACTGTTTAATCGACCTTTAAGTCAAAATTAAGGAAATTCTTTAGTCCATATTGTGTTAAATTCACCTCACCGTTGGTTTGTTCAAAACTAGCCCTCGGGGTTTTAAAGTTGGAAAAATGGTGAACAACGCCGTTTAAAATAACTTTTTTATGTACAATAATGGTTGGTGCCGTTTAAAGTCTTAGTTTGGCGGCTATTAGGAAATTATCATTTCCAACTTCGATGCTTCGCCTTCTTCCAACGTTTGCCAGCGCATATATGGTTATAAATATAACTGATTCCCGCAATGGCATTTTGTTTTGCAGGTTAATCTCTTATTTGTTTTATCGCAAGATCCCTCAGTTGAAACAAGATGTCCCAAGAAAAGTGGAAGCTGGCATTAAGGTCGCTGAGGATATGAGTTACGGCCTCTTAACGCCTGAAAATATTAGTGAATTTTTATTTTTATATTTTGTTAAGGATAATATGCTAAAATGTTTAAAATTTGTTTACAACTTTCTAAGAATAAGAATTCTCGACTCTGATCTAAATAGGCTGTTTCTCTACCATATCACCCTGATAAAAGTCTTTGGTATCCTTTGATTAAAAATTACAATCATTTTTGTATGTGGCCGTGCATCGTTTAATTTTTCTTTAATTTACTTAATGGATCCTTGGAGGTTTGTTTGCAAATAAAAAAATTTTAAATGCTAGAAAAACTACTTGCCTTACAACATAAAAAAAATTTAATAATCGACTTATTAACTGGCATTTTGTAAAACTAATAGTCACGCAATGTTCTGCGGAAAAGTTATTTAGACTCCTACGAATTTTAAAACAATTTTAGTATCAGCCGGCCGCGGTAAAGTCTGTTCTGCTTATTGTAATTCTTTCGTTTCGACTCTTCATCAGTGTGACCGCTGAGAATTTTAAAAAAGTGGCACAAATAGTCGTTTTAGGAAAAAAAGTCGCATAAAAAAGTCGCTTTTGGAAAAAAAAGTTGCACTCTTTTTTAAAGCCCGTATTCAACTTTTTATTAATGATTTACAACTACAAACAAAAACAGATCAATAATTCAACAACACAAAAAAACTTGATCAAAATAAATTAAAAATAAGAAATGTATCAAAAAGAAAACATTCATTAAAAACGAATTTTTGTACGAAGACACATAAAAAGCAATAGATTTGAAATTGCAAAATAAAAAATTAATTTTTATATAGTTTTAATATTATGAAAAATCGAATGCACTGTTCTTTAAATATCGGAATATCGTTTTTTAAATTTGGTTGAAACAAGGACAGACAGACAACTAGTCTAAGTAAAAAACATATAGCACATTTAAACTACCCACTGGTTTTTTATCTCTAGGGATGTAATGTAATAATACACAAGTTCATATTTTTAATTTTGTTCATATTATTTGAAAATTCGTTTCTGTACTTGTGTTTTAGTTCATCACCTGGATTACAGTCTTCTAGTTCAGTATTTAATAAATGTAAAGCTGACATCCTTGAATTACAGGTCGTAACTTTTAATTTGTTTCCCAATTTATTTTTAACCAGCCCTGACTTAGGAAAAATTCTTTCACCACATGCGCTGCTGTGGGGTAATGTAAAAATATACGCAACTATTTTATATAAATTTGGTCACAATGGCTTATTTAAATCATTTTTTAAACAACACACTGTATGCCAAAAGCTTTCAGCATGTTTAATTTTCAAAAAACTATGGACTGCGATAATTGTGAATAACACAAATGTCCACATATGCAAGGTATGTGTTTATGTATGCGCATATGCTAGAATTTGTTTAACTTTTGTAACAAAAAAGGGGCAAAAGTTGCTAAAATTTAAAAAAGTGGCAAAATAGTGTCAGCATAAAAAAGTCGCACAAAAAGTCGCAGGCCCTTGAAAAGGTTGCAAAATGCAACTTTAGTCGACGAGCGGTCACTCTGCTCTTCATTTTAAACGTGTTTTCATATAGATGAACAACAAAATTTTTCGCTCCAGAATGGTAATATGTTACAGACTATTGCGGGTAATCCACATCTTTAAGTTACCCAGCTTCACTTATAAATGTAAGTAGATATGTGTGTTCCCCTATTACAGCTGGTATATATAGCATTTGCACTTGTTTGATTAATTAACATTTAAACTGTTACTGTCAAAAAACTTAAAATCAATTAGACTTAATGATTTCAAAATTGTAAACAACAATAAAATCAGCCTCAAAACAATAATTGACGACGATTTAAAAAAAGATCAACAATCAATTCATAAATATTCACCCTTAAGTTACTCATTGAAATACAAATTCAAGGATTAGTTACATTTTAAATTCAATCAAGCTAAATTTCACCCCACCAACATACATATACACATACATACATACACATTGATAATAACATGGCTTTAATATTTGCTTTAATAATAATCTCACTTGGACAAATGAAAAGTGTTGGAAAAAAAACTGCACAACCAGCAAGTGTTAAATTATTTTATATTATGTGCATTATGTTTAGGGAAATAAATGAATTGAATCTTGGAAATTTGGCAGCAAAAACAGGGGGTGGCAAGTGCTGCTGACGGGTGTTAAACGATAAATGTCAAAGGGAAAGTACAACTGGTGTATGAGTTTTAGAGTTGAGCTAAGCCAAATACTAAAGTCAGCTATTATATTCTTAATTGTTTTCTTTTATATATTCAGGGTTGCCTTAAAACCCGATAGCTGCAGGAATTAGATTTTAAAGTGAACACTAAAATCTGCCTTATAACGAGTTTTCAAATTATAAACTTGCAGCTCGAATTAGAATCAGTGCCTCGTTTCTGCATTAGACGTGAAAAGTTCTTCAGTCAAAAAAATTATAACGTATTAATTGACAGAAAATTTAATTAAGAACGATAAAATGGAAACGTGGAATTTATTTTTTACAGAGTATGTCTTGTGCTGAGTTGAACACACTGTTCAAAACGGAGCCCTGTGTTCTGCATCACACGCTGCATTGGCTCAATTCAGCTGATTTCTCGACGAATATTTTCTTTTAAAGCCACAAGGGATTATGGGATTGTCATTATAAACCCTCCCTTTGAGGTAGCCCGATAAAAACAGTCTATGGAAGTTAGATCGGTGTCCAAAAAGCGCCTGATCATTTTTAAGGGAAAATTTTCCCGAAGCAAATTCATCGAAGCTCTGGCTGTGTGTGCAGTCGCCCCATCCTGTTGAAACCACGTCTGTTAATAGTACGATGGATGAGCTCGCAGGTTTGGCAAAAAAATTCCGTAATCTGGTCTTGAGGATTTTTGAAAGATATGCTCCAATTATCTCATGTGTGGATAAGGCACACCAAAGAGTAACGGCAATTTTGCTTGTTGATATGGCGGTTAATGTTAAAACGATCAAAAAAAATTGAATTTATAATGCGAAAAAACTCCAACCTCGTTTCACAAAAATTATTTCGTAAATCAAAGTTACTTTCTTGAACGATTTGAATTTTAAAAGGATGGAACTACAGATCCTTTTTTTAAAATTTCATTAATAATGTTCTTCTTCCATATATTGAGAGCCGTGAATTGGCGCGTAAACTGCTTTCAACCAGTTCAATGTTTTCGGGAGTCCTTGAAGATCGAATGGGCTCTGGCCGTGGGACATTCATAGCCAAAGCATTTGCGTGGAGTCTCTGCACCCACGGACGAATAAAATAAACACTCTGTCCATCACGTATTCGCAAAATACCGAGCTTTGAACAAAACTGTCGACAAGCACTTACGTAAGAATCATTACACAGTAAACACAAAAGGTAACATTTTCCTTGCATATGCGTTTGGCATTGATACGGTCGGTAAGAAAAAGCAAGATATATCAGGTTATTTTTCCTGAATTTAGAAGGGTCTGATGGTGAATGAGGACAGGACTAAACTTATGAGTGCAACTTGAAGAGTGCAACGTCGAGGTAGTAAAGGTGTTTGGCACCAATACCTGGCCCGTAGTACTTAAATCGACTCCTGTCTGTTGATTTCAGCAGTTACACAGACGGACATGGCTAAATGGACTTCCCTGTCTAAAGGGATCCAAAATATATGTATATACTTTATGGGGTCGCAAATGACAAAAATGGGAAAACAACAATCCCGAAATGTTTTGGATATTTTTTAAAAAAATATTTTGTGTTTGACTGGCAGCTCTAAATACAATTTATATGTCATGCTAAGAATGCCCCTTTTAAACACTGTAGCGACTTTACCATTCAAAACAGGACCTGTTTCTACATTCAAAAATCCACATAATACACACACTGCTACAATATCTGCACTTTATGTGTACAAGTGTATGTATGTATGTATGCATGTATGTATGTATGTATGTATCTACTTTGTTTAACCGCATTTATAAAATTTTATGACAATTTGTATTTGTTTTTATTGCTAAGGGTTACAATTAAATCTGGTTGTACTGAAAGTAATGGAATTAGTTGGATTTTATTTTTGGAAATCAAAGGGGCGTTTTAATATTCATTGTGATTATGTTAAGTTGTTTAGTGACTGCGAAAGTGACTGTTTGAGTGAATAAGTGATTATGCACAACCCTTGTAGTCGTTTGTGTCTATGTATGCATGTTTAAATGCTCTATGGTTTAATGAAAATTAATCTAAATTGCTGCAACATATGTGACATTTTTTTGTTTATTCTGTTGTTGTTGTTGTTACTGTTTGCTAACTACATAAATACTTAGTTTTGTTGTAATTTTATTTTGCTGTATTTGTATGTAGTATTTGGTTATTTATTATTGTTTTTTTTTTTTTGGTGTTTAATGTTGATTTTTCGATTTAATTTTCCAAAATGTGTAATTTAACGCATGATTAGAGAGGATTTTTTTCTTATGAGATTGTGTATGTGTTTTTTTCAATTTGAAAATATCATAAATGAACAGTTAAGCGCACATATTGTTGATAATATGGCAACATTTTTAGTGCAAATTGCAAAATATGCACAGATTTATTAATAAACATACATTAACATACATACATATATGTGTATGTACTCACGTAATAAAATTTTTTTGGCAATTGGGAAACATTAAAAAAAATTTTAACAAGAAATTGTTTTAAAAAATTATTTTATTAAAACGAATGTATGTGTCTGTATGTCGGGTGACATTTCTAGATCATCTCTTAACTACAGCTTTTCCAAGGTTATGATATTTTTATTTTTCTGTTTTATTTTTGTTGTCTAAAATTTTTCTAAATGCATTTAGAATTGAAGAACTAATCGATTTATAAATGATAAGTAGAAAAGTAAAGATTTCTTCTGTTTTTAATGGATTAAAATATTTTTTTTTTTAAATTTTTCCAAGAAATAAAAACAAATCAGTTGGGAAAAAGTAACAAATAGTAATGGTGACACTCAGAAAACAAACCCGAACAATAAAAAATAAAAGCCCTAATAAAGACGAAATGAAAATATACTTTAACACGTACAAATCTTGCATATTAGTACGTATGTTCATATGTATGTATGTACCCTGTAGAAAATGTCAATGGTAAAATATGCCCTGATTTCTAAGGCACCCATTATTTTACGTTAATTAATTGCGAACCTTTACAATGTCAGGCATTTTTCTATTTTAAATAATGTAGTACGTTTTATGGCATTACGATTTACATAGTCAGCTTTAAGATCGGTTGTGGACTAGAATCCAGCGTCTACTCGGACGATTTTAGGATAAGTTCCTTATATCGCCTGCCTAATTAACGAAATTTGGATCGAAAAACTGTTTTGAAGTCAGGCGGCTTTTCTGTCACTCAGCTGGCACACTACCACGTCGTTACTGGTTAGCCGGTGTAAGAAAGATTTGTCTGGGCTAGGTCCCCTATTTAACTTAATTCTGCTATAGATACCTGTGCGAAGGAACATTTTGATAACAAACAGGCAGACGGGCTTGTATTCTTGTGGATAAAAACACTATTTAGTCGTGTTACATGTGCGGACGATTCTTGGAGCTAACATCGATTCGGATTACAACCTTATCCCAGTCAAGCTATGAACACCATTGAGCGTCAGGCGAAACACACAAGCCTACTGAATGGAAGAAATAGGTCTTACGAAGCTCCAGAAAGAACATCTGCTCCACTCGATTGACTCAACTCCTCCAAAAGAGCGTTCGAGGTCCCGATATCTACGCCCATTACAAAAACAACATTTGATTACCAATAATCTTTGTAAAGAAACCGATAATATGACGAAGAGTGTCGGTAAAAAGAAACTGCACCATTCCAGGCATTTCTAAAACGGCAGCGACACGTAGTGAGCAGGAGATTTTATTCTATATTTTTATTATTGAATCTTCGCTAATGCGAAATAACAATAACTATTCAAATCTTAAAACTATGTAATTGCTATTAGTCCAGTCAGTACCAGACCATAATTTAAGAAAATTTCAAATTTAAAAAATTTCAGACGAGTGTGTCCACTATGTTGCAAGATGTTTCGAGCGAGCGGATTTGGGTGAGTTTCCAGCTTATTTAAATACTTGTCCACAAAGTTCGGGATTTCGCATTTAACTTGTGGAACTTGTAGATCCTTATGGATGTTGCTGTTTTTAATATACCAAGGAGTACCAGTTATCATTCTTAGGATTTTGTTTTGACGGCGTTGAATTTTTTCTATGTTGGATGCGGAAGCAGTGCCCCATAATTGTATACCGTAGCACCAGGAGCAGGAGATGTATCGGGGAAAAAAAAGAAGGAGAAGAAATATCTTTTCCGACGAAAGAAAAGAGAAATAGAAAGACGCAAGTTTAAGTATAACAAAGTGTACTGGAGTTGAAAAGATACTAAAACATGTAAATCACCAAGACTGTGGCCTATGGTTGCATTTTCTGCTGTAAAGGCCAACAGGGCAATCTGGTAACAGGAAGCACCACTTTTCCGGAATGTTAATATTGGATAAAAGCGACGACTAAGATAACCCCTTTTAAATCAATGATAAAGGAGTAAAGTGCTTACTCCTCAACCAAGATAACGTAAGAATATCAACATCTCAGATGAAAAATAACAAAGCTGCAGGAGCTGACGAATGAATGGCGGAGCTCTTAAGGCTCGGAGGCGATAAGTTGATAAGAAGACTCCATCAAATTATGTATCATAATTTATTGGAAGAACGGTGATTGAAACCTTAGTGCGCTATGCTTTGTCAAAAAAGGGGCGATAAAAATATCTGCGCCAATTAAAGAGGAATTAGTGTTCTACCAATCGCATTCAAGATAACCCCTCGTATATTGTGTGAAAAATTAAAAAATAAAGTCGATGAAAAAATAATCCCTTATCGATCTGGCCTTAGGCTTGGTTAATCCACCAACGGCCAAATATTCACCACGTCAAATCTTGGGGAAAAAAACCCCATGGGAAATAGATCAACAGTTAACAATAATTTGTCGATGACAAGGGTTTTTGTTGATCTAAAACGCTTAAAAGTATTTGAGGCCATGTCTAAATTCGGCATTCCTGAAAAGCTGAGCAGAGTGTGCAGCATGACTTTAAGAGACAGATAATCATCACTGAAGAACGGAAAAAACCTAATGGAGTAAAACGCACAAACATCTAAAGACTGCAATGACTTCTACATATTGTACTAATGAATGAAGTTGTTTCAGCAAAAAAGGCATTTGAATGGGATCCCAAGGGAAAAGGGAAAGGGAATTGATCAACACTCTGGAAGGAAACCAAGTCCAAGAAAACCTTTCCAAAACTTAAAGAAAAAAACAGAGAAAAAGTGCAAAATACAAAAGTGCTGGAAAGCTATTTTTAGTTCTGCCAATGATTCACTTGGATTGCTTTAGTGACTTTTAAACAATGTAAGCTAAGTGTATATCCAGGGGACAAACACTAATTTTACATGTAGTACACAAAACAAATACCTACACAAAATTAAACAAAGAGACAAAAACAAATAAGAGGTTACAACAAAAACACAGGGAGATATTGCATTTTTTTAAATAATAAACACGGTGAAAAAACTCCCATACATTTTCATAAGTCATCCTCTCTCGTTGGGCAACACCGTTTTTTACTATGAGCTGTGTGCAATGCTGCTGTTGTTGTTCTTGTTCAGTGGCATGGTGCTGATCAAACTTTGGGTTTTGCCTTCTTTAGGTTTTCCTTGGTGCTTCTGCATTACGACTCGTTCTTTCGCGGACTTTTTCTTAGGGATTTTTATGCCTTAAGCGTTCTTGGACCTACACCCATAAAAAATACAGCTTAATCAGGATTTTAAAGTATTTAATGTTTTCAATATTATTATCAATTTAAATCTATATTTTTTTTGCTGATATCTCAATTTTCCTACCAAAAAAAAATATCAAATAATTATTTTCCAAATTATTCTTTTATCGCTTTCAGTCACTATTTCCCTTCCACTTAGTTGTATCAACGAGACTTTTTATCGATTTTATATGACAATTGTGCTTGAACTCCATAAGTTGTAAAAATCTCATTATGTTCTCGTTACTTCGATTAAATTTTATTTGCTTTTATTAGGACTTTTAACTACATTGTGTGTATTTGTTAGGTGGAACACACATCCATTCGTTTTACCGTTATTTTTAATAAAAATCAATTTTTATTACTACCAACAACAATTGTGGTGGACATACACGAATATGTACGAAAGAGACAAAGGGCAAAACAATATAAAAAAAATTCACTTATTTGACCATTTAAAATCAATTGAAGACAATAAAAGTGATGGCTGACCATCATTAGAATTCTTGTATCTATAAAATTCCATTTATGTGAGAATCTTACCATTAGAATTAATAGGAATCAATTGTATTTATTTCAAATGTAAAAGTATTCTAGTGATATGAGTTAGATACTTTGCAGACTGTAATTTACAAATTGCGTAAATGTTGTTGGCCAATTCTATTAATGAAAATTGCGTTATAAGTGGTATAAGATGAAAACGTTTCTAATGAATAAGAATAAAACATAATGGAATCAATAAATTAAGAATTTAATCAGCATAAGTTAGGTGACCTTTACATTAGTTTTATATTATAGATTCAGCACCTAAGGGTTAAGTAATGTTAAAGAAAGGTGTAAAAACAGATACGACTATAGGTTTTACCGAGGACGTCATGCATATCCTTTAGATGCTTACTTTTACAAGATAAGAAAAAACGAATACCTTTTACATAAACCTAGTCTGATATATTGAATTCGGGCAGTGCATTCGGCACAACTGCATCTTTGATCATGTTGTACAGGATGACTTTAGCAGCTACAAAGCCATAAGTGACGGTCATAAAAGACCTTTCCGGACTATTTATCACACATCGTAGCTTTAAACAAGGTGACAGTCTGCCCTCTGGCCTCTTTAATATATGAAGAAGGTTTGGGCGTGACGCATCAGTAAATAGAAAAAATTCAATTCATACCAAAAGTCACTTGCTGGACATCATTGGACGGACATTGCGAGCTGTCTTTGCTGCAATCTGTTATAAATAACGAGAAAAATACTCTGCAAGATATATGGACTAATCTGCGTAGGCAGAGTAAAATGGTATCGTGGACATCAATGTAGTCAAGCGCCTAAAAATCCAAAAATTGCGAAAATTTGTGCGAACAATTAAAAATGTTCCAGCAAAAAAAGGGCTTAAATATGATCCCGTAGCCCACACGGGCTGCTATAATTTGTCAACTAAGTAAATAAGTTATCCTCAGGTCGAAAGATGTCCTTATGGTCTTGAAAGCTCTACACAAAGTAGTATTTACCCAAACCTGTATGCCATTTACCATCCCTGCAAAGCATATACTTTTGAGGTGTTCTCTCCATAGCATAAATGGATTTCCTGTTCCAGCAATTCCCGTCAATAAGTCTGTGCGTCTCTGAAACCAACCTGTAAATGTGTATCTACTTATCTAACGATACACACACAGAAATAAAACTAAAAATGATATCAATTACCAAAATGATTGAATCAATCAATAAAATGTTTAAATTTGCACGTCTCATTGAAATGATTATATCAATTACTTAAACTTTAAAAACTGAAAATATATCGATTTTTTATCCAATTAAAAAATTTAAAGATTTTGATTACAGAAATGAACAAACACCTCAAATACTTTGATTCCTTGAAAGAATTAACAAGTTAAAAGAAAAATATAAAAAAATATAATTTTTTTTGATTGGATGGGGTTAGAACTTGGGCTGCTTGTGTGGTGTGCGAGCGCTTAAAGCACTGCGGCACGCCACCATGTTAAAGGTAGACCGCATTTGTTATTTTAGATATTTATTATAAAACCATCTTTAAAGTAAAAAAAAAATTGTAAAAACTGAAAAAAAAAATTATTTTGTTTCCACTAACACACACGCAAATTTTGAACGGTTCATTACATTTGGTGGCATAGGATGATACGCAAAATTTTGAGGAGTTAGAATGATATTCGAGTCAATTATATAAAATAATTATCTTGGGAGGACATTTTAGTGGGGCTATGTCAAAATAAAACGAAGCTTATTTACATGCAGTATAGTATGCTTATCCCGGGGGGAAATTTGTGTGGTGATCTCTCAAAGAACTAACCGACTACCACTACAAATAATAGGCTTCAAGTCAGTCCAAAAACACTTATCTGTACTAAATTTCATGAAAATTTTTCGAAAATTGAGACCTTGACTGTATTCACAAAAATACATATACAACCAACCGGATGGTCTTAATCTACTCAAAATGTGGTTCTGAGTTGATCGGAAGACTTGACGGTGGGTATCAGACCATTATATTTAGGGGTTACAAACATCGGTACCAACGCGTAATACCTCTTCTAAGGTATTCCTTTTTTGTATCGCCATTTTTTCTTTTGATGATGTTTAACTCTCGCCCTTAAAAAAGATGACGTTTAAAGCATACCTTATTCTCCAAAAAATTTACGTTCCGGGGACCGACATAAGTTTGAGCTCCTTCCATCGGCTGTCCGTGAAAATCGTGTGGAAATCCTGTCATTTCTTAAAATGAAAATGTTTTTGGTCCCATCCCTAAAAAAATTAATTTAAGATTTGAACTTTGGCCGTTCTTCTGTCCGTCTGTGGAAATTCCATTTTTGAAGCCAAGTCAAATCCCACTGCCCACGATTTCGCTTTAAACTATAAGTTGATTCAAAGTTACAAACATCAGGTAACTATTAATTAAAATATAAGCAAAACCCTAAGAAAACACAATTTTTAATGAAAAACTCCATGCATATATACTAAGATATCTCAAAAAATATGGCATTTTCATAAATGGAAATTTTATTTTCTCCCAAATGCATGCATTTTATGAAATGTTTTCATACGCTGTATCTTAGAAACTGTAACAGCTATCAACTTCAAACTTGATACAATATACTTGTGCTACAATATATTAAATTAGTTGGATAGCAGCAAGGAGAGTAGTAACCCCTATACAAACGGACCATTTTAATGAAACTTTTGATACGCTTTATGGCAGAGCAGCTAAGAACTCCAAACTTACTAAAACAAGGTATTTAGCTTTATTTGAATCTCTATATTTCGAAATAAACATTTATTGGAAGAAACACGGAAAGTTTAGTCCCTTGACATAGAGGTAAGTTTTCTGAGATTTTGGTTACGAAAAGTACATCTCAGAAAATGTAGCAGCTATTGGCTTCAAACCTGCTACTGTCGCAATGCTCTCGAAGCTTTTTTGTCAAATATCTAAACTTTCCTTTACTGTACGAAGATAATGACCCAAAAGCGTCAGAGTCAGCATTGCAATAACAAAAAGAAATTCATTAGACTTTGTTTTACAATTAGAAGCATAATTTTTAACGCTTTAAGAAAGATTTCCTTTCCAAGAGATACACAGAGAAATTAAATATTAGGGAAAGCTATATCAATGGAAGGGATTAACTGAATAATTTGAAAATTCTTAGTAATGCTTCGGGAACAGCAGTGACGTTTGTGGTATAAATATGTAATGAAATTTGTTCATGCTCCTACCAATTTTTTTCCCCCCAAATTAGCTTCGAAGATGGGATTTCAGCTGATGGAAAGACGTATGGACGAAGCTCAAATATAAGTCGGCACAAGAATGCATGGTCACAGGGCCAGGAAATTTTTGGAGAATAATTTTTACATCAAGCCCCAACTTTTTGGTCCGTTATTGGCTTTGAATCCCATATTAGGCGCTTATCTGAAAATCAAGTTAACCTCACTCTCGAAAGTCACCTTAATTTGCATATAATACTGTGGAACTTCATATAAAATAAGTTACGGTGTATGGTCGAGCTTGATTGACTTTAACCTTCTTACTTGTTTTAGGATAAAAATCAATTTCAACAGTATTTAAAGTTATTATTATTGTTGTTATTGCATTTATGCTGTCGACAATCATTATAAACTATTGATTTGATTTTACAAAGCAAATAATTGAATTTAGAAAATCAACAACTAAAACATTAACAACGTGAAACATTACAGTGTATATGTAAAAACTACAGAGTAAGTATATTTGTGGTATTATGTGGGTAAAGTTTTAGTTTCTCAATTCCAAAAACTGATTACATGTTTATAAATCACTTCTTTTTACTTTTTAAAAATCTGATCAAATTTAAATCAAAAAACGATTTTCGCAAAGAACACATTATTCTGTAATCGAAAACAAAATAAACAGAATTAAAAAGAGTTCCTAAAAAAATAAAAAAAACAGGTAAGAGCGATATTTTCGGCTGGGTCGAATCTTAGATACCTTTCACATTGGCCTTTCGAAACCGCGATTTTTTTTTATTTTTATCAATTTTTTCTATTTATGAAATATTTATAATTTTTAAATTGTCGTTGACCATATTTTAACCTTTCTAGGGTGACTGGGAAAGATGTAGGGGGTTTTACCCCATTTTTTTCAAATTGTGAATGGAATCTTTCTTTGGTGGGTGGAGACAGGGGGAATGTACGTTTTAGAAAAATTTTTGCAAGGAAAAATGAGTTGGGCTCAGTCCTTCATTTGAAAAAACCACAATCACAGGGTGAGTTGTGGGGGAAGGGGGGATTTATTACATTTTCTCAAACTTTGTATGGAAACCCCATAAGGCGACGGAGATAGGGGGTAAGTATATTCTAGGAATACGTTTGGAAGGGGAAACTAATGGGGTTCGGTCGTACACTTTATTTCTCTAAGGCCGACTCTGGGAAAGTTATGGGCGTTTTAACACCATTTTTGTAAATTTTGTATGGCAAACCCCTTAGGTGATGAAGGTATGGGGTTAGTATTTTATAAAAATATGTATGTTCTAGAAATAGGGGGTAAGTATGTTCCACAAACATTTTCGGTCGGTCTTACATATGACCTTTGCAGGAACATTAAACTTTATATGGCAACCCTGTTAGGGGCTGGAAATAGGGTGTAAGTATAACAAAAAAGTTTGCAGGAAAAAACTAGTGTAAGTCGGTCTAACATTTCACCCATGTAGGGGAAACTCCAGCGCAGTTGTAGAGGTTTTAATGTACAAATTTTGAAGAAACAAACAGAGGTAGTCTTGAAGTTTAGTTTATATCTCGGACAGTTTTCGGACGGTTTTGCTGGATTTCAATAGAGATTTGCCTGCAGATATCTCTAATAGTTTAAAACCACACACGGGTCTATGTTTTAGCATGGAGGGGGCTTCAAAAAGTTGATTTCAACCATAACACGGACAGACGGAATGATGGACATCGATAAATCGACTTCCCTATCTGCAAGTGCCAAGAAAATATATACTTTATGGGGTCGCAGATGGATGTTAAAGAAATTACAAACGGAATGACAAACTTATATGTGCCCTTATTACTTATGTGAAGGGTATTAAAAATATTGAACAAAAACCAAAAACATAAGCCTTCAATCACTCAACAACAGTATGCAACAGCAAACTGATGTAAAATACGTTACGCAAATACATACATATGTAACAAACAGAAGAAACTGCTTGGTGGCTGATTGACTGACTACCCGTCAGTTCCTTAACGCAAATCGTATTTAGAGAAATCAACAACAAAATATTCTACTTAGGATATACAATATATACCTTTCAGCTTGTATGTATATCCCAGCAAACAAAAAAATGTTCTCAAAAATGATTTCATTGATTTGCAATTATAAAGAAATTTTACTTAAATATTAAAAACTTTAAAGGTTTGCTGGCATTTAATCGTTCTTTTAAAAAAACAGTTTTTTCCACTTCTTCCTTTCTGTTTACTTCCATTAAATTTTTTTAGCAAATATATTTCAATACAGAATAAGAATAATTCATTCACTTCATTCACTAACTGATTGATACATGACTTCAACAGTATTGTATGGTTATCATGTTTTTTTCTTTTTATGAGACATCATAAATAAACACAAATAAGTGAAAACTCGAAACAGTAACATTTAGTAAAATATTTACTTTTCCACACCTAATGAGGCAACTAAATAGCTAATGTTGCATAAAACGATAAAATGATAAAGAGGCAACAATTCACCAGCAAACAACCAACCAAGTATTGCAAAGTAATAAAGTTTAAAACAAACAAGTTATATTTAGTTCCTCAATAGGAGTCTTTAAAATTAAATCATAAATTCGTCATTTGTTTAGTCATTTCACTTGTATAAATATTGTTCTATTGATTATTTATTATTTACAATTATAAATTAAAGTAAAACTAGGCTGAGAAAAAAATTAAAAACAAATTTGTTTGGTATCAATTTTGCTTATGTGTATCTAAACCAAATAAAATTAAAAAAAAATAAATTATTGTTCTAGCTTCAAAATAAGGAATAGATTACGAAAAGGGTTTAGTTTTTTTTAATTTTTTTTAAATTTTACAAACCAACAGGTCGCTATTTAAAATCAAGTACAATAGGCTATTTCATGATAAGCATTAGTATATCTGACTCAAAACGTAAAACTAAAAATTAAAATAAAAAAACACCACAATTTAAATAATTTTAACAGATTAAACATAATACAAGGTGGGCCAAAAGAAGTCATCTGAGGTTGTTTGGCTCTCATTTTTTTCCAAATGAAAAACTTTGATTCTGTTTTTTTGATTATGTTAATTTGAACCTTTAGAATTTTATTGGTCAAGTCGAGAAGATGATATCAGCCAAATGGGCACCGTCACAATTGATTGCTCGGGCTCGTTTAAGGAATTTTTCATCACTTCGGCAAAAACTTCGGTAGGCAGATTCTCGCACTCGTGTCGAATGTTGTCCTTGAGGGCTTTTAGGGTCTCGGCCTTGTTTACGTAAACACAAGACTTCAAAAAACCTAACAAAAAAGTCTGGAACGGTTAAATCGGGTGACTTTTAGGGCCAATGTAAATCTTTACAACGAGAGATGGGGCGACCCGTGAACGCCGCCTTCAGAATATCGGTTGTGGCTCGCGCAGTGTCCTCCATGTTCTAATTAATTTCATTGCGGCAAAAAAGCTCGGCTAACATGGCCCTATAGCGCGCATCGCCTACTGTTTGACCAGCGGCGTCTTCGAAAAAAAGGTCTCTGTGACTCCTCCAGCGTGAACACTGCACCATACAGTCACTTTGAGCAGGTTTAATGTCTCCTCCTGCATCACTCGTAGATTTTTGGTGCCCCAGAAGCGATAGTTTTGCTTGTTCACGTTCCTGCTGAGGTAAAAATAAGCCTAATTGCTCATTATGATTTTGGTCAAAAATTCGTCCACTTCAGCCTCGAAATTGAGGTAGCTTGGGCGTAGGTTAAACGCGTTTGGCGGTAGACAGGTAGCACCTGATGCACGGTCTGGATTTTTTACGGGAACATCCGCGCGTCTTTGACCTAAATTCGCCTTAGAGACTACCGGCTGATGGCTTAATGTGAGGCACGGCGTCTGGTCGATGTTTCTAGCGACAGCTCGACATCCACGCCAACAGCAGCGATATTATTAGCAGAACGAGCTCTCCGGGGCCGGCCGCTCTTGGCAGCATCTCGTGTAATCTTATACTCTTCAAGGTTGGTGGTTTTGTGCAGTCGTTGCCAGACGACCGGGGAGTCGGAGACGAAATTCGCTCTGCGCCAACACCACAGACGAGTTGTTACGCAAATAAATAGACACGACTATTTCGCGTTCGTGGGGAGTGGCTTGTTTACTTGTATTCTACATCTGTCTTATTCACAAATGTCAAAACAGATTTGACATTGGCCGCCATTTGCAAAAATAAGAGCATCTTCTAATAGGGAGATTTTTTTTGGCTCACCTTTAAAATTTTAGATTCCCCGAGTGTTATTTAAAAAAAAAAAAATAAGTAAGGGCGCTATATTCGTCTATGCGGAATATTTTATTCCCTTCACATTGACCTTTCGAAACCCCGACATTTTTTTTATAAATTTTTATTTAAAAAATATTTCTTGTTCAGTTCGGTGTCATATTTGAACCCTCTTTGGTTGACAGCAGCCCCCTTAAGGCGATGGCACATAGAATCCGTCATACGTCATACTTCGCCTTTTTTAACTGACAGCTAAGTTGAAAAACATGTTTTATTATGAACAATGTCACATTCAGTACGTCTCCTTCAACGCAACGTACTAAAGTTGGGCAACTTTTAACTTTCAACGTACGTCAAGTACTTTGACAACTACCAGCTGGTTCATAACCTTAATTTTGATTAGTTGCATGGTGAAATTATGTGTACCAGGTGGTGTTACGAACACAACTGATCTCCTTTTTTCATGCATAAATCGAGGCTGGGTAGTCCACAAATCTTTTTTTGACAACTGAGCCAACGAAAATTACAACAAAAACAATAATTATATTCACAAAATTTTGTTGTTGTAGAATCACCACCACTTGATATATTATTGTTCCATGATTAGTTGTTTTTGCACGCGGCCATAAAATTTTTAAAAATCAGCTGATTTAACATCCGTTTATAAAGGATTCTATGTGCTAACCTCTTGCGTTGTTACGTTAATGTCAGTTAAAAAAGAAGTATGACGTACGACGGGTTGTATGTGACACCGCCTTTACTTATCCTTTGGTAAGTATGTGCTAGAAAAATGTTTGCAAGAAAAATAAGTTGGAGTAAGTCCTACATTTGGCCTGGGGGGATTTATTACAATTTCCCGAACTTTTCATAGGAGCCTTCTTAGGCGATGGCGGTAGGGGGTAAGTATATTCCAAGGAAATGTGTGGGAGGGGAAACTTATAGCGGTCGGTCGTACACTTTTTTTCTAAGGCCGACTCTGGGGAAAATATTGGCGTTTTTACATCACTTTTGTAAGTTTTGTGATTGAGATAGGGGAAAGTATGTTTTAGGAATATATTTGTTTCTCTAGGGGAAGCTGTTGAGGTTTTTATGCATAAAATTTTAGAGAAATAAACAGAGGTTTCCGTGGTTTTTGGCTGGATTTTAATAGTGATTTTCTTGCAGATATTTCTGATAGTTTAATACCATATACGGGCTTATGCGACATCGTGGGACTTCAAAAAGTTG
The DNA here is from genome assembly GCA_963583895.1 of Melanophora roralis. Taxonomy (NCBI): domain Eukaryota; kingdom Metazoa; phylum Arthropoda; class Insecta; order Diptera; family Rhinophoridae; genus Melanophora; species Melanophora roralis. The sequence continues at coordinate 35,970,454 of OY757189.1, read as the reverse complement.
ATTTCAACCATAACACGAACGGATATAAAAGAAATTACAAACGAAATGACAAACTGATACATATATACCCTTATCACTTATGTGAAGTGTGTAATAATACAATGACATGCAACTGATAATTATACAAAAATTTTAAAACAAATAAGTGTAATTAAATAAAAATGTCTACAAATATGGTTTGAAAAACAAAACTAATAAAACTTACAAAAAAAAAAAAAATTAAATGAAATTATTTTATAATGAAGTGCGTAAATGTAGTTTTTATTGACAATTAATTTTTTTTTCTTCAATGACAATATTGAAAAACAAAATTTAAAATACTACCAGAACAATCACAACTAATGGATAATTTTTAAACAATTAATGTGAATATTTATTTATATTAATTGTTTTTAATTAATAAGCAACATATCATCGCTTATTTGGTATTAAAATATTAAATGTATGCATTACTTCAAATAGGACATGTTAATTAATTAAATTAACTAAAAAACAAACAAAATTTGCCATGACAGCAATTACTTAATATTTCAATGCCAATGGTTAAATAAATTATCATAAATGTTTATAGATAAATGTAATTATTATAAAAATAAATTTTAAAAACCTTTTATTAAAAACCACTAAATTAAAATTAAACAAAATTTTAGTTAAACGGTGTTTTTTAAATAAACCTTTAAAAGGAAAGATCGCCTAATAATTAAAAGCGTAGTTATAAATTTCTGTGTTTTTACTAAAGCCCAAATTAAATATGTAAATTCTTATAATTTTTTTTTTTAGTTTCTTAAAAGCAGAAAATTACTGATTTGAATTTAAAATAAATAAACTTATAAGAGTAAAATCATGTAAATAATGCTACGAATGTAAATAGGAAATACTTCTTTAAAGTTTTTAATTTCATTCGATAAATAATTAAAAAGAAAATTATTAAAAGTTTTTACTTATTTTTTTAACAAGTATATTTTTATATATTTAGTTAGAAAAAATATGATTCCAAATATTTAAATGAATGACTAATGTTGAATTATTTTAATTTGCTTTCCGGTATGCGACTAAGGCATTGTGTCACCAAATTTAATCATCACGCTCAAAAGCAATTATCTAGATACCATTTAAAAGATTGTTTTCTAATTTATCTCCAAAAAGGAGTCGTTTAAGACCCCCAAAGAATTAAAAATTTACTACGCATATGTGCTTAAAAAGGACTCAAAAGGACTAGCTTAGCAACAATTTTCAAAAAAAAAAAACATAAAAATCATATTGTTCCCTAATGGGACTGACAAGTTTACCCTATTAAGTGACTCTCCAGGTGGCAGAGAGGGAAATATGTGTTAACGGTTCAGTCGTACTTTTACCACGTATTAGAAAAATAAAATATCTGAGCCTGGCCCACACACATTCCAATATATCGGCAGCTGAATATATTATAAAAAATGCAGGCAAAAATCTAGTTGATCGGTATGGTCGTATGGCGGACACCAATTGGCACAAGGAGTACCTAGTCTTTTAGCGATATTTGAACACCGATACCCTAGTTGTATGATTACGATAAGACCGGGCAATAGGAATGACATCAAATTACCCAAGAGAATAATCAACCGTGGTGCCAAGAGATTTGCACAAAATTTACCATTAGCAAACCTAGAGGGTTGCTGACAGCCTTAGGGTTCGGGTCATGTGAGCAATGAACGTATCCACCGTCTAGCCAACTGTGGACCAAACCACCCTCTTGCTGACCTGGAGTCGTTTTGCTGCTCTAAGGGACGGTGAATTTGCTGCCTACTCTAGTGGGTTTCAGGGTCAGCGACAGGCCAAGAGATTCTTGACTCTATCTAGAATCAAATCTGGAGAGCTTCTGTCTCTTGGAAGCAAGGATCTAAGAGTCATCAGCGGTTTTCAAACTGGTCACTGCAATCTCAGATATCACCTTCACAACATCGGCAGGGCCGACACATCGACCTGTCGTTTTTGCTGTATAGAGGATGAGACCTTAGAGCACGTGCTCCTCGAATGTCCTATGATCTGCGGCAGGAGACTGCGCATTCTGGGTGGCAGTTTAGCTACATCAGCGGGCATTAAAAATTCATCGCCGCACAAGTTATAAGATTTTATACGGAGCCTAGGCTTTTATGCGGCTGCCCAAAATACCTATTCTTAGTAGCATTGTGCCAATAATGTTAAGATAGATAGGAAAGCCTCAGCTCAAGATAACTATTGTTTGCAACAAAAGTAAATCATTTTAACTTACTTCAAGACTTTTAAAAATAGTATTCAAGTTATGTAAACAAACATATTTACCCTTTTGAACAATTTCTACTTAATAAGAAACTCATCGGATAAGATATCACTACCTTATCTTAAGAGTTCTCTCTTTTAAAAAGAAGCTTTCCTTCCACTTCTGTAATAGGTTAATATAAAACTATTTAGTTACTTCGTTAGAGGTAAAAATTCGAAAAAAAATTCAATTTGTTTTCCTATAACTTTTCATGTAATAAAAATTTATTACCTTTTGTATTATTTACATTTAAAAACTTTTTAAATTTTAGAGTTTACAATGAATTTTATTAAAATAAAATAAAAAATTTACAGTTAAATATTTTTTATGTAAAATAGGTTCTATCTACCAGTAGTGACTTATTAGTTACTTCTATCCGTAAAAAGTTATAAATGTGTAAAGGATAAAGGTACATACATTCATATACATATGTAAATTTGTACATACGAATGTTTGTAATATATCTTTGTTTTTTAAAAATAACTACTCGGGACAAAAATAAGTTCATATCTAATTTTTAATTTATGGTTTCGATGTGTTAAAAAGTAAACACCTTCTTTATACCTGTTTAATTGTATTTAAAATTTTTAAGGTCGTAAAAAAATTAATCAAAACAAATTAATCATAATTTAGTAATTTCGTTTAATAAAGATTAACTTTCAAAATCGATTATTTTTGTTCAGTTTTAAGGCATATGACCTTAAATACAAATTCGGACTTAAGCTTTTTATGGCTTAAATATATTGTGAGTTCATTAGATTGAAAATTCCAAAACAAAATTTATATCTTTATTGCAGAACTTTGAACTGAATTGTTAAAAATCGATTAATTTAATAATAAATTTGCTTTTTATTCTATACTTCTTATTTTAATAAAAATTTAATACTAATATTAACTGAATTTTCTTGATCGTTTTTTTTCTGTTGTAATAATCAGCCATGGTATTTTGCCTCAAATCGTTGAGACACCATATGGTAGTTAATAGGGATTGGGAAGCATGTTTCTTTGCGTAAAGTAAAAGTTACGTGGGTACATTTTTGTTCATTTATTTTCATTCTTCATAACTTTGCCAATTTCTCAACTTGGGTTACGTGTTGTTGCAGTTAAATCGGGACCTCTTTAAGGTCTTTATGAATACTGAGAAAAGCGGTATTAATAGCAATTGTCGATGTATGTGTAAAACTGTTGGTTGGTATCTCTACTATATAAAGCAAGTACAGAACTGAACCCAAAATACAGGGTGTTTGGTGGCAAATTTATATATTTAAATAGGATTATTTAAAAAAGTAATTACAGTGCGGAGGAAGGGTGGCGCCGTTGGAATTATCGATTGTGCGGATTTGAAAGTCACGATGTCGCAGTGGTCGAGGAAGCATCGTGCCTTCGCTGTGGAGACATTTTTTAAGAGTAGTGATTCTTACGTAATTGCTCGTCGACTATTTTTTTCAAAGTTCGGTATTCGGCAAGCACGTGATGGCCCGAGTGTAAATTAATTCGCTCGTTGGAGCAGGGATTCCGCGCAACTGCTTCGGCTATGAATGTCCCACAACCAGGTCCCAGTCAATCTTCAAGGACTCCCGAAAAGATTCAACTGGTTGAAAGCAGTTTACGTAAAAACCCGCGACTTTAAATACAGAAAAGAGCAGCCGTACTCGGGACTTCCAAGAGTGATTATTCATTAAATTTAAAAAAAAGGATCTAAAGTTCCATCTTTTTGAAATTTAAATCGTTCAAGAACTTAAAAAAGTGCCTTTGATTTACTCAAACATTTTTTGTGAAACGATATCCAATTTTTTGGAGTAACGAGGCTCTTTTCACTTAAACGGTCACGTTTTCAAAAACCCGCAGCCTTCGATTGAAACATCGAAAACCATTGCCTTGTCCCAGGTTAACTGTTTGACGTGCCTTATCCACGCATGAGATAATTGGACTATTTTTTTTCGAAAATTCTCGAGGCCAGTCGACGAATGTCAACGGTCAAAATTATCGACGCATGATTACGGCATTGTTTTTGCCAAACCCCCGAGCTCACCTATCGTACTCTTCGCACAAGTGGTTTTAACAGGATGTGGCGACTGGCTTCAATGAATTTGCTTCTGGAAAATTTCCCCCAAAAACTGATCAGTCGCTTTGGGGACAGCCCATGGCCACCCAGAACTTTCGGTCTAACTCCAATGAAGCCTTTTTATGGAGCTACCTCAACGAGAGGGTTTTAAAATCACCAATCTCTTTTGGCTTTAAAAAAAAGTATTCGTCGAGAAATCAGCTCAATTGAACCAAATTTACTGCAGCGTATGGTGCAGAGTACAAGGCTCCGTTTTGAACAGTATGTTCAACTCGACGAAAAACATCAGGATGACATACTCTTTAAAGAATAAAATCCGCATTTTCATTCTATCGCTTAATGCTCTTAATAACTTTGTTCCAATTATTACGTTTTTTATTTAAGTTTGAAAATATAAATCTGCCACCAGATACACTGTTCTTCCTTGAGGTACACCAGCCCTTATTGTTTGAGAACAACTTAAGTGGTTTCCATTTTCGATCATTATTTGTCGACTGGCAATGTACTTTTCTAATAGGTTGGAGTATTTAACTAGAAAGTTCAGCTTAACTTGTTTAACAAGCCTTCATACCATACTTTATCGAAAGCTGAGATAAAATTGTAATAAGTTTTAAACATAATTTTCTCTCCTTGCAATTTGCTTAAGTGACCCAGCAAAATTTCTATGAGTTTAAGTGATGAGCTGTCATTATTTCTTAGGTTACCAGGTAATGAGGATGTTACTACATTTGTGGGTACATATAAAACAGGCTTTTTAGAATAGTTTTGTTTAAAAAACCTTAAATTTTTATTCAGTTTGTTCAGTTAATCATTGGTAACTAGTTATTCGATCGATTTTTTTAAGCACATTTGTATGCAGGGGTTTTGAATTTCGGGACAACTTAAACAAAAAGAACTAGTTATCCGGCCAAAAGGGAACTAGTGCTTGTTCACCTCCAATATAACTTGCTAACTTACCAGGTAAGCAAAGGGTTTTCAGGGGAGTTATGAAACCAAGGGGCGTGGCAACTCTCATACAACTTAATTACATTTAACTTAAAATAATAATATAATAAACAAGAGATTACGCGACGCGCATGATTACCCGCTAGGTGATATATTTATCCTATCTTTACGGTTGTCAAATATCTTCCATATGTATGAGCAAGCTGCAAAAACTTTATAATTACCGTAATAGTAAGCAATCCTGAGAATAATAAAATTAAAAGCCAATATGAAAACATTCTGCGTGACATCCCCGACCCAAGATGCGCAAAATGTTTAAATATTTGCTCGTGTTGGGATAATTTTTAGTTTTATCATTATTGGCATATAACAGCGTATATTGCAGATAGTTTTAACAATTCTAAATAATAACGATGCCTTAAAAGTGGAGGATATTCGCACTCCCAGACAACTGGATTTAAATGAGATATTAGAACATCTTTGCTTGTTTACAACAATTATCATCTTTTTTAAAGTCCTATGGTACTGTTACTTCACCTCTTATTTATAAAATATTAATTAATGACCCCATATTTAAAAAATTAATGCAGCAAAAATTGTTTACTAAAAAAGTTATCGATAGATTTAAATCTTGACAGCAAAAAGTTGATAATTTGTTATTTAATTCTATTGAATTTGCTTTAATTTGTTTTATAAGAAATTATTAATCAACAATTATTTTAAATTATTAAAACTTAAATATCATTGTGTTTCACGCGTAACAATCAATAACACGTCATTCGGAGTCCAACGATAATTACACATACATACATACATACATACATATGTAAATATGTACATTCCTATAGATTAAGGGTTGGGAAAATACAAATTTTTTCTAAAATATTTTTAATTGTGAAAACAACATTGTTATAAAAATTAAAACGAAATTGCCTGATAAGATTAGTCCAGTGACATTATCGTTAGTAAACTAATTTTCTAACGAGTAAAAACGTATCAAGTACTTCACAAAAAACAGTGAATGGACTGATCAAATTAATTAAAAACAAAAACAAAAATTATCAACCAAAGCGTACGCAACCAATTTCAAAATTAATTATTTAAAAGTAATATTTTGATAGTCATTTCCCGGAGCGATAAAAGTAGAAAATAAATAATAATATGAAACATAAAACAAAACATAAGATCAATACTTACAAGGATTGAAAATTTTTTTAGTAAATTAAAATAATTGACGAATAATATAACCCTACACACATACATACATACATCCTACAAAAAGTGCTGAAAATTACGTTAACAATCTCCACGTTTAAACATTTTTATAACAAAATAAAAGACATGACTAAGTCCATTTACCCATAAAAAATGTTATCAGCAAGTGTTAAAAGATAAATAAAAATGTATCAAAATATTTATTTCTTTGGCTTCTACTAATTGAAAGTTAATAAATCATAATAACTGTCAAAAATAATTACGATGTTTGTTGTTTATTTTAATTTTATGAGTTTAAATAGGTTTTATTATCGATAACGATTAGACGTCCAAATATTTAATTTATATTTAAAGATTTTTTTAAAGGGCATATCTACCAAAACCTGCGTTTACTGCTCTATGTTTATATAGTGGATAAACAAGTAACTGATATGCCATTTAAAGAAACAATTTGAAAACTATATTACTGGACTTCTTTTACGATTTGTTCTTCTTTTACGATTCAAATCTAGGCTTTTCAACTAAAATTTCCAAAACAACGCAAATATTTTTTGCCCCTTCAAATTGTGTTTGGGCTTCATTTCTTTTAGTCTTAAGACACATTATCAGGGTTTTTATAATAGGCAATCCTTTTTGTATATCTATATCCTGCTTTTGTAGAATTACACTAAGCGGTTGTGTGACAGTAAGTATATCATTTAAAATATTTTATCCGTAAATAAATTTGAATGTGCTCAGGGAAGTTCTAATTAGGCTTTTGACGCATCCATCCCTATCATTCCTCTCCAATGCCTCTATTATGAGATTTATTTTTACTGCAAATTGTAAAATTGAATCATGACAATCTACCAATCGTGTTTTGCATAATAAAGGAAACTTTGTATACAAATATTTCAGCAAAACAGCATTCCGCTTAGGATGATGTTTTTTTTAAAAAAAATGTGTTAGTTTCTTTAACAAACGGTACAACTTTTTGTATAATTGGCACCTTTCGAGATCGAGTTGTTAAGTTTATGGCAATCGCAAGGCGTCTGTTTTGCATTTTTTTGTGGTTTCTTTAATTTTTTTACTGCTCCATTTTCTGCAAACATTAAAGGACACTCGTCAGTTCCAATCCCTATACAATTTTCCAAATCAAGACCAACGTTTTTTAAAGCTCTTAAAACTACTGATGACAGTGTGTTCGCAATAATTGGCACTTGGATGTATCGCCAATATCATTGTTTTTGTTGTACATACATATATATGAATCATCTAAGGGAAAACTCGGAAATGGTGGCCTAAAATTTTGTCTCCGGCATCTATACGAAATCGCAGAAGTGAACGAAAAATACCTTTTGAGCTTGCATTTTCAGAAGATAGCAAAAGGATTATCTTCTCGACGTCCACGAGAGGTTTATTATGCCTTCCAAAGGAAATTAAATTTTTATGATAGACAGCAAACGTTATCGATTTTAAATTTTTGTTGAAGTACAGATATTTGTATTTGATTGGTCACCTCAAAACGAAAGTTTTCTTGTGTCTTAAAAAACTATTTTTCTAAAGCAATATGCAATGCATTTGTTTCATAAAATATATGACTACCAATATTTTTATTTATCCTCAAACCTTCTACATCTTTTTCTGTTATTCATACAAACGTTAAAATTTACTAAAGTTTTCTATGGACTTTTAAACTCGCACAAAGTATTTTTATTATATTATTTGCAGTACAAAATAACTCGGCTGGGTATATCAAAAGACCAATGTGAAGGGTATATAAGATTCAGCACAGCCGAATATAGCGCTCTTACTTGTTTTTAAATTGTGTGCTTCATTATTGCTTTAACCTAAAATTATGGTTGAGCTACCAGAAAATCGTATGCAATTTCGCAAAATAATCCAAAATTTATTTATTTCTCATTTTTTTTATTGATAAAATTGTTGTCCAAATAAATTAATCGCTAAAAGTAAACTAGTTATTACAGGAAAAAATTTATAAAAAAATTTTATTCAAATATATTTTTTGATTACTTTCGCAATTCTTTTACAAATATAAACACATTTATGGTTCTATTTCCCAATTACAAAAAATTTCTTGAGGGTTGGGTTTTTTCGCAGTCTTATCGGTAATTTGTCAAAAACAAACTAAAAGTTAAATTTTTTTTAATACTAAGAAAAGTTTCATCAATGTTTCACACGTATTTTTGTGGAGGTAAGTGTGGTACTTCCAAAATAGACCAACCAGGTGAAGGGTGGCCAGATCGCCGACTAAAACCGAAAAAAATTATAAATATTTAAAAAAAAAAAATAAAACACTGAAAACAATTATAATTTTTAGCCAAAACAAAATTAATAAATATTTAAAAATTAAGATCAATTAAGAGTTTTAAAATGATACGATTTATCAAAATACAGCTTGAGACAATTAAATTCATGTGCTCGACTTTACTCCCTGATATTTTTCTATTCAATCTTTTTCTTTGAAAATTTCAAAATAATTTTTATTTTTGGTTTTTGATAAAATCGTCAACTAGATTTCATATCTTTTGATTTATAATTTTAATTAAATACTTTTATTAACGAGTTTAAAAGCCATATCTTTCAATTTAATTGCTAAACAGCTACTGGTTCTAAATTTGTTTTTATTTCTTTAAGAGAATTTAAATCAAATGGCTTGAATCAGATAACTTTGTTTTATGGGGTTTTTTTTAGATTGTTGCACTCTATTTGGAAAAATATCGCAGTCTTTATAATTAATTTGAAGATTTAAGTACTAGCATTAGAACAATTATATATATTTTATAGAAAAGTAATAAGTTCAAAGAGTGTTATAATATTAATTGTACTTTTAATATGGCATTATCTTTGTCTAAGGAGATGTTGGTATCACATTGATGTCGATTTAAAAATTTCAATTAAAATTATCTGAAAGTTATTATTAAGAACTTCAGACTTTCCAAACAATTTCGGTGGCAAATTGTTTTTTAAATTAATTTATGTATATAAAAGAACAACGTTACTGACTGTTTTATTACCGCGCAGCCTTAACACGTAAAGCGAGAGACTTGAAGTTTAGACTGTGGGTAGCTCTCTATATGTATAGATCCACTAAAGAGGGATTTTGGGAAATTCAGACCCGAAGGGGATTAAAATAAGCCAAATATGAAAATATGCGAAATTTAATATCTCCTAAACTATAAATGATAAAAATAAAACTTAAAAAGTATCGTATTTCTCTTAAAAAATAAGAGGGCCCGTGTCTGCGACTTTTTCGATATTTTGGATCCTAAGGGGCAAAGAATAGTAAAAACTAAATTTGGTGCCTTGGTCCACCTTGTAACTTCTCAACGAATATAGATATAAATAAAATTCAAATTGCATTCGACAGTAAAAAAATCTGAATACGTTTTGGAAACTTTTTCGAAATTTGATTCTAAGGGAGGAAAATGGTTTAGAAAAGGGTAAAAATTTTACACCGTAAAACGCAGGACAGGGTAAAAACTATATTTTGATACTGCTCAGGTCCACTTTGTAACTTTTGAGTTAATTAAGATAGAAACAGAATTTAAGTTGCGTTCGACAGGTCTCGAAAAAATACGAAAAATACTGTTTTTAAAATTATGGACCCTAAGGGGAAAGAGTGGGTAAAAACTATATTTTGATACTGATTAGGTTAATTTTCTAACTTCTGTGTCAATTAAGATAAAAAACGTAATTTAAATTGCCTTTGAAAGGTCTCAAGCAAATATGAATATATTTTTGGAACTTTTTGAAATATTGTAAGGGTGCAAAACTTGGATATACCCTTATACCCTTATATTTAGCCGGTAATAATGTACTTATAAAAAAGTCTTTACGCCAGCAAACACTACTTTCTAATTAATGTAATCAATATTTTTTTTTTTTTTTTTTTTTTTTTGCATATTTTTTATTATTGAACCTTCGCTTTAGCGAACTAACAATAAGTTTTCAAATCTTAAGACTAAGGAAATAATATTAGTCCAGCCAGTGCCAAACTAAAATTTACGTTCTCATAATATAAATAGTTATCTTCATCTAAGCGCAATAGTATCCCTCCTTTTTAGACGGGAGTGTCCACTATGTTGCAAGATACTTAGAGCGAGCGGGTTTGGATGTGTTTCCAGCTTATTTAAATACTTGTCCACATATTTCAGGATTTCGCATTTAACTAGTGGAACTTTTAGATCCTTATGGATGTTGCTGTTTTTGACATACCACGGAGCACCAGTTATCATTCTTAGGATTTTATTTTGACGGCGTTGTATTTTTTCTATGTTAGAGGCGGAAGCAGTGCCCCATAATTGTATACCGTAGCACCAAATTGATTTTAAAATTGAGTTGTATAGTAGAAGTTTACAATCCAGATGAAGCACAGAGTTTCTACCCATAAGCCAGTAGATTTGTGCAGCTTTAAGTTTCATTTGCGTCAGCTTTGCATCTATATGAGGCTTCCATGTGAGGCGGCGATCCAGGTGAATACCAAGATATTTTGTCTCGGATCGTTGAGGCACCAAATGGTTGTTAATAGTGATTGGAGGGCACGTTTCTTTGCGTAAGGTAAAAGTTATGTGAGTACATTTTTGTTCATTTATTTTTATTCCCCATAACCTTGCCCATTTCTCAACTTGGCTAACGTGTTGTTGCAGTTGACTCGAAGCCTCTTTAGGGTCTTTATCAATACTGAGAAAAGCAGTATCATCAGCAAATGTGGACGTGTGCGTAAAACAGTTGGTTGGCATATCTGCTGTGTAAAGCAAGTACAAAATTGGACCTAGTATACTCCCTTGAGGTACACCAGCCTCTATTGGTTGGGAACAACTTATTTGGTTTCCCTCTTTGATCATAAATTGTCTGCCGGTTAAGTATTTTTCTAGCAGGCTTGAAATATTAGCTGGTAGATAGAGTTTTAGTTTGACTAACAGGCCTTCGTGCCATACTTTATCGAATGCTTGAGAGACATCGATAAAAAGCGCGGAGCAGTACTTCTTTTCCTCAAAGGCTTTTCTTATAACCTGCACCAGTCTGTGAGTTTGTTCGATTGTGCTATGTTGACTTCTAAAACCAAATTGGTGATCTGGGATGCAGTTGTTATCATTAAGGATCGGACTCAGCTTGTTTTTAAGCAGCTTTTCGAATAGTTTCGCCAAAGTTGGTAACAAGCTTATAGGCCTATAAGACTCCACCTTCGAAGGATCTTTACCAGGCTTGGGAATCATCTTTACTAAGGCAACTTTCCATATTGGCGGAAAGTGTTCAAGCCGAATTATGGCATTAAAAACAAAAAGAATAATTCTTTTACCTGTGAAGGGTAGTTCTAGAAGCATTTTGTTGCTTATTTTATCAACGCCAGGAGCTTTTTTGTCATTTAGGTTAGCGATAGCCTCTATAACATCTGAAAATTGGAAACGTATTTCTATAGGACGTCTAGCTACAACAGGCGGTAATTCTCTCACGTCAGTGCATGAATTGGGAGTGAAGACGTTCCTTAAATTGCTTGCGAACAGATCGCATTTTTCTTCGTCATTTCTAGCCCAGGATCCTCTCAGGTTACGCAGTGGTGGTTTTGCGATTACGGGTCTTTTAAGACGTCTGGCTGTTCGCCATAGAGAATAGTTTGTTTGAGGAGTCGCGTCTAGACCTTCAAGGTATTCCTTCATTGATGACATTCTATGTACTTCCAGCATGTTTTTTAATCGGTTTGTACATTCCTTCAGCTTATTTTTAAGTAGGGGCGATCTATACTTTTGCCATTCTCTTCGGGCTCTCCTTTTTTCAGATAGGAGCTTTTCAACATCGGCTGAGTAAATTTTGTTGTATCTGGCCTGACGGTAGGTAGAAGAAGCATTTTCAACGGCTTTTTTAATATTTTCATTGAGACTACTAAGGCACTCATCGATTTCCTCGGAAGTTTTTAAAGATTGGTGTTCCGAACAGTGCGTGCTGATAAATTTTCTGTATTTTAACCAGTTTATTCTTTTTGACAGAAAAATATCACTAGTTGCAATTTGGTGAGGACTGCAAATAGTAAAAATTGTGGGTGAGTGATCAGAAGATAAATCCAAGGAGGGTTGAGCCTCAATAAGCTCCGAGGATATACCTTTTGCTACGCCAAAATCAATTACGTCTGGAATTTTATTGTGGTCAGTTGGCCAATATGTTGGTTGCCCAGTTGAAATAACGTGAAGTCTCATTTCTGATACAGAACCATACAAGACACGACCTCTGGGACTTATTAGGCGGAAGCCCCAGTATGTGTGTTTAGCGTTGTAGTCCCCAGCAGCTATAAAGTGAGGACCTAAAGATTTGTAAAAACTGTTGTACTGATCCTTCGTTATGGAAAATCTGGGTGGACAATAAACTGACGAAATAACGAGATTATGGTAAAATTCATCGATGCAGACGTTTGTTGCTTGTATATAACTTTCGGAGAGACCACCCATCCAATGGTGTTTGATTCTTGATTTAATTAATATAGCTGAACCACCACATGACCTATCTCTGGGATCTTTTGAATCATAAAAAGTATAGCCACTTATTTTGAAAGTGCTTCTAGATGTCATATGAGTTTCGGAAATCAACATGACATCGATTTTTTGGTGTGTTAAAAAGTATTCGAGCTCATTTTTGTGTTGGCGAATGCCGTTTGCGTTCCAGAAACAAACCCTGAGGCAGTTCATGGTCTTTTAAGTATTGCCTGCAGAAGAGCAGACTGCATTTTCTGCATCTCCTGCATCATGCTAGCCATTTGCGCCATTACCTGCGTAAATTGTTTGACCATATTGTCTATTACGGCTTCCAGCCGGCTAAAATTGGGACCAGTTGGTTCACTTGTTGGCACTTGTTGTTGTGTTGTAGGCTCGGTAGACTTACGTGCATAAGGCTGGTTAGACTTTAATGCAGCGGCGTAAGAAACTTGATTTGTAGTTGGTTGTGCTAACGGAGGCATATTTGTAGTTGGTATATCTATTGGCTGGGGAGGGGCAGGAACTATTTTCGGCTTAGTTGAGCGCATAACCGAATTAAAAACAGGGCAACCTCTATAGTTGGCAGTGTGGTTTCCCCCGCAGTTGCTGCATTTCTTCATCCTAGGATCATCTTTTGGCTTGTCGCACTTGGTCGTATCGTGCAGATCCCCACACACAACACAAACAGTAGGCAGCTTACAATAAGCTTTAGTGTGGCCATACTCCTGGCAGTTTAAGCACTGTACGGGCCCAGATCGCTTATGTGGCACTTCCACAGTAACTCGTCGGTGCATAATATATTTTAAATCATAGATGGGGTGAGTTTCACTTTTCTTCAATTTGATATCACCAGGCTGAAGCTCCACTCTGAATAATGGTTGGGGGTGTTTTTCCCTGTTTCTCATATTGGATACCCTCCTAACCATAAACCCTTTGCTTAATAAACTGGTCTTGACCTCTTCTGGGTCAACATTAGAATCAATGCCTTTAATGACTACCTGAAGGCCTTTTGCGGTCTTGAGTTGGTAGGTATAGAAGTTTTTGTTAAGTTTTTCGAGCTCCGAAACCGTAGCGCGGTAGGCGTTTTCATGGTTCACTTGAATTTTTGTCTCAAATATGTTACCGCGTTTAACGTTTGAAACATAAAAGTTATTTACCCCAATTAAACCGACTAAAAACTTTACGAGATCATTTGAGTTTTTTTCCCTCAAATAAATGGGAGGTGGCTTAAAGGACTTTCTTTCACTAACGGGGGCCTCATTATCCTCTTGTAAAATTGCAAAACGATTTTGCGATGAGGTTGGCCTTTCATCGTCTTTTAAAATTTTTGCAGGTTGAGATGCTTCTGCCGATTTAGGGCTACTTCCCCTTTTAAGAACTGTCACATAGCGGTCCATCCCTACCTGGATCTTAGGTGCCGGTGCAGAAATTAAGCTTGATGCGGCTTTAGCAGCTGCAGGTTCAATTCCAGAATTTGATAATGGTGACCGCGACAAAGATGGTACCTCCGAATTTTTTTTATAATTATTAAATAAAGATTGGGCTAAATTAGTCCCTTGTTCAGTACATTTATCTAAATTAGGCGCACTTGAACTAAGATTGCTTGTAATTATTTTTGGTCTCGCATTTAAATAATTTCTATTAAATTCAGGATCTCTTATGTTCTCATTGCTAACACTGCTTAACACAATGTAAGCATTTCGGCTATCAGGCCCACTGTCACTACGATTACTGTTACTCATTAACAGTTCGCTTTTTTTTTATTTAGATTGTTGTTTTTGTTTTTCTTTTCTCACTTTTTTGTGTATATATGTATGTATATTAATAATTTCGTTTGCTACCTATTACTAATATCACCTATTAACAATATTACACTCGCGTACACACGTCCGTACACTACGAGATTAAGAATGCAACTGTCAAGATTAATAAATAACAAGGTTACGACATAACAAATTGAAAACTTGCATTTTCTGCGCATGTGGTCAAATGACGTCACGAAACAGTCTCTCATTTAAAAATAATGTAAACATAACAGTGGGACAATTTCCTAACTTTTGGAGAAAATGTTTTCTAATTTGTTTTTTGTTAATCGTGTTATAAAAAAATTAAATGTTAAAATAATTTATAATATTAAATTACATTTAGAAAAAAAAATTAAGACATTTAAAATTAGTTTATTGTTTTACTAAATTTTCGTTTTTGGTTATTTGTGTTTTGCTTGATTTCCGCATTAAGCGATCTTATTCTAAGGTTTATCCACACAAACCAAAATACTTCTAGCTTACCCATTTCATATTTTAAATTTTATTTCCAAATCTTCCTGTTTTAAATGTAATAAGCAAATTCTCTCCCTATATATTTTATTCGGTGTGACCAGATTTTCAAGTAAAGTTAACAAACAAAAACATAAGGCCAAAAAATAAATCTAATTTTTTAATGCGTTTTTAAAAAATTTCTTCGTTATAAAGATATTTTTCATAATATGGACGAAACATTTGTGTGCTAAAAATATTTAAAAAGAAAGTTTGTTTTAAAAATTTTGATTTTATTTACAAAAACTTGGTAACCCATACCTTAGGTAAGAAAAAAAATAATATGTGTTCATATACAAGAGATTTTTAAAAAAGTTTTTAGCAGCAGGTGTTAATTTGCTGCCTGTTTTGGTAAAAAAAATTTGTAAGATCCCTGCAGGAAATGTCAATAGAGAATCACTAGAAACTCACTACTGACATTGTCACCAGTACTACTGTTAAGCTATACCTCAGGCAATGCTCTTTGCTATTAACAAAAAATCAACTGCTGACATTGGTACTATTGACAAGGTGCTTCTTTTGGGGTCATATGTACACATTGAAACCAGCGATTAACTAGTACCTTTTAGCAATTTTAGTATACAGTACTACTGATAAGCTAAACCATTGTCAATGTGTTTTTGCAATAGACATTTAACATGCGTCTGTCATTGAAAACAAGTATGATTTGTGTATATAAATCACTTTTATAGCACAGCAGAAAAAATAAAAAAGGCCATTATGTTGCTGATACATTTTTGCATTTGACGGCAAACTGAAGCATTAATTTGCCGCTGACAGTTTTCTTTTCTTCTTATCAAAGCTTAATATAAAACTGTAGACGTACTGTTGACAATGTCGCCAAAAAGGCAACATAATAGTCGATAAAAGTGTTGACATGGGGACACTTGTTCCCAAGTTTCCTTCAGGGATATATATAAAAAAAAACAAACATTTGTTTTTGTTTTAAATATGAACACTCACACACTATTCGTTAATTTTTTTACAAAAACACGTAAAATTTAGTAGTTTATTTGTAAACTTTTTTCATATAGACAAACACTTGAAACCAATAAAAAATCGAAACTATAAGATTACATTTACATGATGCAATTTTTTTAATATTCCTTCAATAAAATTTTTGTTTGTGGACAAAACGAGTTGAAGTGACTACTTTTCTACACAGTTCGTTAAAAACCGAAAATTTTCATTCAAGTTCATACTTACATGCATATATCATGAAAAATGCCTTCATGTACATTTTGTTCAAGAAAAGAAAAAAAGATAATCTTTAATGTAAAAAGTTACATTGTAAGAAAGCATTTATAAAGGTATTTTTATTTTTACATGTGTGCCTCAATAAGTATTTAAAACCAATGACTGTTAAAATAAAAAAATGAAAATCAAAAAATAAAAAATATTATTTTTTTAAACTTATCTATAAAAATAATAATTATCGTTGTTACCCGTTTTTATCAATATTAAAAAAATGACCGTCCTACTAAAAAAAAAAAAAAATTTACAGAGAACATGATATTCAACAAATATAGTTTAATACTATCAAAATGGTGAGCTTTACTTGATCCTACGATGTTTCATTGTGCCTGCTTTTTTTCTAGAAAAATTATTTCGGTCCTGTTTGATTTGATTTTTTGACAAAAATACACTTTAAAATTCTTATTAAATAAAAATATAAACATAATAATTTGTTTCAACGAAAGACATAAGTGTTTTTACATTTTTGAGCAATATATTAAAATATTTTTTAATATAACCAAAAAAATTTTTTATTACTGTCAGGCCGATTGCAAAATTTTATCCGAAGCTTTTTTTGTTTTTCATGGTTTTTTTGGAAAGAGTAAAAGGACACAGCTAAAATAAGATTTGTTAAGAACACGCTCACAATTAGTTTTAGCACAATTTCTCACTTGAATTTTTCTGATCGTTTTGCATGCATTGCCCCACTGCACACTTCGTGTTTACGATTTGCTTCGAAATTTTAAATAAGTTTTTTTTGCTCTTATAGCTTTTAAATACACTTCGCACACAATTTTTATAATAACTATTATTTTTTTGCACTATATTTAATAAATTTAAATTAAAAATTCTTTTTAAATAACGAAATTCGACAAATTAATTTTTTGGAGAAATGTCAAAGTGATTTTAGTGCAGGGTTGTCAAATCTCACATAACATATAAATCTTTTCCGGCAAAATTAGGAATTAATCTAGAGCAATAATAATTTCAATTTTAGTGTCCATACAAAAAAAGCAAAGAGTAAGAGAATGACTGTCTTATTTTTTTAGGGATGTTGCACCTAATGAGAATAACAGACAAAAATTGGCGCCATGCTCATTGTTTAACGTAAGTTGACGTAGCTGTTTCTCTTTAACTTTGCCAGCCGTGTATAACAAAGGCTTGCTATAGTTCTTGTAATATTTCTTGTTTGGCACTAAAGGTTTCAAAAACAGTGCTAAGTGCTGGTTTTCTTGTGGCTATAAATGCTTAAAAAATTGTGTTAAAATTGATTCAGCATTATGCATAATTAACAGAAAGTTAATATTATTTTAAACGTTTATGGATACAAAAAAACAAAATTTTTTTGGGTAAAATTCAAATTAGATGATGTAGTGTGATTTAGTTGTTTTTCAAATATCTAGCGCTTTGTTTTTAAGCAATTAGAAACTTTGTATTATCAACTTATGACAACACTGATATAGCTTTGACAAAAGTATTCACACACTGAATAAATTCACAATGTATAAATTCATGCATTGATCAAACGAAGATAATTTTATTCGAGGCAGATTTTTGTTCAACTCATTAAAATCGCTTAAGAGTTTAACACCAGATAAAATCAAGATAAAACGTAATTATGCTATTCTCTGGTACGTAAACATACTACTGCGCCATTTTTCATTGTTAATGAGAAAATTCCAAACGAAATTGGGAATTTTCATTTTAAATTCAGAATTTTTATTTGTAATTGAGAAAATTCCAATAAAAAATGAGAAAATTTTACATGATATTGAGAAAAAAACCAAAAAAAAATTAAAAATTTGAAATTAAAAATATTTTATATTAAATCAAGATTTGTTTTTAGAAAATGCCTTCTACCACCATCGTATTCAACTAATTTTTAAAACGCTTCATCGACGCGTTAAAAATAAAGCGCATTCTTGCAGTGCTTAATTTAATAAAATTATATGGTTGGAGAAAAAAACAATGTTTAGGCAAAGATAAATGTACCACACGTCAATCTTCTCCAATGTCGGAGATCAAAGGCTCGCTTTTAAGAAGAAATTAAAAACGTGTGTTATTACCACAGATTGCATATCCCAACATTAAATTAGTTTAGTTTGGATCTGGAAGATAGGCCAGAATATATCTCTGCTACTTATTTAATAAAATTGCCTGCATAGATTTGTATTTACCTTTCCATATTTTTATTTATGTTGCGTTATGAATGCATTTATGTTGTACGTATTGTATGTACGTTCACACTTATTTTAAATAAAATTTTATTTGGAATTTTCTCATTTCCAATTAAAATATATTCACAATTTCAAATGCAAATTCTCAAGTTCAATAAAAATTTTCTCATTAACAGCAAAAAATGAACAAAACTATTATATCGAACATTTGTTCTTGGCTTCCAAAACGGCTTTTTATAAATTCAATAATGAGTAAGTAGCCAGGTTGACACCGGCTTCGGGAATGTGTTATCTTAATTTCTGGGGTATCTTCAGCTTAATATATTGTTAATTGGTTCCAAATATATTATATCCATTATACCTACTTATATAGACATGCTTGCATACATCTTTAGTTCATTAAAATTAACGCATTTAAACTTATTACGCTCATATTCATATTTCAAATTTAAAATATTCTCATTTGGACCATCAATATTAGTCATGCAAATTAAAGTTTTCAATACAAATAAAGCCCTAAATGATTTAAAAATACAAAGAATAGGCAACCCTTGCATGGGTTAAACTACGTCATCAGAGAGGCAAACATGCGCAAGTCGCAATCTCTAATAGTCTATCATTCTTGTGCAACTGTAATCAATATGATAAAAGTTTAAAAAATAAAGACACAAAACTAAATTTCTTAAACTGCGCTAACGAATTAGCGGGTTACATGTAGGGACTGGGAAATCGACTTCGATTATAGTCGAAAGTCGGTTTTAACCCAAAAAAAAAATAATTTTTTGTAATCGGCTCTTTGTTAGGGATTTCATATATACTGAAATCGATTACTGACTTTTATTGTAAACAAAAGGTTATGCGTTTTTAAGGTTAACCACCTTCTGTTTTTTAGCTAAAATCGTGGAATAATTTCTCTTATTTTTGATAATAAGTTGTATAACTTCTCTATTTATTTATTAAAAATACTTGTTTGAAAATACTTTTTATGTCTCCAAATATTCTTGATTTACTAATTGGCACGTTATAATAAAAGTTTGTAGCTTATCAAAAACCAACTTAAGGTGAAATGCCTTAATGTACTGACTGATACTAACTAACGCCATTAATAATACAAATTATTGAAACTAAGTCATATGACAATCAATTAGTTATAAATTAAATATGATTTGTGTATATTTCGTTAAATTTCTTGCATTTACGTTGTTTGATTATAAAAATTGTTATATTGTATTTAATCGATAATTAGAAATGAAATGGAACTTTCAAAGTTATTAAGTGTTAAATGGGACGATTAAGCAATTTTTGACTTTAATTTATGAGCAGTGAGTCGTAATGTTTTACTGATTTGTTTTGTATGCCGATAAAGAAAACTTAAAATATAAATTTAATGAAAAAAACTTTGAACTAAGAGGTAAACAGTAAAGTTAAATATAAATTTGAATTTAATTTAAGCATAAAATATTAAATATTTCAAAACTTGCATTTAAAAAATTACCTATATTTAAATCTTCCAATAAAAATTTATTACTTTTAAACTAAATTAAATTTTTTGTACACAATTTAAATTATTTGAACGAATGTTTATTAAACAAGCAGATTTACGTAAATAATATTGCGTTTTCGACATTAGCAAACAGTAGCTGTACGAATTTCAAATAGAAAATAAACTTTATTTGCGATTCGAAATTAGCAAATAAAGAATCATCAGCAAAATAAAATAGAAATAAATTAAAACTTAACACAAGCAGAAGAAGGCAGCCAAAAATGCCACTTTGCGGTTGAATAAGAAAATTTGGCAAGAAAACAAACAAAATTAAACGAAGGCAAACAAATAGAATTTGAACCATGTTCTAACGTAAATATATATTGCAACGTTATTAAGAGGGTTTATGTTTAAGAAATATTTAATATTAAATACTTTTAAAGGCTTACCAAAATTGATATATAAATAAGAGTTACTTTAGCTAAAGGCTTATTAAGTTAAAGAAAAAATTTTAATTTTTATTTAAAAATTATATTTATATAACAAGTAAGAATATTGTAGTCGGTCAAGCCGGACCATATTATACCCTACACAACATTTGTATGGGGGTTATATAAAAAATAATAACTATAATAAATAAAAGTAGTATAATAGTTGGGGGCATAAAGGAAAAATTTTGAGACAGTAAAATAATATTTAAGTTTAATAGTTTTGTTCAGTAGACCAGTTGGAGGCATAAAGTAAGACACACATGTAAAATTTTGTCAAAACAGAGCAATATCCTAGTCAGTTATATCCCAAAATGCCTATTTGAGGAGGATATTTGTATGGGGGCCATGCCAAAAGAATTAACCGATCATCGCCAAAAACAATAGGCTTTGAGCCAGTGCCAAAAAACTTATCTGTGCCGAGTTTCATAAAAATATCTATAAAATTGTACTTTGATCACAAGAATACATGGACAACCAGCCGGACGAACGGATTGAGGGACAGACATGCTTCAATCGACTCAGGAAGCGATGCTAGGTCGATCGGTATGCTTGAAGGTGGGTCTTAGACCATGAATTTTGGGCGTTACAAACATCTGCAAACTCAAAATACACCTACCACCTATGTGGTCTGGGTATATTAAAAAAAGACCAAAATGGCAACACTGTTACATGAATTCAAAGATTAAGAAAAGTTTTCTTAAATAAAGCCGCGAAACTAAAGTAGCTGACAACAAAAAAATTACTAAAATGTTCTTATTTACCAACATGTCTGCTAACAGTACCGTGCGATTTAATAGCACATACCGTTTTCCTCTAACAATTTTTTTTAAATTTTTGATGCGTTTTATTTATTTATAGATGAACTTTTTGTTTTTAAGACAATTCTAATTTTTATTTAGGCTCAAGTTCAATACTTAATAAATTGTTTTTGTTTAAATTGCACATGAAAATTTTCTCATCATGTCATTCATCTTAGGAAAGATGTTCATAGAAATTCGATGATGCAGACGTTTTTCTTCAACATTTTCCATTCTACACCACCCAAATGAGCCATATTTGGTAAAACATAGGACCTAAAACATCAGATTGTGGCCTGTGCAAAAGCTGGGCAGTTTAATATTACATGTTCTTTCGTTTTGATGTTCTCCCTGCATGCTCTGTACTAGCTGTTTTCCGCAACCTTAATTCGATGGAGGGTGCTTGTAAGTTTGAGTAACCCGTCGGTGCACTCATGTTCTTGCACAATTTTCCCATCTCATTTGGGTAGAACAAAATGATTTTCATCATTCTTCCAACTGTCTCGTTTTTCTATAGATCACTGTGGGCATTTTTCGCTCACTCTCTCAACTTGGTCTTTGTCGCAACAACAGGCTTCAGGCTCCCCAGTTCAACTTCCAGGTACCCCCCAGCCCTAATTGGCAGATCATTCACCCATTCATTACTGAACATACCGCAGATCCAAAGGATGTGAGCATCTGTACAAATAGCCAAGCATCGCTAAGAGCAATTATGCCCAGGAACACCAGATCTAGGATGGGCAATGCAAGAGGATGGTTAATGATTAATCGGAATATGGTCAGGTTCGCATTATATGGGTGCCTGGTCATCAGGGAGTGGTCGGGAACGAATAAGTAATCAAAGTAAATAATTAATACTTCACTTTCTATTCCTTTATTGCCACTGTGGGAAGAAGATATTTACCGTAAAGTACTAAGGGTCTTATTCATAAACGTACAATAGTGTTTACTAAACGCTTATTTGACAAGTATATATGGAATAATTGTCAAATAAGCCTTTACGTTTATGAATAAGACCATAAGTATTTAATTGTACTATTATTTTACTCGTTTTACTTTGCATAAAAGCCCCAAATCAACAAACATTTAATGTGTTTATCCATTAGCGTTATTTTTTTTTTCTTTTTTTTTATTTTGTTGTTCTTTTTGGCGGGTAAGTGCAGTAGTTAGTTACCAGTAGTAATGGTGGCTTACATGTTTGAAAATGCCAAATTGTGGTTAATATACAAATATACAAACATACTAGGTAGCCAGGGCTGTCGAGTTTATTCATTTTTCTTTAAACTAGAAAATCTATTTACCGATTTATTTATTTATTTATTTTTTTTTTTGTTTTAGCGAAATAGAAATTGTTTGAAGATTATGGGGCATTTATAAGTTCTATAGCCAAAATTGCAGCTGCTTTGTGTTAACTTAGCATTTCGGTTCATTTTATAAACTAAGTCCTGCTTCCCTCTTATAATTGACTTAAAACGTTAACCACCCATTTATACAATTAAATGTAAATGTTTAACAACGAATGGCTAAGAACAGACAGTGAATGAAAGTAAATTGAATATAGAAACATATATATTTATATGAATTTATATTGTTGGCAATATTTGATTTATTATTCTTGAAAAAATGTTTCTCAGCATCTTTCTTCGGCAGTTCTTGCTAGCATTTACTTAAGATTTTAGTTGTATTATTTTAAGTCTTACTACTATTATTTACTCTGTTAAAATCAAATAAAATGAATTTTTAAAGAAATTTTATAATTTTACTTATTTATTTGCCTTAAATATTTGTTTAATGATATTATACAAATATGTACAAAAAACTGACAGAGATGTTTACAAATTTTTTAGGTTGTTAAAGAATTGTCTAGAACTAAAAATGCCAAGATTTTTTTTGTCAATCGCCCCCATATATTCCGTGCGGAAAATGTGTGACAACTGTTCTAAACGTACTGATCATGTGCCTTGTACAAAACACAAGAAGTACAAAAAGTCGGTAACCGTGATCGGTGATATATCACGTAGCTGGTTTTAAGGTTTTAAAAAGTTAAGGGGAAAAAACAAGTAAGAGTCGTCTGTGCCGAATCTTATTTACCCTTTACATTGACCTTTCCAAAACCCGAACTTTTTGTTTTATTTTTATTCGTTTCTTTATTATATTTGAAATGTTTCTAATTTTTAAATAATCGGTGTCATATTTTAACCCTCTTAGGGTGACTACAAGGAAGTTGTAGACGTTTTAACTCTAATTTTTTAAATTTTGTGTGGCAACCCCCTTAGGAGGTGGAGATAGAGAGTAAGTATATTCTAGGAAAATGTTTGCAACAAAAAATGAGTTGGGGTGAGTCCTGCATTTGACATATCCGCGGGAAACCTAAAAGCTGGTGGGGATTTATTACAATTTTCCAAACTTTGTATGAAGCCCCCTTAGGCGATGGTGATAGGGGGTAAGTATATTCTAGGTATATGTTTGGGAGGGGAAACTAATGGGGGTTAGTCGTACACTCTATTTCTCTAAGGCCGACTCTGAAGAAGTTGTGGGCGTTTTCATATCATTTTTGTAAATTTTGTATGGCAACACCCACACGTGATGGAGATAGGGTGTAAGTATATATTTCAGGTATATATTAACGAAGAAAAACCAATGGGGGTCTGTAATAGATTTTATACCTTAAAGGGCGACTCCGAAAAAGATGTAATGGTTTTACCTTATTTTTTCAAATTTTGTGTGGCAGCCCTGTTGGGGGCTGGGGACAAGGGGTAAGTATGTTCAACAAAAATATTTGGAGGAAAAACTAATGCGGGTCCGTTTTACATTTGACCTTTGTAGGAGTATCCTGGAAACTGTGGGAGCGATTTAAAGAAATAAAAAAAAATTAAACTTTAATTGGCAACCCTTTTTGTGGCGAAGATAGAGTGGGTGTCCTTAAAAATGGGGCATTTGTAGAGGTTTTTATGTAAAAGTTTTAGATAAATAGAGGTTTATTTTTGGTGTTTGGCTTGAATTGGTCAGTTATCGAGCGATATTTCTGAATTTTTTGCCAATATTTGATATTACTAACGGGACAGACTGGCAGAGGGACATCACTAAATCGACTTTTCTGTCTACCAGGACCAAGCAAATATATACGTTATGGAATGATAAGCTTATATATAGCCTTATTACTTATGTAAAGGGTATAAGTAAACGTGCTTTGGAACAATAGCTTAAATAGGCTCCTAAGTAACTAATGCTCATTTATGATTAACCTGGAGTATGAGGCACTAAAGTAAAGCCAATTGTCTCCTCCAATGACACATCATTTTAAGTGATATGCCTCTTCGTATAAAGTTTAAAAACTAGAACCAGTCCCCTTGCCCTAAAAAACGTAAATAGTTCGGTGAAAGTTCCTTTCCCCTGTAGGGTTGCCTTACATTACAACACTAAGTAACAAAAATGCTACAAATAAACTTACATATCAATTTATTAGAGGACTGCATCAGGACACTGATGATTTTCTAGTTCCTGTGCCGTTGTGCGGTTTTAATTCTAAAATGATGTAGGGTTCTTGATAAAGCTTACATATTGCCGTGTTGTGCAGTTAAAAAGAAGGTGTAGAGTGATTAAGTCTTGTTGATGCAATTTACATACTGATTACCTCATAAGCAATTCGGGTTAACAAGGGGCTTATGCTGACGCCTAAGTATAGGAAATTATTGTAACACCAACTAGTTTTTGGTATGAAAAAAATTGGACAGAGCTCCTAACGGGAAATCTATAAACTAAAATTGATCTTCTCCTCAGAGATCAAACACAGTATTACAGGCAGAAGACTGAACAGCTGCATTACATCTTTGCAGAGAGGATGTAACAACCACGTTTGTTTTTCAGTTCAGTTTCATTATAAGACGTTTGTTTTAATATTGAATTGAATTCGATTATGCAACTCCAACCAAATATCCAACAAAAATATTGAACATCTTTTTCATATCACTTTTTTAATATAATGTGTAAAGGCTCTGGATTGAATTTTTAACAAATCTTTTCTTTTTTGTAGAAAAGATAACTAACTTGTAATTATGTGTGATGTTTTTTGACTTTTAACCCGTCAATAGAATAACTACTTAAAAGACTCTTTAAATAAATCCATTACCAAATATTTTTCCATCTGTTTACTGGGCATACAGTATAGGCAAAAACTAATTGAACAAAATAGTAAAGCTATATTTATTTATTTTTTTTTTAATAAAATTTTTCTTCTTTTAAATCGTCAAAACTGCGTGAACTGAAATTTTTAGTAATGTAGATAAAAAATGTAAAAATATATTTTATTTATGAACAAAGTAAAAACTCGCAAAGCGTGGAAATTGATGCGATGACACAAAAATAACAAATTTTTGACGAAACTTGAATTTTTATGTGTTGCGTTTTACGAAATAAGGCCGTTTTACATTTGAATTCTACGCAACTCAAGATTTGTATAAACGTAGTTTTGGCACTTTCAAAGCATACAAATTTTATAATATAATAAATACATTTAGCTTTTGTATTTCGTTTAATAATTTTTAGCCGATACTGTATATTACCGCTGACATCAAATGGTTTTTGTTCTTAAGCTCTGCATACTTTTATGATGGCGCCATGATGGTGATGCGCAAAAATCAATAGAAAATAAATTCACTGAAATTCCATATTTAATGGAGATTAATATTATTTATATTAAATTTATTTTATATAAAAAAAAGAAAAACGGCTTCTGGCCATTTTTTCGGATGTTGGTTTATAAATATTTGTGTTTTTTAGTTATTTTTGTTGTTGCTAATGAAAGCTTTTTGTTGTTTTATTTAACTTTCAATTGATTTTTTTAGTAAAAAAAATAAAAAAAAAAACTTTGTGAATTTATTTTTTAATATAATTTTTGGCTATTTATACAAAATAAATTAGTTAAATGGTATGTTTATGAAGGATGCGGTTAAAATCTGCAGGGAGACAAATAATAATCAGATATTAATAAATTTTTTAAAATTGTAAAAGTACTGTCGATGTTACACTATTCTAGGTTAGGCAAGGTTGCACTAAAAGGTTCTAAAGAGCTTAAGGATAATTTTAAGTCTTTAGAGTTACCAGAGGAGGCAGTGATAACCCGGTTAATGTAATTTTTTTTTTATACTAACTTAAGGGTGTGTACACTTTCTCAATAGTCAACAGTCTCATTTTTCCATTTAAAAATAACTCCAGTAAAAAGGTGAGACCTTAGACTATTTGTCTTTGTTAGTTATTAGTTATTTTCGTTTACTCGAGCGAATTTTCTTTAAAATAAACTTATTTAATAGCAAAACACCGTTTCGGGAAAATATTTAACAGATCTGAACGCACCTTTAGAAACTGTAACAGCTATCGACTTTCAACCTCCGACAATGTAAAAAAATGGTTGGAAGAAGCAAGAAATGTCTGAATTTCCCAAAATCCAGTCTTAGTGGATCTATATACAATTCCAAATTTCAAGTCCCTAACTCTACGTGTTTAGGCTGTGCGATGATTAATCTGCCAGTCAGTTATTAACGCTGCTCACTTATACAGGGTGTCTGGTAGTAGATTTATACTTTCAAACTTAAAGTCACAAGAAATTGGGAATTGTCATTTTAAGTCCTCCCTTTGAAGTAGCCCTATAAAAAATCCATGGGAGTCAAATCGGATGGCCATAGGATGTCCCTGAAGCGACTAATTAGTTTTTTTGAGGAAATTTTTCCGAAGCAAAATCACCATCCTGTTGAAACCACGTGTGTGAAGAGTATAATGAATGAGTTCATAAGTTGGCAAAAAAAATTCCGTAATCATGCGTTAATAATTTTCCCCGTTGACATTCGTCAGGAATTTTTCCTCATGTGAGGATAAAGCACACCAAACAGTTACCCTAGGGCAATGCAATGGTTTATGACGTTTCAATCGAGGGTTGCGGGTTCTTGGAGACCAATAACGGCAGTTTTGCTTGTTGCGAAAACGCTCCAACATCGTTTCACAAAAATTTTTGCGTAAATCAAAATCACTTTCTTTTATTTCTTGAACGATTTGAATTTTAAAAGGATGCAACTTTAGAGACCCTTTTTTTAAATTTCCTGAGTACTTGCTCTTGAAAGTCACAGTGAGGCTGCTCTTTTCCGTATTGAAAGTCGCGGATTTTTACGTAAACTGCTTTCGACCAGTTTAATGTTTTCGTGAGTCCTTGAAGATCGACTGGGCAATGGCCCTCGGTCCATCACGTATTTGCCAAATACCGAACTTTGAATAAAATTGTCCACGAGTAATTACGGTAGAATCTTTACTCTTAAAAAATGTCTTCACAGCTAACGCGCGATGCTCACTCGGCCACTGCGACATCGTGACCGACAAATCCGCATAATCGTTATGTCCAACGGTGCCACCCTTTCTACGCACCGTTTACTACTTTTTGAAATAATCGTACTTAAAAATATTAATTTGCCACCAGACACCCTGTATATAAAGATTAATCACTTTAAAATTACTATTGATTAACTGTATTTGTCTAAGGAAGCAAAAGCGATAACCAAACGTATCATCTCCATTAAACTTAAAAAGTATTGATATTGAAAATTAAAAACAAACGTTTCAAATGTGGCGGCGATCAATTATAATTTAAATAAGAATCAATACAAAAAAAATCGTTTAAGACTTTTTCAATCATAATGGATAATTTCTCTTTAGAAGCGGCTCAGTTTCAAAGGTGATTAACATTACGCTTGAATTATAATTGGAGTTGGCAGCACAAGGTGACAACAAATACAAAACAAATAATCACTCAATCCCTATTTGCTTACAGTTAATGTTGTTAAAATGTCTAAGTTATTATGAAATGATAATGATGACACTTTTGTGGACAGTACGGATTAAAATTTAGTGGAGGCAGGCGTATGGTTTCTATGTGTGTAAGAATAGTTAAATAAACACATTCACTTACTCTTAAGGAAAGATCAAAGTCAAGCAACCGGTAGTGTTTGCCACCTTAAAGGGTGACAATAATAAACATTAAGGTAAATGCAAATCTTACCAACAGCATTATACTTATTAATGACAATGCAAACACCATCACCATAATTGTTATTATTTTCGTCCGCATTCTAAACGTCATAATTAATGCCACTTAGTGTAAAATGCACCTGTTTATCTACTGAAAAGATGAAAATACTTACACTTGTTTATTTCTCAAAAAAAGCTTCCGACGACATATCAGTCATAATGACGTTTTATTTAAAATTTTAAAGGTTAATAAAATTAACAACGTAAGTAGTATACGAGAGCATTATTAGAAGCCTTTTATAGATAACTTATCATACATTTGACATTCAAACGTTTGTTTTTAGCTATTGAAATTACATGTATAATAAGATCGGGCGCGAGCGACACACGCCACAGTGTAGTGATTTTATATAACCAAAGACCAAATATAGAAGAATTTATCAAAAAAAAATAAATTTGGCGCACATGGCACATTTGCCATATTTTAATTGATAAAATATCATCAGACTTAAGCCCTAAGGATTCATGTCCTTCCCATATATCCTTTAAACGTAAATTGCCATGACGCAGAGACAAAAAAATTATAAATTATTAAATATTAGATTTAATATGCCTTATGATCTGTCCAAAGTTCTTTCAATTTCGAGCAAGGATATCACTACTTTAAAAGTGTCCTTTTCCAAAAAAGCTAAAGCCGGAAAAAAATTAAAAATATTCCCTTTTTTAATTAAGCACAAATACTTTAAATGATCAAAATTTTATAAAGATTTTGCTTTAGTATTGTTTTAAGAAATTACAAACCAACTGCTTTGTTAAACTTCAAACAAGGAATTACCTTTGAAGGTTAAGCGAATTGGCATAAAATTGATTAAAATTAAAAACTAACCACATACATTTTTTGAAATACTTTTCCTTAAGCCCTCGTAGAAAATAATATGTATAATTATTCTTGAAATATTTTAATGAAGCTGTAACTTTAAAGGGCTGCTACTGCATACACAACCAGCAGAATTAAAAAATCTTGCAGCATGGGTGTAGCTTCCGTTTGTGAATGATGATGCAGCATCTTTTCAGTGCAGTGTATAAAATATTGTTGACAAGAGAAGACACCAACAAATATTGTGTTTAATTTTTAAGAATTTTTTTCTTAGATTGTTTTTATTTACATAAGTACACAGAAAATACTTTACAAATGTTATTCCAATAAACAGTTTTTTTTCCAATGATATACCAGCCATTCTGAAATTAATTATTAGGTGGACGCATCCGGGAAAGAATTTTTGACTCTCTTACTTTTTTCTTTTCTCTATATGGAGTTTAACAAAACGGTTCAAATAATTTCACCACCATGTTGACAAACTCCATATATGAAGAAGGAAAAAGTAAGAGAGTCAAGAGTCCTCTCCCGGATACGTCCACCTGATAATAGGTGTGTTCATTTACAGAAAATTATCACTAATTTTAGATAATTATTACTAGTAAGTGTTCACGTACACAAAAAATTAGCAGCTAGAGAGCCAAAAAAGAGCGTAATATGTTTAGAAACAAAAATGTTTCTGATAATTTCTACTAGTAAAAATTTTACTATCAGAAATTATTCAAACAGTCTTTCTGTCATTATGCTTTGAAAAAAATTTAATTGGTTGCATGTGTAATTCATGTGTAATTTAAAATTTTATCATTTTTGATAATTAACATTTTTCAAAATATTATTTAGGATTTAATCCCAATTTTCTTGTTTATTTATAGGGTTTGTTGTTGGTTAAGTTTGTCTATATGCATTTCGTTGGTTCTTACACCACCTCATCAGTGGACTTCAACCCAAATTCTTAAAAAACTCATGAATATTTTGTGTCTTTATATAATAACCTCATTAAACAAACTGAGAATTACTATAAGCAACCAAAACGTTCAAGTTTTTTTAAGAATCCAACAAACCAATATTCGCTATTCGCTTGTTTTGATTTTCTTAAAAAAACTTGAACGTTTTGGTTGCTTATAGTAATTCTCATTTTGTTTAATGAGGTTATTATTTAAAGACACAAAATATTCATGAGTTTTTTAAGAATTTGGGTTGAAGTCTACTGATGAGTTGGTGTAAGAACCAACGAAATGTATATAGACAAACTTAACCAACAACAAACCCTATAAATAATTTTTGATAATTGTTATTATTTTTATATATATTAAAAGTTTTTTACACTTGTATTTAAAAAAAGTGAGACCGCTTTATTCGGCTTTACCGAATCTAATATACCCTTCACATTGATCCTTTTATAGCCATCTGATCTGACCGAGATATTTCGTAATGGAAATAAGTACTATAATAAAAATACTTTGTACCGGGTTTGAAGTCGATAGCTTTTCTAGTTTTAAAAATAGAAAACTTTAGAAAATAATGTTTGTACATATGTATAATAGAAATACCATGTAGAAGGTTTAAGGCCAACAGTTTTCAACTTATTTCGTATTAAAAGTTAATTAAATTTGTTCCTTCGTATTTTTTCCAAAGAGTATGCATCATTGTTCAATTACTTATTGTAGAACATTTAAAGTCGATATATGTTTTAGTTTGAGAAATATAGCGTATCAATAATTTTACAAAAACAGTTTATTTGAATGGGGGTTGCTCCTCTCCCTGCTCTTATTCAAAAAATTTGTTTTCCAAAATGTAGGTATTATTGTAAAATTACTTGTTGTAGAACACTTGACTTCTATAGCTGTGACTGGATAAAATTCTTCCCAAAATTTGTGCTTCTACATGAAAAATTTTTCCCTAATTTAGGTCCCTATCTTCAAAGTATCTGTGCTACGCTTTGTGGTTATTTTAGAGTTTCGCTTGCATCTCGGTCAATAGTAAACCGATTTTGCTGATTTTAAATAGCGATTAAATTAGGTATATTTCTGATTATTTTCTAAGCGACTTTTTTAAGGTTTAGAAACTTGATTTCAAAAGACACACAGATGGACAGACATGGCTTTAACGACTTACCTATCTATTAGAATCCAAAATATTTATACTTAATGTGGTGTAAAATAAATATTGTAAAAATTAAAAATGGAATGACAATTTCATATACACCCTTATTACTATATGAAGGGTATAAAATTTAAAAATATGTAAAACATCACAGAAAAACATTTTTAATGCAATAATGACTAACTGGGGGCAACAGAAAAAGATTATTATAATACCAATGAAGTAATAGCTTATTTAAGTCCCTCCTTGTAATCGAGGATGGTAAGTACTTATTTAACTCCCTCTTTGTAAGCGAGCATGGTAAGTACTTGCCTCCAATGTCATCGCCATGTTAAAAAAATATGTTAAAATGCTAATGAGTAAGAGTTTTTGGGATTTTAACTAATTTTAGAGCAAGTTTTTGCTGGGTTATTAATTTTAGGACAAAAAAAGGCCTTTTTTTTTAAAAAAAAGCATGTGTAATTCGTAATTTCATGTGTAATTTTGGTTTGATCCATGTGTAATTTAGCATTTCGTTGGTGGCAACACTGCTAAAACCTATTATTAAAAAACCCTGTTTATTTGAATACAAATTAATGCAGTTTTTTTCTGTGTAGTATTTGTTTAATTGCATAATGTACTAATGTGTGTTTTGTTTGTGTGTCAATATTTACACTTGACTCCTTTATTAAGTAAGTGTAAAATATGTGTATGCATTTGCAAACAATAATACAGACAAAGCTACACATATTTATGGTGCATAATTGCCCAGATGTTTAGGATTTAGAATGAAGTTCGAAAATTTTACCAAGAAGTGAAACATTAGATTAAACCGTTGGTACATGCAGATTCTTCTGCAAAGATGAAAAAGGTAATCTAATGAATAATATATAAAGTGGGCTGAGGATATGGAAAAATTATTTTTTAGAATAATAAGACAGCAGGATCCGATAAGTTAAGTACCGGAGACGACACCCTGATAAGGCATTTGCATCAGCTCGTTTGTACAATCTGGCTAGAAAAACTCATATCCGAGGATTGAAACATTAGAGTTTTATGTCTCGTGAAAAAAAAAACGGAGACAATACAGTATGTGCCAACTACAAAGAAATAAGCTCATTTCCATCGATTGCAAGGTGCTATCTAGGGAATCGCACGAAAAATTAATAGCAAAAAAAGATCCAAGAAAAAATAACACAAGTTCGCTTCCGATAGTCGCTTACCTTCAAAGTTGTTTTAAGCTTTATTTGTGTGTAGTACCCCTAATACAACTTTAAAGGATGATACTCAATTCTCAGTTAAAATTGAAAACAATATCTCTTAACCTTTGCACAAAACAAAATTTTGCACAAGGAGATAGCCATTCGTGTAATCTTTCTAACATTCTCTTATAGGAGACGCAAATGTGAATAGAACCGGCATACAACACATAACTGCACATATTACTGGCTTACGCCGGCGATATGAACAAAATTGGTCGAACATTACGAGAAGGAACTGCTACCTTTGAAAAAGTTAAGAAATAAAGTTAAAAATGGCTCTGGCAGTAAATTAAGACAAAATCAAGTTGGTGTTATCAGCACTCACAACGTCCAGTAGATTTAAGCAGCCAGTGGAAGTGGCAAACTACAACTTTGAAGTAGTCAACGATTTAATCTACCTCGGCACTGTCATAATCACAACAAACAACATTAGTTTTGAGGTAAAAAGAACAATATTACCCAGTAGATGCCATATTGGACTAAATAATATAATCACAACCATATTAATTTGGAGAATCCGCATGTGTCCAGACTACACCACTTGTTCTCAACCAATTCAAGAAAGTGTGTGAATATTTCGCTCTTAGTATTGCGCAGCGGAATTTCATCTAATTCACGTGCGAGGTATGTAAATCAGATCTTCGTTTGACCAGCTGGTCTATCTGCTCAATACCAAAGTAATATTAAGACGCAGGGACCCAGACTATGATCTACAATAGCAATCTCTTTTTAAGACTTACTGACCAATAAAGACGT
This sequence comes from Melanophora roralis, assembly GCA_963583895.1. NCBI lineage: Eukaryota > Metazoa > Arthropoda > Insecta > Diptera > Rhinophoridae > Melanophora > Melanophora roralis. Next base: position 35,937,000 of record OY757189.1, on the reverse strand, counting down.
TGTATTGTGCGAACTGAGTGAAAGAAGTACCGCCAGACTGTCGACAAAAATTCCAATGTTACCACTAATATTTCTGTCATACAGCAGCTTACTTGTTTCACATTTAGAAAATATTTCGGCCTTAAACACACTGCGTTTAGGCAAACAATATGTGCTTTTTCTTAGATCCTGCAAGTAAATGCCGGATCCCACACCACATCTTAGATCCATCTGTGTAGATCCTGTCTTCAAAATTTTCCACAAGGTTTTCCCCCCACCACTTTCTTCTGGAGGGAGTTAAAGAATCTTGAACACAGATGACAGTACTTTCTCGATATCCATCAGCGCTGAACCTCACAGCGGTTCAAGCAGATATTGCCATTATATGAAGATCAAACATGTAAAGTAAAGTACAAAGTGCGCAATTTCAATGCATGCCAATCTATGGGTTTTACCTAGCTGGTCCACCACATATTTCTACTGGAGATGGTGTTAAATCGAAATGTTTCTGCAAGAGTTTCGCTGCATTTTAGCATGACCTTGTACACATTTTGTTCGCGTCTCCGTCGGTACCTTGAAGAACTGCCACCACTAGTTTAATTGTCCTTTAAATGAGGTATTTGACGCTCTTCTTTTTTTTCAAACTGCTGTAAGTGAATTAATTATTTTAAGTATAACCATACAACAGATAATTATTTTTATTTGCATTTTAAGTTGAACTATGGCTTATTATGAAAGGCGTGACTAATTCCAATACAATACATTTAGACGTTTTTGTGGTTAAAATTTACATACTTAAGTTAAAAAAAATTAATTCAGAAAAATATTATTAATAACCGCTAACTGTTGAATTTTTCATAAGTAATAAATACAAAATCTAAATTAAACATCTTAAGTCATTATGACAAAATTTTAAATGTAAACTTAAGGTAAGAAAAATAGGATAAGTCATAATTTCCAAAGTCTTTGGCGGAAGTCGAACCCGCGACTTACGCACTGGTCTACCGGGGTACCATCATCTTTATTTAGAAACAATATTTAAAAAGTATTGCATTTTACTCAAATCTTAAGTAAACAGTGAGGAGTATTTTTTTTTAATTTTGGACCCTTAGGGTACTTTTTAGGCTTTTTTTGTAACTTTTAAATCAATAAAGATAGAAGCAAATTTCAAAGTGCTTTCGACAGGTCTCAAAAAAATAAGACTTCTTTTTGTACATTTTTGAAGTTTTGAACCCTAAATTGTAGAAAAAGAGACAAAAAACTTTTTTTGTGCTATTTTAGGTTTTTTTATTTATATTTAATTTTAAATATGGAAATATGAAAGGAAGAGTGGCGGACTTCATATAGAGCCGGAAGTAAATTAAGTGGGCAAAAAGAATATCTTTCAAATTTTAGTACTCTTTTTCATTGTCTTAAATAATGAGTTTTCAAATAAAATATTTACGATTAATATCCCAGATTGCAAAGTGGGCAAAGAATATGTTTGTCGCGCCTTAATCGTAATTTTTGCATCTTTTAAAATTATGGTTTTAAAAACTGAGACCAGAAGTCAACCAACCGGACAAAAAGTACTTTTCGGCATTTCGGGTATTTTTTTTAATTTTCAAAATTTTGATTCTAGAAATATGAAATCAAGGTTAATAAAAAGTACTTTGCTCATGTTTTTGATACGTTTTTGCATATATTGTGTTGAATATCACGTAAACTTTACTTTTCATACTAATTGTACTTTTCGCATTCAGAATTTTGTTTTAATTTTAATTAAACTGCGCTTAAGAAATAGCAGGTTAATTTTAAGAAAGAACATATAACTATAAATTAATGACAATTGTTAAGACTAAAAGCCTCAGTGATAATATTCTCAACGAATTATTTTAACCTGATTTGTTAAGTTCTTAAAATTAATTAAATTTTAACCTTTTTTTTATAAATATTTAGAGTTTTCCAAAAGGCAAAATATTATTTATGACAATTACAATGGACCTGTACAGCTGATTGATGATTGCCGATATTACCTCTTCCACCAATTCCCTAAAATATGAAAAAAAATAAAATATTTAAAAATACGTAGAATATTGAAATTTGCTTCCAAATAAATCTTACATTTTTAATACGCAAAGGCCTATGCACTGCAAGTAAAATGCTGATGGTAATGAGTAGAACAGCTTTCAGCAGTTTCATTTAGATTTTTTTTCGATTGAGTATTTTTATCACTTGAAGTTAATTGTGGTCTACAGTTTTTAATTATAATGAAAGTGTTTATAATGTTGGTAATTTATATAGTCATTAAATGATCTGTATTTATAGGATTTACACAGTGCTACATACTTAGTAGAATTGTGAGGCATACATTACTAGACCGATGTCCCTACTTTCACCCGTAGCAAAGGTTTTGGAATCCCTGCTACTACCCTCCCTGAAAGAACATTTCCAACTCGCTCCACACCAACATGGTTTCAGGAAAGCGCATAGCACCACAACGGCTTTGAACATAATAACTAGCCATAATTCAAACGGCCTTAATCAGCAAAGACCCTGTCAGCGCACGATCGTGGCCGCTTTGGGCTTATCCAAAGCCTTTGACACGGTTGATCACTGCCTGCTGATAAGTCACATCTCAAACTCCACTCTTCTCAACGATGTTAAACGCTGGATTGCCAATTACCTATCGGGCAGACAAGCGTTTGTTGAGTTTAGAGGCCAGAAATCAATATACCGTAAGATAAAAATGTGCGTGCCTCAAGGAGGAGTGTTGTCGCCAGTGCTCTTCAACATACATCTTGCGAAGATTCCCACCCCACCCCAAGATGTCTCATTGGTGTCATATGCCGATGATTGCACCATTATATCATTAGGTGTGAGCATAGATTACACAAGCGACAAGGTATCAGAATACCTGGTCACCATCAATGACGGATGCGAAGGTTATCAACTCCAAAATCGACAGTGTCCCTTTTCACCTCTTGGACAAAGGAAGTGAGGATGATCCTTGACATTTCGGTCAAAGGCAGACTTATCCCCACGGTGCAGAACCCGAAGATACTGGGGGTAGTCTTCGATAATCTCCTCCACTTCTCATCGCACGCCATTTACATTAACCAAAAGGTGAGAAATAGGAACAAGGTCCTTAAAGCTCTTGCTGGCACCTCCTTGGGCATGGTTAAGGAAACTGTTGTAGCGAAGTATAAGGCCATCGGTCGCTCTATACTTATCTATGCCGCCCCAGTATGGACCTCATTCCTTAGCGACACACAATTGTGCGGTTTACAAACGGCTCAAAACAATGCACTCAGAATAGCCACCGGATGTGTTAAGATGACGAGCGTGGATCATTTACATAAGGAGACCAATATGCTGCCGGTCAGACGGCACAATGCCCTTCTGACAAGGCAATACTTGGTGGCTTGTCATCAGCCCTCCCATCCCAACCATCACATAGTGAGGCGGGATCCACCCCCTCGACACATCAGGCAGGACTTTCGGTGTTTCAACAGTGACATCCAGAATATCATACCACCCGATGCAAACCGGATGTCATTGGCAAACGCACAGGGAGCATCGAGGGATACAGGTGCAACAAAGTCCTTGGTCATCACCCACCCGCTATCTCAAACGATGAGAAGCGGTTCCCAAGGCACACCCGTTACCCGACCTATGGGTCAAACCGACTGAGGTGGCACAATTTCTCCAGCTCCCAATGCCTCCACCTGACTGACAAACACCAATTTTAAAGAAATCTCTTTCCTTTTTTAATATATTTTCAGGAAAGAACAATCGTCAACAGTGGAACTGTTACAACAACAACAAAATACTGCTAATACTACAGCCTCTGCTTATTTCTGTAAAATTTTTACATAAAAACCTCTAAAACTACCCCGAATTTTCCCTTACAATGCAATGTAAGACCGGCTTCCATAAATTTTTTCTCACAAACATTTTTTGGGAAAATACTTACACCTTATCTCCGCCCCTTACAGGGTTGCCATACAAAGTTAAAATTTTTTTTTAATTTTTTTAAATCGCTCCCACAGTTTTCGGGGTGCTTCTACAAAGGCCAAATAAAGACCGACCCCAAATAATTTTTCTTCCTCAACATTTTTCTGGACCATATCCCATCTCCAGCCCATAACAGGGTTGCCATTTAGAATTTAAAAATTAAGGATGAAAACCCATAAAACTTTCCTGGAGTCGCCTTTAGAGGAATAAAATGTATAACAAACACGCATTATTTATGAAGTCGTTTGAATGTGAGCCTGGGTATGGATAACGCAGAAGGGGAAACCGAAACTCCGATGGAAAGATCAAGTGGAGTATGACATCTCGAAGCTTGGTATCAGAAATTGGGTAAGAAGCGCAGAAGATCGAAGCGTCTGAAAATCGACTTTATTAAGTTCGGCTAATGAAACTAACATCCAGTACTTGCCATTGAAGTTAGTAAGTAAATCCTAAAAACCACGTTTTGCTGTCACACAGTCAGCAATATTGCTAGGCATATCGCTATTTAAAATCAGCAAGATCGGTTAATAGCGGACCGGGATTTAAGCAAAAATCATAAAGATTATCTTAGTAATTATAACCACTGCTGCCACACGACTTGACACAGATATTTCGAAGACAGCGAGCTAAATAACACAAATTTTATTTTTGAATAGGAGCAAGGGAAGTGGTCACTCCTCTTAAATTTCACAAATTTTATAAATAATTTAATGCCATACATTTGAGAAACTCCTGCAGCTGTCGATTTCAAACTTGCTACAAGTAGTGTATGTTTTGAAAAAAAAATAGTTAGACAGGGGAAGATAGAGAAAGCGACAGCCTCCGTACAAACGAACCATTTTTATGAAATTTTCGATATGCAATATATTCTAAAAAAATAAAAATTTCATAAGATTGGTCTTTTGTATGGAGATTGTCATTCCCCTAACTCCAATTTAATTATTTTTTTCTAAATATAGAATGCATACCTTTATCACTTTGGGAAGGTCATAACACAGGGATGATAAATGTTAAAACTAATTTCGTACCAACAAGTACTTTTTTAACCAAATAGTACTTGTTTATTGGCAGAATTTGAATACATATTCAATTATTTAAATCATTTAATATTTAAATTGAAGACCAATTTCTTTGGCCTCTTTGTGACTGAATGATGTGAGTTTTAGGGTTGTGTAAAATATTCTTGAGAAGGATCTTAATATATTTTTAGTTTTCACGGTAGTTAAAAATGGGGAAATATATTAATAGTACTAAATTGACGAAAAGCATATCAACTTATTTTTTTAAGGCCTAAAACGTACCAAGAATAGTACAATCGTACCAAATATATCATCCCTGCCATAACAAGGAGCTGTTGACGTAGTGTTGTGGAGTTTGTGTGTCAGCACAACGCAGCAATAATTGCTTTCCCAACCAGAATCTGCGGTTGGAAATTAAAATTCTAAACATCATTGATATAAAAGAAATAAAAATAAGTTAATGCATCAGTAAATCAAAAGTACCTTAGAGATTAACGTTTAAGAAAGATCTTTTTGTATAAACTGTGTGGAAATGAAATTATTTCAAATTATTTTTGCAATTGCCTGCATTGTTGCCTCTGTAGTGGCCATGCCCAGCGAGGTATATTTTATTAAAATATTTATGCTCATATTCATAATAATTAAAGTAGATTTATTAAGACCTTACTTGACAGATGCTTACGATATAATTGCCAAATAGGTACTTAATTAACCTTCTTTAGTTAATATGAAAATGAGCCTAAAATTCCGTTCAGTTTAAATTTTATTTTGTTTATGACTGCTTTTAAATTTTTGTTTTTTATTCTAATTACAGAACTCTTTGAATGGTAATTATAATAGAGGCAATGTTCAAACTAACATTGATGTTAAGGCGAAAATATCACCGTTTTTTGGTTAAATTTTACTAAAATTTTATTAGTCAAAAATTATATACATATGTATGGGATATTTTAAAATTATACCCATCCAGCAATTTTTTCATTTTTTAATCAAATCGGGGTCTTTTTTGACTCCACTGTGCGATTAAAAAGGCAAAATATGCGCGCATTTTCTGAGCATAAAAGACTCTTTTGTCGGGAGAAAAACGTAACTTCCCGTGACTCTTCTTGATGAGTCTTTTATGAGTCTTTTTTGATATCAGTTCAAAGTCTTTTTCGACTCCTTTTTAAGTAGTATTTGAAGCGTTTTCTGGTCATATATAAGTCTAATTTTAGTTCGTTTGTGACTCTCTTTTGAGTCGTCTTTCAGTCATAATTATAGTCGCTTTCGAGTCTTTTGTAAGTCCCTTTATTGTCATTTATCACACATATTTCTATTTTATTATTTATTATTATTGTCATTTTCAAAATATATTAAAAAAACTATAAATACATAAATACATAAAAATGCTATAAAAAAACAAAAAGAAGGTAATTAAAATTGTTCCATGTTCTTGTTTTGCCCCATATGGCTGCTTAAGTTCTTCTTCCTGTTCCAAGTTTTCTACCTGTCTTCTGCTACTTTGAGCTGCAACGTTTTTCCTCTTACTTTGCATTTCACTGTTTGATTTCAATATCTTACTTTAAGGGTTTTTGAATAGTTGCTAAATTTAATTACACGTTTTTATTATTTCTTTAATTTCACTTTCACAGCAAAACGACTTTTATACGACGATGTAATTTTTAAATGAACAAAAATTTAAGTGTTTGACATTTACTTAACAAGCAGTGTTCAATCATCTATCTGCGCAAAATATGATCATAAAATACATAATTTTAATCACTTCTTAAGCAACTGCATGATCTGTTTTTGATTAAGCATTTTTCACTCTTCTAGGTGAGTAGAAAATGATAATAAATGACGAAAAAAGTAGTCACATTTTAAACGTCTGAATGGTTGATTCTCGATTGCTATACAATTTGTTATTGTATTTAAAATCAAACTCAATTCACTCAGTAGCGCGAATCATTTTCTAGTCTTTTTTTGATCGTGTAAGTGATTAATCAGTTTTTGATCACCAAAAGTACTCTTAAAAGACTCAGCAAGATGATTTTTCAAAAAACAATCTTCCAAATGCTATCTGGGTATGAAGCAATAATAAAAAAAAGACACTCACCCACACGTACATATGTCCATATATGAATTAGCACAACAGCATTGACCGGATGCTTTTCAAAAGTCTTCACAATTTCTTAATAAACTATATTTGCACCGTTGTATATGATTATCTTCCAATGCCATTTTAACTCTAATACCTATCAAAGTTTTTGAAATATCAATAACAAAAAACATCACTTTTAAATAATTAACCAGAGTACAAATTTTCTCAAGAGTGAGCGATAAAAAAACACCATTCATGAAAAATCTCGAGAGCGAAAAATCCTAAAAAAAAAATTTTCTTCTCACGTTCATAAAAGAGCGTGAAAAAATTTTTGCCAACCCTCACTCACTTATGAGAAGTTTGTCGTTTTTTTTTTCACGCTCACAAATCACAAATGAAAAATAAAAACCAAATTTTATTTCTCACTCACAAATGAATGAGAAATTTCTTCTTTTCACTTTCGATTCATTCTTTTATGAGCGCGAGTGTTGCTTTAATATTTTTCACGCTTTGTAACAGAGTTGCCGGAAAATAATTTTTTAAGCGTGTGAAATTTGTACTCCCAATAAGAGTAAAAAAATTCTTGCATTTACATAAATTTTTTTTTATTTTGCTAATATAATAAATAATAAATAAATATTAATATAAAGGATTACTTTTAGCAGTATTTATTGTGAAAAAGTCATATTTATAAAAAAATTGTTTTTGTTAAGAAACTTAAATAATACATTATATTTTATGTTGTGATTTTTTAGAAATTTTATAGTCTTCACTGACACAAATTTTCATAGCAATCTTTAAAAATATTTTTGAACTATTTTCCTAAATTTTTAATTGACGTTTTCTAATAAATAAAAAGTATTTCTTGTATATTGTGTTCAAGGTCGTAACTGCTCTTTTTTTAATTTACCTTACTTTTGCAAATAGAACTCCTTCAAACTCTTAGGTTCTATTTAATTAACCTGAAAGATAAAGTTTCAAATTGTTGTACATAAAAAGATTTGCGTGTGTATTGTATAATAACCACCACAATTTTTTGTAACAATATACCTAATACCTAAAAGGATGACGGACAGGCAGGTATAAAATACCTTTCAAATTAGTGGAAAATCCCAAACAAAATGAAATGATGAACAATTATCTCTAATGGTGGTAAAGCGGAATGCAATTTTTTCCAATCCTTTTAAAATTTGCATGAGTGTGTGTAACAGCTCTATTTTTTTTGCAATATCAACATTAAATATTTGTAAAAGAACCTTATTTGGATTTTAAATAGCGTGAAGTGAATAACAATCAGTGCCTAAAAGACAATTTAATTTTGAAAAATATGTGTTGTACGATGCATCTTCAAAAAATTATTTGTTTAATAGAATCATGCCAAAAGGAACTTAGTGAAAGACATTACAAACTACTTCACAAACAAGATATACAAAGTAATGATGAAAGTAATGGTGACGATGCTTTTGTTTGTCACTGGAGTAATGCTTCCCATTTTTGTAAAACCTTAACCGCATATTTTTATTACTAAAATCATTAAATCGGATTCATTGAAAAATTTAAATGAAATGAAGTTAAATAAATGTAAATATTTTATTATGAAAGCAAGAAAATTAAAAAAAAGTAGTTAAGAACCACAACGTATAACAGTTTTTAATTTATTGAAAACATGTTTAAATAAAAAATTATTCCTACTTTTTTTAAGCATTTCAAAAATTATGCGACAAAATTTTACATATGGCAGCACCAGTAACATGACCAAAAAATTTTATATGTACACATTTATGAATGCTTCGCGAAAAAATTCATTTATGATTTCTCACTTATGAGAAGTACTCGAATTTGATGCTTTTCATATATGTTCGTGAAAAAAAAAGTAAATTTTTCTTTTCACTTCTCACTTATGACTGGTGAAAAAAAAATTTTTTTTTTCTCACTCGAGAGTGAGAAGGCACAAAATGTTTTTTAAAAACTCATTCATTAATGAAAAATTGCTGTAGTTAACACAGCGCTCACACTCGTTCTCACGAATGAGAAGTGAGTGAGCAATTTCGAACTCTGTAATTAACAATTAAACAATTTGTTTGTTTACATTTAAACAATCGTTAGAGTTTTTAAGTTGCACGTTTAACGACAGTTTTAAATCCCTAACTATACCTATATTAATTCAATAAATCCCAACTAGATAACTTCTTAGCAAGGCGCATGCATTCAGGTGGCCTCAGTTAATCAGCTGAGTAATGGAATTTCGAATGTTTAATTGTAAAAATTTGTTTATGCTTATATTTTTTTCTTTTTTTACTAACAATAACTCTAGAATCTAAGAAAAGCTTAAAGAGTGGAAGAAAGAATCTGTGAGTTGTTATTATCTGCCTACAATTCGTACTGCCATTTTCGATGTGTTTGTAGAACCGCTTTCACCTGTATACACGCGCCTTGCATTTACGCATACAATTACTTACAACTAGATGGCAGTGTACAAATTATCGCTGTCAAGTAATTGGCACGTCAGAGAAAACCAAGCACAAAACAAACTGTCAAAATGGCACATTAAGCAACACGAAAAACAAAAAACTAGATTTTCTAAAATATTAAAATTTTTTATTTATATTTCTAAATAACTGCATTGATAAAAATGGTTTTTGTTAAAAGCTGGGAAGATTTTGAAATAGCTGCCGAAAATATGTACATGGCTAATCCAATGGCCTGCCGTTATACCATGAAATATGTGCACACGAAGGGGCACATCCTTCTGAAATTGACCGACAATATTAAAGTAAGTATAGGGTTATATATTGATATTAATAGATATTTAATATCTTTTTATTTAAGTGCATACAATATAAAGCCGAAAATATGCCTGATATTAAAAAAATCGAAAAGTTCACCAGTAATCTTATGGGTCACATGGCGTCGAAAGAATAAAATTAAGCCGCTAGCAATATACCTTACCCACAACTAACTGTTGCTGTCTTAAGTCTAGTTTACTTACGACTCTGAGTTAAGGAGCTTTTAAGTTATACGTGTTACTCTAGCCGAAAAAAGTGGTTTCAGAGTAATTGTAAATACTAGTTTAAATAACATTTCGTTTCTGCCAGAAACACTATGATGTTAGCTTTGTAAGCCACTTTTTAAAGGAATCGATTTAAGAAAAATATTTAAGGTGAATCTGCTAAAGCAACAAACATAAGTATATACATTAATGTTTTAAATTTTTATATATTTTATAATTTAAAAAAAATAATTTTTAATTTCTTACATAAATGTATAATTGAAAAAAATTTTAAACTGAACGTTTCCATGAAATGTTTTTTGTTATCAGCTTTTATTAACACAGAAAAACATTTATAAAATAATTTTCCAAAGTAAAGTTTTAATTTACAAGCCCGCACTAAAAATTAAAGTCTATTGTTTTAATACGGGGTACCATATTTCGAAGGAAAATACATGTTTACTAATTGAGCATTTTTTGACACCTACTATGCATTTCGATTTTGTTTCCGCATTTAAATCAGCCTTTTATGTTTAACGTTGTGGTGTCGATTATTTTCGAATTTGATACAAAAACGACGAGGGTGCTTTTCATTTAACATTGTCGCATTTGTTAGACAATACCAAAAAAATAAGGCTGAATGCTTGTACTCTTATGAAATTGCCGCGATCTTAAATAAAGGCTTTCTTAATTACATGTATTTTAAAAACCTCAACAAATGAAACGTAATTTGTATCAACGCAACAAAAATCATGGGGGCAGACTACGTCTTTCGATAGCAATCGCAGTTTCATTCAAAGTTTTCTATTATTTTTTAATTTTGTTATTTTTTGCTATTGTTATTAGAAATTATACGATTTTTTATATTCGAGTGCTATTGAATTTTGCTACATATTCTTAAAATACCCAAACATTCTCTAGGAAAACAATTTCAAACTTAAAAAAGCAATAAAATTCATATTGGAATATTCATAACAAAACTCGCATGATCGAACAAATTTTGACTGGAATCAAAGGCCGCATTTTTCCCACGGGTTCTTTCTGTAATTTCGAAGTATAAAATATAGGTATCCGAATGGTCATTTAACGACCGTAATTATTATGCACAAAATAATTATAAATTTCTGATATTAATTTTTGGGCCGAATAACTATCATTTTAAGTTTTTTTCTGCAGAAATAAATGCCAGGGACTTAATAATTATTTTCGAATTTTAAATGAAGAAAATCATGTACAGAGAAATATCGGAAATTCGAGTGAAATAAACCAATTTGAAGGCACATATGTATGTATTAAACTTTTCAAATTTATTTTTTTTTAATTATATATAATTATTTTATGATATTCTCTCTCAGAAATAATAATTTTTTGATTTTTATTTCTTTTGGCAGAAACAATTTTTTTTAAATTAATACACATAAATATAAAAAATTACGAATATTACAATAATTGATTTCTATAAAAATTTAAATACGATTATTATTTCTGCCAAAAAATAAAAAATCAGAATAAAATAATTACTTCTGGTTAAAAATATGGTTAAAAATAAAAAAATACAGATCAAAAAGTAATTATTTCTTGCAAAAACAAAAAAAAATTTCTCTTCATTAGAAGAAATTAATATTTTCCGTTAATGTTGAAAGACACTTTTTTTATTTGAAAAAAGCAGGTTTTTCTACCGCTACTAGCCGAGTAGAATGCATTTTCGAAAGCAGCTACGCAATTTCATCATCAGTTCTCTTTGAACGGAAACATATAATTTCTATATATGTAATATTATTTTCTTCTAATAAAAAGAAATTACATGAACTTAAGCCAAATTAAAAAAAAAAAAAACAAATATTTTTATTATTATTATTATTATCAATATCGTTATTAATATTTTTATTTTTTAATATATATTATTATTTGTACAATTATTTTGATTTTAATAGTATCTCTGTTATTATTACAAAAATTTTCATAACCGAGCTCATAGAGCCCTGTATGGTTAATTCTTTTTAATCTATTTAAAGATAAATATATAGGTACATATATATGAATTTTTAATTTCAATTTCAACCTTTTTTTTGTATATTTTTTATCGAATTTCCATCTGGCAGCATACTTAAAGCCTTTATTAAAATACAACACTAAAACGTAACACAAATTGTCATCTGCTGCAAATTTTTGCTTTCTTTTTCTTCATTTTTTTCATCTTTATTTTCTTTCTATTTTTTTATTCAATAAACACCAGAAAAGTTTTCACCAGGGTACACTTATCAGGTAGCCTCAGATAAACAGCTGAGTAACGGTATTTCGTTATATTAATGTCAAATTTTGTTTATGTTTATGTATTTTCTTCCTTTTATACAAACAACAACTGTAGTATCGTAAGAAAAGCTCAAAAGGAAGAAGAAAGATTTTGTGAGTTTTTGTTATTTGTCTCTGACATTCTTATGACGGTTTTAGTTGTTTTTGTAGAACCGCTCCTACCTGATAAGTGTATCCTGGTTTTCACTTCAAACGCGTATCTGCAAGATAGTTTTGTGAATAAAGATTAAAAAAAGTGTAAAAATAATATGAAGAAAATGTTTGCAAAAAGTTGTAAACGTTAAATGTTTTTCAATAAAGTGCAAAATTTTCAATAAGGTTTAACAGAATTACAAAAAGAAAAATCTAGTCATAATAATTTTCTTTTCACCCCAAAATGTAAAAAGTCCAATAAGAGCACTAGCTAGCACAGTATAGTGTAGTAGTTCGAAAAAATCTCTAACTACCTTGAATTTGACGACAACAAATGCAGCAATAAAAGTTATAAAGTTAATTAGAAATAAAGGTGTTACACATAGTCTTATTAAGCCAATTATAGTGTTTTAATATATAAATTTGCTATGCAAGAAATTAAACAAATAGTTAGTTGTAAAGGGCGTTAAACGTTCTACTGCCCGTATATAAGTATTTCTGCGTAATTTTAATATTTCAATAACACAAAGAAAAAATATAAAAAGTAAAAAATAAATAAATTTGCTTTTGACAAGGGGTTGTTTATTTGCAAAAGTGTAATTTTCCACACACTTGTGTACTTTGTGGATCCATATGTGTGTGGGGAATAGTGTTGTTTTTATTTTTTCGACTTTTCTTAAGCAAAACAAATACATACAGTCCTACACATTTGCTTTATAGTTTTACAAAGCAAAAACAAATTTTGCCAACGTGTGTAGGGGACTTGTGTGTAAGTGTGTGTGGTGTAGTGAGAAGTGATTGTCCAAAAATAAGAACCGATTCACAGGCAACATCAGCCAACTAGACATTAAAATGGACAACGACGACGCTTTACTGAACAATTGTGGTCCTCAGCCTGGCGCTGAGACTGTGTATGGCACTGATGACAACAATATGGTCATGTCCGAGAAGGTTTGTATAATTTTTTACTTAAATAATATGTATTAGCATATGTGTATTTATTATTCTTCTGTATTTACATTGCGCTGAAATCTAGTACTTCTGGGACTTCTAGCCAAATATACTTGATTTGAACTAGATTTCCCATAAAAACCAAAATCTACTTCGACACTAGATTTTGTCGAAATCTACGGAAAATCTTGCAATACAACTATGTGGAAAAAGGTTTCAAATCAAATTTTCTAGATTTCGTGGCAATGTAAATGAACTATTATTAAACCTTTGGGTATATTTTAAATAAGCCTGTGTTTTCAATTAAGTTAAGCAATAATGCAGGCCAAACTTGAATTTATGGGCTTATTAACACAATATCATTATCAACCGCAAGGTTGACAGGCTAGGATGCGGATGGAAGAGGGGACGTGACAATCTACGTTGACAGTCAGGGCGCGCTCAAGGCACTAGAAATACATTATGTCAGGTCTAGGCTTATGGACGACTGTAGACGTACTTTCAGAGCGATTTTGGCGATACGCAGGGTTAGGCTCTGTTGTATTCATTGTGACGACTGACGAATTGGCGGAGAGGAAATCTGCCAGGAATATTAGGTGGGGTTGGGTGGTGACCTGGTAAGGCCACCACTAACATGGACTTGGACAATGAAAAAAGTGGGCCAAACCTGGAGGAGAAGAGCTGTGGCTCAGCTGGACAGGAGGGTCACTGTCCTGCTGCTCAAAGAGCAGAAAGGTTCTTAAAGAGGAATTTTTGGGACAGGAACTCACCTGACTTCTGCAGGTTATGCAGGGACAAGGAGAAGATAGATACTGTGGAATACCGTGTCTGCCACTGCGCTAGGCTGCAGACCCGCCGATCGAGGTGGCTGGGAGGGCTCTTCTTAGATGTACTTTTTGAGGTTTCTGGCTGTGGGCTGGGAAACATCATAGGATTATTCAAAAGGGTTGCGTGGCTGAGTAGAAAGGTGGTTCAAAGCCCTCTCGCGATTGACGAATACGGAATTCTTTTGACTTTTTGCTGGCGGCATTCTTGCTCTCTTTTCTTATTTCTGTATGGCTCTACCTACAAATTTATTTGTTCTTCCTATTTCTCTTTTCGACTCTTCTGAAGGAATTCACAATGAACCTATAGGCCTCTGGGTGTAGGTGGAAAATTGCACTCGTCACTACCTTACTATATTCAGAAATGTTGGGGTAAAAAATAGCTAAATATAAAGTTAAGAGTTACAATAAAATTTTAATCACCTTTTGAACCAAAACTGAAGACAATTTTTTGAGGGGCCCCGTTATTTTTACAACCTCTTGCTGTCCAAAATTGAAAAATAAAGATTATTAGTTCAGTATGTAATCGGTTTTACCTTCGTTTTCGGCCGAACAATAACAATTTAGAACAAGTAGATTCATTAAACCAATATGTAAGTATTTATGCGTATTTATTAAAATTAAAATATAAATAAATAAAAAAGAAATAGCAAAACACCATAAACCACATTATTTATAAAAATAGCAAATTCTGCTATGCAGCTAATGCTCTACGATAAGTTTATAATAATGGCAGTTCTAAAGGACCTTTTTAAAAGGTGTGTAAGGTATAACTTCATTTAGACTCAATTTTAATTTATATGATTTTTAAACTTTTAAGCCGATATTTGTGGCATTAAGTTTAAATTCTCTAAAGATGCGTCGATAACTTTCATCGTTGACATACGTCGCCTGGCCTCGAGAATTTTGGAAAAAATGGTCCAATTATCTCAGGCAAGGATAAGGCACACCAAATAGTGAACCTGGGGTAATGCAATGGTTTTTGATGTTTAAATCGAGGAATGCGGGTTCTTGGAGACCAGTGACGGCAATTTTGCTTGTTGTCTCGGACGTTTAAGTAAAAATGAGCCTTGTCGCTACAAAAAATGGAACTTAAGTACAGTGCTAAAACGCTCCAACATAGTTTCACAAATTTTTTTGCTTAAATCGGAATCACTTTCTTTTAGTTCTTAAGCGATTTGAATTTTAAAACGATGGAACTTTAGATCCTTCTTTAAAATTTTATGAATAATTGCTTTTGGAAGACCCATTGAGGTGGCTCTTTTCCGTATTAAAAGTCGCGGATTTTCACGTAAACTACTTTCAACCAGTTCAATGTTTTCGGGAGCCTTTGAAGATCGACTAGGCCCTGACCATGGGCTATTCATAGCCTAAGCAGTTGCGCGGAATCTCTGCACCCACGAACGAATTAAATTTGCACTCGATTCATCACGTATTCGCAAAACACAGAACTTTGAACAAAATTGTCGACGAGCAATTACGTAGAAATCATTACTCTTAAAAAATGTCTCCACAGCGAACACGCGATGCTCACTCGACCACTGCGACATTGTGACTGACAAATCCGCATAATCGGTTATTCAAACGGCGCCACCCTCCCTCTGCACCGTTTATTACTTTTTGAAATAGTCGTGATTATAAATTCGCCACCAGACACCCTGTAACAGCATCTGTTAACATTTTTTTTTAAATTAAGGATAGTTTGAAAAATTTGACTTTCATTAGACCCATGGTATTTATAAGGCGATTGTCGGAAAATTTTCCGCAGCTAATACCTTTTATAAAAAACCTATTTAAGACGATTTTACTGTCGATACCGCCATGAATAAAGTATCTATGAGGTCTAACGTACTTAATGCATATTTTGTTGGTATTCATACTTACATAAAAATATATTTTACAAGTCGTAACTTTTTAAAAATGTTAAAACGTTGATGGCTTTATCTAACAGTTTTATTTTGCTCGGTCTTTAAAATACTTATAACAACTTTAAAAAGTATGAATTATCTTTAACAGACTTATTGCAAGAATATAACACATACTTACATGAACTCATTGAATATTTACCCAGCCAGCAATACTGGCCGACATCTCTACGATATCTAACAGAAACTTCTGACAAATATGCAGAATCCTTAACGAATTCTTTTAGATTTCTGACCGCGAAACATATGAAGTGGTTGGTTGACACGAAATCTGGAAGACACATCGTGGGTAATTCGTGGCCGACGTCTCTAGAACAAATCTAAGTGAATTTCGATGAAGAATTAAATTAAAATCTGTTAAATAACAAAATATTTTTTGCTCATTCGTATATTTATTTTAAAACTGTTTATGCATTTTTTTCTTTTAATAAAAATATGTTGAAAAATTGTTTTGAACCTTTTTTTTTTAATTTAATGTTGTTTTTTTAATTATTATTAATACTTAGCTTGCATCTAACGCGCTATAATCGCACCACAACGTCACCTTGTTTTATAACAGTAAAAAAATAAAAAAATACTTTAACACAAAATAAGTAAAGAGAAAAAAGGAGCGACCCACAAACCAGACAACAACAAAGTAGAACGGAATAAGAACAACATAGACAAGTCTACGAGAAATCGATCAAAAATCTTTAAGACACGTCGTACATTGTAATCCCTAAACATTTCTAACAGTAATCTGTTAGATATCCGTAAGAATTAATTCAGATTTTTGCCAGACATGTCTGTTACAGACATTGTCAGCAGGCTTTGCATGCTGGGTACTTACTTATTATCCCAAGAAAAAAGAAATAAATATACGTTTCTGTGTCGCATATTATATACACTTTATCATCATTTAGGCCTTATCAGAAAATAAGTTCATAAGTCGTCTGGGCGTTAAACAAATTTAAACCAATCATCGCTTTTTTCCTATCTTAAAAATTTTTTTAAAGGAAAATGTAAAGTGCAAAGTTATTATATATGACAGTGGTTAACTGCTGTCAAAAGCTTAACCCAGCTCATAATTTGGAGTGAGAATATCCTTGTTTTTGGGTGCCCTGGTAGATCAGTGGTAAGTGCACGGGTCTACCAGTCTAGGAGTTGTGGGTTCGATTCCGACCAGAGACCCTGGTAAGTCTCCTTCATTTTTCTGTTCTTTCTTATCCTTCTCTAAATTTCTTCTTTCCTTCCATCTCAACCTATTCTATCTGCCTCCCCAGATAACACAAAGGGACCGAATTAAGCGGACCCAAGTGAGCTGTATCCTTTCCTTCAACGGCTGCCTGTTCTGCCTAACCTAACCTATCCTTGTTTTCATCAATCTCTATTTACACCTGGTTGGGTAGTAAACACCTTTTTTTTAAAGATTTTGTGTATTTCTTTAGTTTATTTTTGGTCCTTTTAACATAAACTATATCTAGCCGTAATTGCAAATATCTAAGGTTACCTAATCCAAGGTTACAAAATTTGCGAACCTCTGTTCTCCATTGTATACTTTTTGCTATTTAAAATAATAATACAACCTTAAGCCAGCCATACGATTTTGGAAAATCCATACTTTATGACTCGGGCCACACACATAAACATATAAACCAGAAAATAAATGATAAACTTATATGCCCTTGCAACCAATGTTGAAGGGTATACAAAGTGGCTGGGTACTGTCTGTTATACTGTTTCCTTAGCGATAAAGACGATTGCCAAAAATATATTCAATTGCATGTGCTGGTAATTTTTTTCTTATTCATAAATTATAATTTTGGTCATTGACATTAACATAAGAAAAAAGGAAAGATATTAAAAACAACAAAAAGTGGGCAAAAAGTGGGCAAAACCATTTATTATTTGCAATTTTTTGCGATGAAGTTTTTTCCTTGTGCTCAAATAATCAATATAATTAACCCCTAAACTTATTAAAATTATGTGCCTAAAAAACTTAAATAAAATAGCAAAATTAAAACAATTAAAGCATTTAATGCATCAGCTTTTTAAAATCCTTTTACAAAAATTTTAGAAAAAATGCATTTTAACTTTATTACACATTACTGGCTTAAATAAATTTGAAATATGCGATTTTTTTTTAAACCATAAGGAAATTTAATTTTAAGAGTCTTTATCGGCTTTAACTGGTAACTATTAGTCATCGAATTGTTTTTCGTTTTCATTAAACTTGCTAAAAAGACAACGACAAAGGAATGGATTGATCGGAGCCATCGCAAATTTTGGAGGCACTGGAGGCTTATACAAACACATTGCAGTTGTCCAATCGTATACCTCTGATCAATGTAAAGGCTAACTGCATTGCGCTGATATCAGATCGGAAGTCCTGGTTGGACGGAACTCTGGGTTAGATGCCCGAAGAGACGTGTTGTCTTACGGATGGCTCTAGGGTGGATGGAAAAACAGGACTTGGCATCCCTGTCGAAAACTGGGGGATCGAGATTTTCTTCCGCCTCCTTGAACACAATACTGTGCTATTGTGCTGGGAAATTACGGGATGCCTGTCCTGGCTCAGGGCACATACAGATCCAACGTTTGTAAGCATTTGTACAGATAACCAAGCATCTTAAAAGGCAATAATGACTGCAAACACCGGATCTAGAATGGGTTTGCATAATATGAATGCTTGGTCATCAGAGGGTGGTCGGAAATATACGAGCGAATGATCTGGCGATTAAGGCTGAGTTGAAAGAGTGGACGGAAAATGCCCACAAAGTGCAAGTAAAGAACGAGACTGTTAGGAGATTTGCGAGAATCCTTTGGGGCGATCCAAATGTGGTCGGAACTATGAACATGCTGAAACTTGGGAAGCTTACGGCTCAAATCTCCACGGGGGAGGGGGGAGGTTTCGGAGAACAGAAAGTGCATGGCATCGAAAAATCAAACGATGTAGCATTTCCTGTGTCACTGTCCGGCTTTTGCACAGGACAGAACCCGATGTTTTATAACTGATGTATTGACAGATGTGGTTTACTTAGGAGGTGTAGGGTGGAAGGTGTTGAAAAAATTTGTCCGCATCTCCGAATTTCTGTGAACTGCTTCCCCGAGATTTTTTTTGCTAGGAGCCCACAAGCCGATCACTGGCTTAGATGTATGTCCTGGATTTGAGGCATTTTATGCCTCCTCCTTTCAACCTAACCTGACTTAAAGAAAATCTAAATGTTATATCGCATCGCGATAATATTAAGTGTAGCCAACCGGGCCTTTCAATTTTAGTTTCTATTCTTCTTTCAAACAAAAGTAAATTTATTAAATGTTAACGAACGCATTATGTGTAAGTGTTTAGTTACGAATGGTAGGAACGAGTGCAACTCGCCATCTCCACCCAGAGGCCCTTAGGCCCATTGTTAACCCTTTCAGAAGAGTCGAAAAGAAAGATTGAAAAGACAAAGAGTTTTATAGGTAGAGTGACACAGAAATGAGATAAGAGTCACCAAGTCCATTTGAGAACCGCCCTCCTAACCACCTATGTCGGCGGATCTACAGCCTACAGCAGTAAGAGACAAGGTGTTCTACAGTCTCTATCTCCTCCTCATCTCCGCATAACCTGCAGAACTCCGGAGAGTTCCTGTCTAATTATCTCGTCATATATCCCACATCTCAAGGCCCTGTGAGAGCCCCAATAATACACCTCAGAACCTCCCTGTTCTCTTGAGCATCAGGTCCGTGAATATCATGTCCAGCCTGGGCTACAGAATCAACCCAGTCCCACCGGGGCGATCCCTTCCTTGCCAATTTATCGGCAGTCTCATTGCCAATCCAGTTAAAAAATATTTAAAAAATTAAAATTTAAGAGAACTCAATTTTAAAAGATCACAGCACACCCTTCACTTTTTTCTCATGATTGTTTTAGGCAGAAAATATGTTCTTTTAGTTTCTACATATTTTTAAACGTTATAAGCTTTTAAATTCTTGATAATCATTGCCTTTTTTTATACATTTTTTGAGTTATGTTTACCCAAACACTTGTGTTGAATAGTCATATACATCCCAAATGAATCATGCATTATTTACTGTGGCACTCTTGCACTTCTGTCGACTTTAACAACTTGGTGTAAAAATATGTACTGATAAGACTGTAATGTGTTTATAAGGAACTGTATGCTCTTTTTGTTTTCAATTTTTTGCATTTAATATACCCTTCACATAAGTGATAAGGGTATAAAGAAGTTTCTCATTCCGTTTGTAATTTCTTTAATATCCATCTGCGACCTCATAAGGTATATATTTTCATGGTCCTTTAGATAGGGAATTCGATTTAGTTTTGTCTGTCTGACCGTCTGTTCGTGTTAGTGTTAAAACCAACTTTTTAAGCCTCCTAGACCCGCAGGTGGTTTTAAACTAACAAAAATATCTGCAGAAAATTTCTATTGAAATCCAGAAAAGTCGCCTGATAACTGACAGACTGCAATGTAAGACCGACTCTCATTAGTTTTTCCTCGCGAACATATTTGTGGAACATACTTACACCTTATCTCCGCCCTCTAACAGGGTTGCCATACAAAGTTTCAATTTTTTTAAATTTCTCCCACAGCTTTCAGGGTGCTTCTACAAAGGTAAAATTTAAGACCGACCCCAATTCATTTTTCCTTGCGACCATTTTCCTAGAACCTACTTACCCCCTATCTCCACGCATAAAGGAGTTGCCATACGAAATTAAAAAAAAAAAATTGGGAAAAAACCTCTACAACTTCCGCAGAGTCGCCTCTAGAGGAATAGAATGCATCATAGACCCCCATCAGTGCTTCCTCTCAGACACATTCCTATAAAAAACTTACCCCATATCTCCATCACCTAAGGGAACTGCCACACAAAATTTACAAAAATGATGTAAAAACGCCCATAAATTCCCCGGAGTGGTCGGCTTTAGAGAAATAAAGTGTACGACCGACCCAAAAGAGTTCCCTCCCAAACATATTCCTAGAATATACTTACCCCCTATCTTCACGCCCTAAGGGGGTTGCCATACGAAATTTGAAAAAAATTGGGTAAAAACCCTACAACTTTCATGCAGCCGCCCCTAGAGGAATAAAATGTATCATGGAACCTCCCTAACGTATTCTTTAAACATACTTACCCCCTATCTTCATCACGTAAGGGGGTTGCCATACAAGATTAACAAAAATAATGGAAAAACGCCCATAACTTCTCCAAAGCCGGCCTTATAAATATAAGCTTACGACCGACCCCCATTAGTTTCCCTTCGCAAACATATTCCTAGAATATACTTAACCCCTATCTCCACGCCTGAAGGGGGTTGCCATACGGAATTTAAAGAAAATTGTTTAAAAACCCTTACAACTTTCCTGCAGTCGCAACTAGAGGAATTAAATGTACCATAGACACGCATTAATCATACCTCCCAAACGTATTCTTTAAACACACTACCTATCTTCATCACATAAGGGGTTGCCATACAAGATTAACAAAAATGATCTAAAAACGCCCACAACTTCTCCAGAGTCAGCCTTAGAGAAATAAAGTGTACGACCGACCCCCATAAGTTTCCCATCGCAAACATAGTCCTAGAACCTACTAACCCTCTATCTCTACGCCCTAAGGGGGTCACCATACAAAATTCGAAAAAATAGGGTTAAAACCCCTACAAAATCCTCGCAGTCTCTCCTGGAAGAATAAAAACAATTTCGGGGATTCGAAAGGCCAATGTAAAGGGTATATAAGATTCGGCACAGCCGAATATAGCGCTTTAACTTGTTTTATACTTAAAACAAATAAATAAATTTTTATTTAACATGGTAAAGATTGTATTTAAGTAGTGGGAATTATTACATAAAATTTTATGTAAAAAAATATAATTTTTTTATTATTTAATTAGACTTGCTTGCCTCATTTAAATAACTTTTTTTATTTTATTTTTTGTTATATTTGTGTTTTTTAAAATAATTTTTTAATTTTTATTTTTATTATTATTATTTCTGTTTTTTATTTTTTTTCCAGAATGAACAGGTTGTCAACATCGTGAGTTTTTTTATTGGTTTAGCAATAGATTCATACTATCAAAATGCATTTCTTAATAAAATCCCAATATTTTAATTTGGGACTTGTAAAGTTTTGTTGGTAAAGTATTTTAAAGCCATATTCATATGTAACTATTTGATTGCTTATTGTAATGTTTGTTTAACCTGTTGGTACCTGCTATTATTTATGTGCATCTCTCTCTTCCTATAAAGTATCTTAGTTTTAAAGCTTTATTTGTATGTAATTCAAAAAACTATAATTTTTGGTAATTAAATGTAAAAACTTTATAATAAACTTACACATACATACAACATAATTTAATGCATGTTTTTATCTGAAAAATATTTAATCTTTTTACATTAAATAAATGCTGATAATTCTGTTTATGGCTTTACATCTTTCTTTTTACCATTTTTTTATATTTTTTATTTGGGTGTTTGTTTTATTTTAGTAACTTTTTAAGATAAGTCTTACTTCATACCTTTTGTAATTTGTTTTAAATAATTTTCTCTTCTTATGTTTATGTTTTTGTTTACTTTTACATTTTTTAAATATTTAAACTAACTCACTGTAGACTTTAATATCTATTTTCCACAAAATTTGGAAAATAATTACTAAAATCAATAATTATGGTTGTCTGCAGTAGATGTGTTTGTAAAGTGTACAAATAATTTCGATTGCATTTAAGTAAATTTTATTTGAAGACATTTTCTTACCGTTGAACCGAATTTGGCTATAAACCAGTTAGAGTGTATTCGAATGACTGTGCCGAATTTTAAATACTGTAAACATTGGTCTTTTTTTATACCCAGTCATTTGATCCAATTAAGTTGTTTTCAAACCGTAAATATTATTAAAAACAAGTAAGAGCGCTATATTCGGCTGTGCCGAATCTTATATACCCTTCACATTGACCTTTCGCAATCCCAAACTTTTTTTCTTTGTAACCATTTTTTTTTCTTATGAAATGTTTCTAATTTTTAAATCGGGGGCGGTGTCATTTTTTAACGGTTCACGGGTGACGGGGAAGGTGTATGGGTTTTTATCCTAATTTTTACAAATTTTGTATGGCAACCCATTTAGAGGGTGGAGATAAGGGGTAAGTATATTCTAGGAATATGTTTTGGAGGGGAAACTAATGGGGGTCGGTCGTACACTTTATTGCTCTAAGGCCAACTCTGAGGAAGTTGTGGGCATTTCCATATCATTTCTTGTAAATTTTGTATGGCAACCCCCTTAGGGCGTGGAGATAGCGGGTAAGTATATTCTAGAAATATGTTTGGGAAGGCAAACTAATGGGGGTCGGTCGTACACTTTATTGCCCTAAGGCCAACTCTGAAGAAGTTGTGGGCATTTTTACATCATTTTTGTAAATTTTGTATGGAAACCCCCTTACGGCGTGGAGATAGAGGGTAAGTATATTCTAGAAATATGTTTTGGAAGGCAAACTAATGGGGGTCGGTCCTACACTTTATTGCTCTAAGGCCAACTCTAAAGAAGTTGTGGGCATTTTATCATTTTTGTAAATTTTGTATGACAACCCCCTTAGGGCGTGGAGATAGGGGATTGGTATGTTCTAGGAATATGTTTGGGAGGACAAACTAATGGGGGTCGGTGGTACACTTTATTGCTCTAAGGCCAACTCTAAAGAAGTTGTAGGCATTTTCATATCATTTTTGTAAATTTTGTATGGCAACCCCCTTAGGGCGTGTAGATAGGGGGTAAGTATGTTCTAGGAATATGTTTGGGAGGGCAAACTAATGGGGGTCGGTCGTACACTTTATTGCTCTAAGGCCAACTCTAAAGAAGTTGTAGGCATTTTCATATCATTTTTGTAAATTTTGTATGGCAACCCCCTTAGGGCGTGTAGATAGGGGGTAAGTATGTTCTAGGAATATGTTTGGGAGGGCAAACTAATGGGGTTCGGTCGTACACTTTATTGCTCTAAGGCCAACTCTGAAGAAGTTGGGGGCATTTTATCATTTTTGTAAATTTTGTATGGCAACCCCCTTAGGGCGTGGAGATAGGGGGTAAGTATGTTTTAGGAATATGTTTGGGAGGGCAAACTAATGGGGGTCGGTCGTACACTTTATTGCTCTAAGGCCAACTCTAAAGAAGTTGTAGGCATTTTCATATCATTTTTGTAAATTTTGTATGGCAACCCCCTTAGGGCGTGTAGATAGGGGGTAAGTATATTCTAAGAATATGTTTGGGAGAAGAAATTAATGGGGGTCGGTCGTACACTTTATTGCTCTAAGGCCAACTCTTAAGAAGTTGTGGGCATTTTCATATCATTTTTGTAAATTTTGTATGGCAACCCCCTTAGGGCGTGTAGATAGGGGGTAAGTATGTTCTAGGAATATGTTTGGGAGGACAAACTAATGGGGGTCGGTCATACATTTTATTGCTCTAAGAACGACTCTGAAGAAGTTGTGGGCATTTTCATATCATTTTTGTAAATTTTGTATGGCAACCCCCTTAGGGCGTGGAGATAGGGGGTAAGTATGTTCTAGGAATATGTTTGGGAGGGCAAACTAATGGGGGTCGGTCGTACAGTTTATTGCTCTAAGGCCAACTCTGAAGAAGTTGTGGGCATTTTATCATTTTTGTAAATTTTGTATGGCAACCCCCTTAGGGCGTGGAGATAGGGGGTAAGTATGTTCTAGAAATATATTTGGGAGGACAAACTAATGGGGGTCGGTCGTACACTTTATTGCTCTAAGGCCAACTCTGAAGAAGTTGTGGGCATTTTATCATTTTTGTAAATTTTGTATGGCAACCCCCTCAGGGCTTAGTGATAGGGGGTAAGTATATTCTAGGAATATGTTTGGGAGAATAAATTAATGGGGGTCGGTGGTACACTTTATTGCTCTAAGGCCAACTCTGAAGAAGTTGTGGGCATTTTCATATCATTTTTGTAAATTTTGTATGGCAACCCCCTCAGGGCGTGGAGATAGGGGGTAAGTATATTCCAGGAATATGTTTGGGAGTAGAAATTAATGGGGGTCTGTGATACATTTTTTTCCTCTACGGGCGAGTCCGGGGAAGTTATAGCGGTTTTTACCTTATTTTTTAAAATTTTGTATGGCAACCATGTCAGGGGCTGGAGATAGAGAGTAAGTATGTTCCACAAAAATGTTTGGATGGAAAAAATAATTCGGGTCGGTCTTACATTTTACCTTTGTAGGAGAACCCTGGAAGCCGTAGGAACGATTTTAAAAATATTTAAATTAAGCTTTGTATGGCAACGCTGTTATATGTATGAACACTAATACTAATAAAATTTTTGTTTTGGGTGTGTTTCAATAATATAGACATGACTGATTCTGTTTTTTTCTTATTTTGTTGTTTTTTTGTTGTTTTTTTATAATTACATGTATAAGTATGTTCTTTGTTGTTGTTGTAGACTCAAAAAACCGAGGTAGTCGTGCTTTTTTGCTTATATCTCGGTTATTTATCGGGCGATTTTGCTGAATTTCAATACCGATTTTCTCGAGACTATCTGTGACAGTCTATGCGATATCGGGGGGCTTCATAAAGTTGATTTCAACCATAACACGGACAGACGGTCAGACGGACATCGCTAAATCGGTTTCCCTATCTATAAGGATCGAGAATATATATACTTTATGGGGTCCCAAATGGATAATAAAGGAATTACAAACGGAATGACAAACTTATATATACCCTTATCACTTATGTGAAGGGTATAAAAATACTCTAGCAAATGTGATATCTACACTAAGAGGAAAAGCGTGCCAAAATCAAGATTATATGCTTGAAATCAAGTGATTTTAGTTTCAAAAGTGTGTTAAGCGCGAACATTCTTAACTTAAGAATAAAATCCTAATTTTTTTAAAATCGTATTTAAAGTTCTATTCCCACTGCAAAATTGATACATGTCGTGTGAACGCTTTGAAACATTGCTTATGTTAAATACATATGTAAAAGTCCTATGACAAAATTTTCGATTAGAGGTCGCTCTATTTTTATCTGACAAAGCATTTGGCATCAGCTGTTTATAAAAAAACAACAAGGAAAAGTAATTTCTTTATTTTGATTTGGAGGTTATGCCAAACGAAATTACATATGTATATTAGACCGAACATTTTTTGTATGGGAAATTTTTTTTTTTGCAAAAAAAGTGTACCGCCCCCTCAAATTGTTCCTTTTTATGCCAATAGTGAAATTCCAAAATCTAAGACTGATTGCCCTAGGTTAAGGCGTGGCACATGCCCACTGAAGTGGCTAAAACTGGTTTATATGGACTTTTCACATGACAAGGCAAAAAATTATAAGTAAAATGTTTCATATATGTCTGTAATATATTATTTTTTTGAAATTAACTTACGTTTAATGATTACTATTCTTCGGCAAATGCTCACGATTTGTTTTTTTTTGTATGCTCACGATTTGTTGTTGTTTACGTTGATTACTGACAATACCAAAGCGTGTCTAACTCAGTACATCGAACACAGTTCCCCCATTCTTACCGTCTATGTAAACAAATATTTGATTTGCTAAATAAAGTGTTGGCAACAACAGAGTAAAGTCAACCACGGGGCAATTAAAAGTGTGTAAAGAGTGAAGCGCAGGTATTTTGAGCTTTTAATCATAGAAACATTATTGCTAAAAAGAGAATTTATATTGATGGTATTTGCAAAATGGACACAAGAGCTAGTGAAAAAATTTATTTATTAGGATATGACGAAAGCCAAATTGTTGGATCTAAGCTGCCTTCCAATGGACAAGTTTTGAAAGTTTTGTTTTATAACATGCGCAAAGTGAAATTGGATCTTCGTTCAAGTGCATATCTGGTTATCAAAGAGGTCGAAATTTTTTGGAATAAAGCCCGTATTCCATTTCGTCAAATTGATAGAAGTGTTCAAAAAGTTGAATCTTTATATCACCAATGGAAAAATCTGCAAAAAACGTGCAAACGCAGCACACCACTTCAAAAAAGGCGAGAAGATGAGTTTATTAAAAATATGGAAAACTTATTTGACATTGCGCACGGGAATGCGTTAGATTTAATTAAAATAGAAGAAGATAAAGAGTTTTTGAAGAATCAACGTAAAGAAGGTAGACCTGGTGCAATGGTGGGATGCGATCGTTCATTATTTGAAAAAGAAAAGCGAAGAAATATTCGTATTGAAAAAGAGGTAATGCGAAAAGAAAAGCAGGGCGAAGATCAATTCCAAGGATTCCTGACAGCGAATGATTTGAGTGACAATACAGAAGAACTAATTGATGAATACGATAGTGATGATAATACTGACCAAACTGCGAACTCGAACTCTCAACAAAAAAACAGAAAACGAGGAATGAAACATTTTATCACTTCCAAGCTTGTTGCGACCTTAGACAAGGCCAAGGTAAGTGACAGGGATGCAGTACGTATTCTGATAGCTGCGGCTGAAGCATTGGAACATGATATCAGTACACTAGTAATCAGTAAGACATCGATTCGGCTTTGCCGTAAACAATTACGTTCGGAAACTGCTGCAAACCTGATGATGGATTTTAAAAACAAAGATATAAATCAAATTACTGTACATTGGGATGGAAAAATTTTACCATCGATCACAGGAAATGCAAAAGTAGACAGATTACCAGTTGTGATAACAACAAATGGCATTGAACATCTACTTGGAGTACCTGCCCTGTCAGCTGGTACTGGAAAAGAACAGACAGACGCCATACT
This sequence comes from Melanophora roralis, assembly GCA_963583895.1. Lineage (NCBI taxonomy): Eukaryota > Metazoa > Arthropoda > Insecta > Diptera > Rhinophoridae > Melanophora > Melanophora roralis. Next base: position 35,909,067 of record OY757189.1, on the reverse strand, counting down.
CAAACTATTAAATGAATGGAATCTAACAGAAAAGGTATTTAAAAAACAATTTCTTATAACAGTTAATATAAACAACATTCTTTCCAAACAAGGTACAAGCTTTATGTTTTGATACTACAGCGACAAATACAGGTAGATTACAAGGTACTTGCATTTTATTAGAACAACACCTCAATAGAGAATTGTTATATCTCCCTTGCCGTCATCACATATATGAACTCTTGCTGAAAAGTGCTTTCGTGAAATATGATTTAAAATTAAGTGGACCGTCATTAGATATTTTCCAGCGTTTCAAAAAATATTGGCCCAAAATCAATCAACAAAAATTTGCAAGTGGAATGGTGGATAAAAAAATAAATCTTGCGCTTAACATAACTGAACAAGACCAATTAGCCCAATTTGCTCAAAACTATGCCACTAAACAACATCCCAGGGCAGACTACAAGGAGTTATTGGAATTGAGTCTTATATTTCTTGGTCGAAACACAGAGCCTATAAGGTTTAAATCACCTGGAGCGATGCATCATGCCCGATGGATGGCTAAAGCGATATATACGCTCAAGATTTTTCTTTTCCGCCACCAATTCTCAATGTCATCAGATGAGGCAAATGCTATACAAGATATAAGTGTGTTCATTTTGAAAGTTTATTTGAGGCCGTGGATTGAGGCGCCAATTGCCGCGAAAGCACCTTTAAATGATTTAAATTTTATTAAAAATATTATTAAATTCAACGAAGTGAATGAAATAGTAAGCAATGAAGTAACGAGCAAGTTTTCGAACCACTTGTGGTACTTGACACCAGAAGCAGCGGGTCTTTCATTTTTTGATAATGCTGTAGACGTTGGAGAAAAGAGGAAAATGGTTGAAAATCTCAAAGAAGAACAAAATAATGAGAATAAAAGAATAGTTACCAACATAAATGATTTAAACCAAAAAAATATTTCAGACTTTGTTAATAAAAAAACATTGAGCTTTTTTGAAAGGTTTAATATTGAAACTAACTTTCTAAAACTTGACCCTTCCAAGTGGCCCAATGAATCCGAATTTCAAAAGGGAATGAATATTGTACAAAACTTACATGTTGTTAATGATACTGCAGAGCGTTTTGTAAAACTTATGGAAGAATATAATGCAGCTTTAACAAAAAACGAAGAAGAGAAACAATATATCTTGCAAACAGTAACTGATTATAGGAAAAAGTACGGTAGCATTAATAAATCAGACCTTTGCGATTAAGTTTAAATGTTTATTAAGAATAGTAATCATTAAACGCAAGTTAAATTCAATAAAATAATATATTAAAAACATATATGAAACATTTTACTTTTAATTTTTTGCCTTGTCCTGTGAAAAGTCCATATAAACCAGTTTTAGCCACTTTAGTGGTCATGTGCCACGCCTTAACCTAAGGCAATCAGCCTAAGATTTTGGAATTTCACTATTGGCGTAAAAAGGAATAATTTGAGGGGGCGGTACACTTTTTTTGCAAAAAAAAAAAAATTAAGTTCGGTCTAATGTATATACATGTGAAAGCAAAAATTATAAACCGTCTGTAGAATGGCAATTTTGGCAGACATATGCAATTACATATGTATTATACACCCTGTATAAAACTCCCTTTAATAAATTCTCGTTTAAAGATCGCAATCAATATTTTTTCTTAATAATAATCTCGAATTAAGATCACATTCTTAAAATCTAAGAATATAATCTTGAAAAAAAATCTTATTTCAAGATCGAATTTAAGATTGTGTTCTGTGTAGAAGTCTTAAATTAAATATAAATTCTTTATTTTAACTAAAAGAAAGTGGTTGACTGATTTACGAAAAAGTTTTTGTAAAACGATGTTGGAGAGTTTTTGCACTGTTGATTCCATTTTTTGCAGCGACTAATCTCATTTTCAACCAGCAAAACTTTCATTACTGGTCTCCAAGAATCCGAAATACCTTGATTGAAACATCAAAAACCATTGCATTGCCCCAAAGTAGCTATTTGGTGTGCCTTATCCACGCTTGAGATAATTGGACCATTTTTTTCAAAAATTCTCGAGGCCAGGCGACCAACGGTGAAAATTATCAACGCATGATTACGGAATTCTTTTTACCAAACTTACGAGCTCATCCTTCGTACTCTTTACACACGTGGTTTCAACAGGATAGGGCGACTGCACACAAAGCCAGAGCTTCGATGAATTTTTTTCGGAAAAATTTCCCCCTTAAAACTGATCAGTCGCTTTGGTGACATCCCGTGGCCACCGAGGTCGCCCGATCTAACTCCCATGGTTTTTTTATGAGGCTACCTCAAAGAGTGGGTTTATACAGAAAATCCTCAATGTCTTGTGGCTTAAATGGAAAATTTTCGTCGAGAAATCAGCTCAATTGAACCAAGTTTACCTTATCCTTATCACTTTGTATGTAAAAAGTATAGTTAGAGTCATGTTGTATAAAATAAAACGAAGCTTTTTTTTAAAAATTTATAATTTTGATTTGTGACTGCTTACGGTTTAGTTTGCAACATGTGAGCAAAAATGTAAACTTGGTTAATAAACGAGGTCAAGCTTTTTTTATTCATATATATTTCACAGTTAGTTTTTAATACACATAATCGTTCAACTGAAAAAGATGAGATAACCACCTTTTTTTATTTAATAATGAGAGGTCAACATCTGACACTATTTTAGAACTAATTTATTTTTTTTAAGAGGATCTTAAGCGAAATATACAGGATAATACAAAACTTGCTACTAGTCCGCATAAAATAACACACAAGCCTAATGTTATCAGCACACTGATCGATTTATATTATTAAATAAAGATATATTATATTCTTAAAAAGGCATAATTTTAATGCAATTGTCAAACCCGTCACATTTTTTAATTGTTTTTCTTTACGAAAAAATGCTTTTTTTTAGAAATAAAGCTTGAAATACGACCAAAAATACAAAAAAATTAATTAACATCATTCACAATACGATCTTAAAGTAAAAAATTCTTAAAACTAAAATTTTTTATTTCACACCCGTCACAGTCTTCTATTGGTCATTATGAGAAAAAATCATGTTCTTTCCGTTTCTACTCTCCTAATGAACTATATCCTTTTGAGATGTTTACTTTTTAGGCGCGCAAGTCGAGTACCAGCTGTAATGTTTTTAAATTTTCTTTTAATCGTTGAATTTCTCCATGATACACTTACCGTTTTTTAACTTTTCTCATAACACCCATTGATAGAAATAGCAATATTTAACACATTGACACCTTTAAACTTTATTTAATCTTGATGCATTTTTTTAATTCTTTAACATCTTCTGTGTTTGAATAATGAACGTAATGTACAAACACTCTAAAGTTTGAAATACATTCTTATTCATAGTCACCTACATATGTATAAAGAAGCAAACAAATAAATGCACCCAATAAGCATTTTGGCTGAAATTCAAGTGGAATTACATTTGAAATCAAGTCACAATTTCCAATTTCCAGTGTTGAATTACAGTTGAAACACAGTTGAATTCAATAGCGAATCCAGCAAAATTAACCATTGAATTACAGTCGAACAAAACAGTACCTTTATAGTGTAATTCCAGCCTTGAATAACGGTGTGATTCAAGTTGTACCGAACCTGTTTTGACACTTGAATTCAAGCATGGAATGGCAGTGGAATTCAAGTCGAACCGAACCTGTTTTTACCCTTGAATTCAAGTATGGAATTTCAGTGTTATTTAAGCAATGTTACAACAGTATTTAAATAGTGTTATAACATTATTTTAACCATAATTTTCAAACCATTTTCTGCCAGATTTTTTACCCCATTTCCTCTTGTAAAAATAAAACAATTTTAAAAAATAGGTACATATTATTACTTATGTACATAGTTTATATTTTAAAAATAAAAATAAACAAAATAAACGATAAATAAAATTTCATTAGTCTTTTTGTGTGAGCTCTATTTTTTCAAGGCTGGCTAAACCTTCTTGCATTTTATAAAAACAGGTACATATTTATATGAATAATAATTGAATAACGAAAAAGTTTATATGATAAGGCATTGTAATTGCGGTGAGATTAATGATTGGATAATGAAAAAAGGTTGAGTTAGTTTAAATATTTACTTTAATTTGTTCAATTTTTGGTTGTTATTGTTGATTTTTTTATTAATGCGATTTCTGGCTTGCTGGAAAAGGGCTATGGTATTTGTTTCAAACTCCATATCGCTGTGGTCAGAAAATTTCTCGTTGTAGGCTACTGTAATATTTTAGAAAAGTAAATAAGTGAGAGACAGAAAAGGAATGACTTTAAAAAGCTTAAGGTTTATTTGCAAGTGTAATTGATAAAGATATTAAAGTTCAGCTCTAAGGTTTTAGTCCCCATTCCATTTTTTAGCAAAAAGTCTGTCATGGAATCCTTAAGGCCATAGTACATCAACTCACCCGAACCCATAGCTTCAATATCTGGACATTTCGGAGTGCTCTTTAAAGTTCGGGCATCCTATGGCAAATCCTTATGATACTGGTTAAGGATTTGGAGTAAACTGTTTATTGCAGCATTCGCAATGTTATGTTGGATCGCCCATACAGCCAGCTGTACTTTTAAGTCCCTGTCTCCCACAGAAATAATTTTAGTATCAGATATACCATCTTCGTTTATAATTGTGTCCTCACAGACAGACGGTTCATCGTTCAAAGCGACGTGTACATCGTGGACATCGTTGGAAGCCATTCCCATTGGCTGTTCATTTCCCACAATATGCTGATTCTGGGTTAGCAGTGCAAAAATTTTACGAGCATCTGCTTTTGGTTTAGAATACATACCTTTATATTTTTTTATTCCAAATTTCTTTATATTGTTTTATTTTCTGTTCTTTAATTTCTTTTTGCTTATTTTCACTTTTATTTCTTTATTTTCACTTTAAAAACTTTGTGACTTTTGCGTTGTAAAATTGTTCACCAATAATATTTTATGATTTACATTTAGAGTACATAGCTGACTCGATTTGATGCCAACGTTATTTTTCAACAACGTTCTTTAGGTGGCAGTGTTTCGTATCTAGTCGCCGGAATAATGGATGTAATATAACATAATTTAATATAAATAAAAACTATTTTTTTTTACAACACAACCACTGAAAAGAAACGAAAAACAGAAAACAAACTTCTGCGAAATAGATAAATTTAGAAACCGAAAAGTTTCTCTGAAAATTTAATTATAAAATCATCATCTTCACCGCCGCCAATGATTTTCCATCAACTCTGTGCCATAAATAACGTATGCTTCAAACAAATTTGTTGTTGTTTTTTAACAAACTTCAAACAGACTGAAAAGAGGATGGATTTTAAATGTAATTCAAGCTTGGATTCACACCGGAATTCCAACATTGGAATTCACAAAAAATTTGTGCTTATTGGGCACTGACATCGCTCGTTATTTCAATAGTGTCATAACTTAAAATTGACATAAACTAGGAAATCTGCACTATCAAATATTTTTTTAGAATAATTTTTGTAGTTATTTTTACGTTTGTACCGATTTGTAGATGCTATTTTTTATGAAATCAGTTTCTACACCATTTACAATTGTATTTCAGAACTTATTAATTGTCTTTTAGAAATTTTTTAATTCAATTTTAAAAATCTCTAGTTCAATTTTAGAACTTTTTAATTAAATTTCAAAAATTTTTATTTAAATTTTTATATAGTTTCACAGATTTCTTATTTTGTTTTAGAGTTTTCCATTTAAATTACAATTTAAGAGTTTTAAAATACAATTAGAAAATTCTGAAATTGAAATTTTAAAATTAATTTAGACACCTCTGTTCTTAAAAAACAAGATTATTTTTTATTTAGATTTTTTTTAAATTATTCTGACCAAATATTTTGGTGTTTCTATAGACAGATAATACGACGGTTTCTTAAACTCATAATTTAAAATCCTGTTGCAAAAAGAGATGCCAGATGATTTGACGTTGTTCTTTTCAGCGTTAAAAAAACGAACATTGTCATTATAAACTCTCTTTTCGAGGTAGCCTCATTAAAAAAATTTATGGAAGTTAATCATGCGTCGATAATTTTCACCGTTGACATTCGTCGATTGACCTCTAAAATTTTGAAAAAAATGGTCCAATTATATCATGCGTGGATAAGGCACACCAAACAGTTACCCTGGGGCAATGCAATGGTTTTCGATGTTTAAATCGAGGTTTGCGGGTTCCTGGAGACCAGCAACGGCAGTTTTGCTTGTTGACGTGACCGTGTAAATGAAAATGAGCTTCGCTGCTTTAAAATATGGGATTCGCCGTGCGAAAACGCGCCATCATCATTTCACAAACATTTTTGTGTAAAACAAAGTCACTTTCTGTTCTTGAACGATTTAAAAATTATGAAACTTCAGATCCTTTTTTAAAATTTCATAAAGAATCGCTCTTGAAAGTCCCGGTGAGGCTGTTCTTTTCCGCATTGAAAGTCGCGTGAGCTGCTTTCAACTAGTTCAATGTTTTCGGGAGTCTTCGAAGACATTCATATCCCAAGCAATTGCGCGGAATCTCTGCACCTACGAACGAATTAAATTTACACTCGGTTCATTACGTATTTGCCGATTGCTCGTCGACAATTTCGTCTCTTAAAAAATGTCTCCACAGCGAACGTGCGATGCTCACTCGACCACTGCGTCATCGTGACTGGCAAATTCGAACAATCAATAATTCCAAAGGCCCCACCCTTCTTTCGCACCGCTTATTACTTTTTGAAATAATCGTATTTGAAAATATAATTTTGCCCCCAGACACCCTGCACTTTCGACAGCTTTTTTCTGTATCAAATAAAAATAAATAAACTTGTATTTTTAAAAATGTCGGAACATCAAAAAATTCTTATTTCTCTTAAGAATATTTTATTTAAAGTGAAATTTGAAATTAAAATACAATTGGAAATGGTGTAGTCAGAGTCGACTATATCTCCGTTGACATATGTATGTACATATACGACTTTAAACCAATTTCTTTTTGAATTTGTTTCGAAAAAATAGAATTGAAGTATGTTTTAAATTTTAAAAGCTATCAGAGCTCTATTGCAACTAAACAAAACTGTAATCATTGATTTATCCAATTAGGTTCAACAATTGGCTGGTAGTATTTATCAAGAATTCGAACGTATGATAAATCGTTATGATGAAGATGTGGTTAAGAACCTTATGCCTTTGCTGGTAAATGTTTTGGAATGTCTGGATGCCTCATATCGCATAAATCAGGAACAAGATGTTGAAGTGGAACTGTTAAGAGAGGACAATGAGCAATTAGTAACACAATATGAACGTGAAAAAAGTGCTCGAAAATTGGCCGAACAAAAGGTAATTGCTTCGCATATGTTTAATTTGAATGATATTAATTGTGTTTTTTTTGTTAAATAATAATCTACAGCTATTGGAGTCGGAAGATTTAGCAGAGCAGGAGAATAAAGAATTGGCCAGCCGTCTGGAATCATTAGAGAGTATTGTACGCATGCTAGAGCTCAAACATAAAAATAGTTTAGAACATGCCAGCCGTTTAGAAGAACGGGAATCTGATTTAAAAAAGGTTGGTATAACATGTTAAGCTAGATACTAACTGGATTAAGCATAAACGCAAATAATGAGCTAAAATGTCGTTAATCTCTTGATTTAAATTTTTTTAAAAAAAATCCTATATTTTGTTATAATATTTAAGTGGGTTATAAAAAACACATTTTTTTAATATTAAAATTGTATTAACTTTTATAAGGAATACAATAAGCTGCATGAACGCTACACAGAGTTATTTAAAAATCATGTGGATTATATGGAGCGTACGAAAATGTTAATGGGCTCTACCCATTCACAAATGAGCACCGCTTCTGATCGAATGGAATTAAGTCGAGCTAGACTTAATCCTGTTGCCAGGTGAAACCTATAAAAACAAACGAATTTATTAAAATATTTTTTTTTATACATTCCTTTTATCTTAAAGATCCTCCGGTCCTGTTTCCTATGGCTTTGCCTCTTTGGAAAACTCTGCTATGTTAGATACAGAAACTATCTGTAGTGTGGGAAGTAATTCTGATGATTCTGGTCCACCCTCGTTGCAAAATGAATTTGATAATTTGCAAACTGTTGAAAAATCGGCCGAAACCGATACTTTGCAACAACAAAATCAAGCCACATCACCACAAAGTGATAACAGTCCCACAGTGCCAAATGCTCCATCAAATGGTTTGTTATTATGGATATTTAGTTATTTATTTGTTCTCAAACACAGCTTTATAGATTTTAATAGAATATTAGATACTTTTGTTAGAATTAAAGCTAAAAATATTTAAAATGTTTTAACTACATACATACGTAAACATAGTTTCTTTAAAATTAAGTTAAAGTTTTATTTACGACTTTTCGAATCTTTTATACGTTCCCTTCACATTTGAAACTATATACATCAAAACTGGTACCATAAAATAACTTCCGAGTAAAATAACTCCTAATGAAAAAAAACTCCTTATTGAATTCCTCCCAATGAAATAATTCCAAATTAAAATTGCTTTACTCCCAACTCAAACAAATGAAGTCCCAATCATAGTGGTGCAAAAAAGGTAAAAAATCCCAATAAAATAGTTTCCAAAAAAAAACTAAATAAGACCTAATTTGGAAAAATATACCCTTTATGAAATCAGCCCTGACAGAATTGAAATAAATTTCAACAGCAATAAAAAACTCCTAACAAAACAATTCCCTAATTAAAAAAGTCGGATGCCGAAAAGTAAGATTTTACCAGCGGAAAATTATTACAAAAAAATGCTTTAAACAGACGATCTGCGGCCGAACGTAAATGCAATAATCTTGAGGATTCGAAACGTCTCTTAAAACAAAGCAGAAGTACCGTATTATACACTAAGAATAGATGAAGTTAAACAGGCGGCTGCGGAAATAGTAGAAGAATGAGGCTTATCCCACTGTGGTTCCTATCCCCCCACTAGCCGCTATCCTTGATAAAGGATAATAGACAAGATAGGCTAATGTTAGCCACACCCGACAGACTGTCCAATTTGTCGGCGCCAAAATGGAGGGTATTCAAGATACTCTTAATATTTACTTCGTCCTGACAGGTTTCACAGAAGTCGTTCAAGGGCAGTCGAAATCTTCTGGCATGGGTGCCAAATCGACGGTCATTGCTACCACAGTGTCTCACAGTCTCTGTTTGTTCAGATCAAGGATATATCCTCGGCCAGGTAACCCTATTGGTTCCACATCTAGTTTCATTAGACTATCTGGTCCCTGCAATTCCTCTAGTGTATTTATGTACGCAAAGCTTACAGAAAGAGAAAGAAATGCCACCATCGCCCCATCATTAAATTTCGCCCGTGTATCAGCAACAGAGTTGCCTGCATTGGTCTCGTGTTTCCGCACTTATACCAGAGCGATGTTTTAATGCATCGCCATCCAGTTTAAAGATGTCTGGCACTCGCGCACTAATTGTTTGTATAAAGACATCAGTAATGAACCTAATGGCGGCTCGGCTCTCGGTGAGGATCCCGGTAGTCCTGCCGAATATTCTGTACTTCCGTAGCCAGTTAGTCAGTTTGCCAATTGCTGACAGTTCAGGTTGCAGTACACTGTATTCATCGATAGAGAATTCAAGATACTTCTGGTCTGAGAAGGAGCAGTCACCTGATACATAACTAAGTCGCGGGAAATGTGTGTCAACTGCTCGGCGTACTCGTCCTGTGCCTGGTACAAAACATGAACTATGCAAAAAGTTTTTGGTCGTTATCGATTAAAAAGTCATACGTAACGTAAATAGCTAAAAAGTGTTAAAGAAGCTAGTGGTAGAAATAGAATTACCGGTCCCTACATATATAAATACATACATACATTTATGCATACACATATACACATACCCACATACATACAAAGTAGCTTAAACAGAATCTTAAGCAACTAATAAAAACGTAGCTCATATAGGATTCGCCTTGAACCTGCTATAAGATATTAGTTTTGAACCAATTGCCCCCTGCAATAAGAATACAATGTAAAAGTGACAGCAGGTTCTCTTCATATAAAGTGAGAACTAGAACCTAACGAACTGGTCACGTCAAAAGTATTAGACCAGTTGAAGAGGCACTTGCTTATAGTTAAAAAGAAAAAAAAACAACTTGTAATAAAAAAATGAAATAAGTCTGTTTCTTATATAATGTTTGGCAATACACATACATATCGCACATATCAAAAACAGTCACAACTCGGAATCATTATTTTGCATGAGAGCCTTTTTTAATGTTCTAATTGTATAACCAAAATCTGTCTCAGAATGAATTTTAATGAAACACAAATGAAATTTCTTCGCTATAGATTTAATCTGGAAACCGGCTGAAGAAAAACAAATGATTCTGAAAAATTTTGAGTTGTGACGGTTTTTGATTTAGGGTGTGATATATACACACATACTACATATGAACTCTTATCACTATGTTATGGGTATAAACTTCCGTTTCCTACTGTTGTCTTTTCTTTATATTACTAATTTGTTAAACTGCAGTAAAATTAGTTTTTGTTCTAAAAAATGTAAATTTTAAATTTCCAAAAAAAATGTCTTCTAAGCATTAAAACATTACAGCATTTTTTGACTAATTTTGTAAAACTAAATTAATTATCCCTTTTAAAAAAATTATAAAGCTGTGTATTAGAATCAAATACAAAAAAACATTATTGAAGCATATATTAATCGCCCATGTTCTGACTCTCACGCGATTGTCAAATCACATGCGATTTGTAAATCGCAAAAAAATTTTTTGCATGTTCTGTAGTTCACGCGTTTTTTTTTTGCGTTTTGTTTTTTTTTTCGATGATAAAAACATGTTTCTTTCAAAAATACAAAACAAAAAACCAAGGAATATATAACAAATTGTACCTTTTTCTGCAACAACATTTTTTCTTTCTTGTTTTCCAATAAAGTTCATACATAAAAAAAGTAAGCAACTGAAAAATGAAGATGTACATAACTAACAGTTTTTTAAAATTTAATTTTTGTTGAGACTGTTTACAAAAAATAAAACAAATTGTGAAAATTATAACAAAAACCCCATATATTATAATTATGCATAGTTTGATTGGCTGTTTTTAACCTAGTTTGGGCAAAAAACATCGGTTCACCTCATCTACCTCTTGCGATTTGAAGTCGCAAACTTTCTTGCGATTGTGAACTTCAGAACACCTGTTATGTGATTTCAAATCGCATCGCCAATATTTTGCGAAATGCGATTGTCAGAACATGGGCGAATATTTTTAATAACCATTTCTTTTAATCTCTTTTTTTTTGCATTTCATTAACATTCGATATTTTGTATGTGTGTCTCCTAACATTTGTTAATAATCACGTTTTTTTTATTACTAAACTGAATAATGATGTTTATGTCCTTTTGTAATATCCCTCATTTTAACTCAATCCCATACTTTATCTGGTTAAAAATGTCAACTAAAAATTTAAATGTGTCATCCATTGTACCATATGATTTACGAATTTAGTTGGTCGTACAACTACGAAAAAGGAACAACGTTCTGCAAATAACTTGTATCAAGAACTCTCCTTTCATGACAATGAAGAAAGTGAGGAAAATGAAATTGTTACAGGTATGTATAGTAAAATCCTATAACTAATTTTATTTCATTTTTATTTTTGAAATGCAAGGTATTTGAAAGTATTAACAATAAGACTGCATTCATATACGAATAATGTTAATTCGCGTCTTTGTTTATATATTCTTTCCCATTGTTTATGTTTCTTTTTATGTAAATTATACCAAACAAACTACATACACTTATTGTTCAACTATTTGCCTACAAAATTATTAAAATATTTGTAATACAAAATCTACAATATTTTCAACACAACTGTATTTATTTATGAATAACAACAACAACAACACTCAACAACTTACAAACAAATACAAATACAACTAAAATGCATTTATTAGGGAGCTGGGTTCATCCTGGAGAATATGCTTCCTCAGGTAGGTATTTAAAATATTTAAACAAATAATATTTAATCAAAAACATGTTTAAATTAAAATTTTAACAAAATAAATATTTATATCTTTAATCCTTTTTTTAATTCCTGTTAATCCTCTTTCCTCAATATGCTGTCGCTTTTCAAACAACAATTTCAATATTAAACAAATGCAAATTTTTCTATTCGTATGGTATTTTTAAAAATAAAAAAGCGAATGACAACTTTTTTGGTAAGTTTCTTGACAATTATACAAAAGCCTTATTTCGTTAAACGCTGCACTTAAAAAAACTGTTTGAAAAATATTACAATTTTAAAAATGTTCATACACAATTGATTTTTTAAGCGTTGCGTTTAACAAAACAAAATAAATTATATTTTTTATTTGAAATTGCTTAATTTAATTCTTCCAGGAATGGGCAAGGAAGTGGAAAATCTTATTATGGAGAACAATGAGCTTTTGGCCACTAAGTATGTATTAACACTTTCACGAGTATTACCAGGGGAACTAAGTTTCAATCTTTATCTTTTCCTAATAGAAACGCCCTTAATATTGTCAAGGATGATTTGATAGCCCGCGTTGATGAATTGACAGGGGAAATTGAAATCCTTCGCGAAGAATTAAATGCCATGCAACAGTCTCGCAATAAATTACGTTCGAAAGTACAAGAATTGGAAGAGGAACTAAAGAAAACCAAAGAGCAAGTCAAGCAACAAAGTAAGTTTTAATTGAAATAGGAAACTTTGTCATTTACAATTTTTTTTTGGATTCCAGATGACAATGATCAAGATGAAAATGATGTATCGCTGGCTCAGCGAAAACGTTTTACACGCGTCGAAATGGCCATGGTTCTCATGGAACGTAACCAATATAAAGAACGTTTAATGGAGCTGCAAGAAGCTGTACGCCTTGCGGAAATCCTAAGAGCCACACGTACAGTGGATAATTTAGATAAGAAGTCTAAGCAAAGTATATGGAAATATTTTAGTAATTTATTTACGTAAGTTTCTGTGCTAAGAGACTTTAAAACTAAACGATTTTTAAATAATTAGAAACGAACTTTAATTTCAGCCCCTCTAATCGCCCACAAGAACGCGTTGCTGATGGGCAGGGAGGGGGTCCTATGTTTCGCTACTCAAGTCCATCACACTCCCATGGATCTCCCAGTCGAAATAGCGACAGTCGCCTTGCCATAATTGGTGGTGGTGGAATGCCTTATACCGCTAATGCTGGTCTAGCTAATGCTTTGGTTAACAAAGATTATGCTGAAGAGGGCACTTCTGAAAGGGCTCGTGCTAGACGTCATGAGCAATACCGCCAGCTGAGGGCTCATGTACAAAAGGAGGATGGTCGTTTGCATGCATATGGCTGGAGTTTGCCGGGTAACAAGGCCGAAAAGGAACACCAGCCCAGACACTCGGGCTGTGTACCAGTGCCCGTTTACTGCAATCCTTTGGCAGAAGCCTCTCCTCATATGAAAGTTTTTTGTGCAGCGGGGGTTAATCTAAATGGTGGTTTTACCAAGAATGGCCAATCAATAATTCCACCTACCTCACCCTACGCCCCACGCTCGTCGGCAAAAATCACCGAAATAACTAGTCCCACAGCTGAGCATTCTGCAGAGGCCCTAGATCGACAAATAAGTCGTTGTAGTCTGGAAAATCTGGAGCCCGAGACCCAGTTAACTTCATACGTTTGGATATGTACAAGCACCCATGCCGCCAGTACCGTAACAGTGGTGGATGCTAATCAATCAGCCAGCGTTTTAGATGTATTTCCAATTTGTGCCTCGCATTTATTGTGCATTGCCTCAGTACCCGGTGCCATGGAAAACGATTATGCACTACTCGAAAACTCAGAGGTTATAAAGGCAGGCGAAATGTTAGAACGACCTGGTGAGGGTCCAGAAGGTTTTGGCAAAGTAGAGTTTATACGTGTTAAAGCCAAAACCGATGCAAATAGCAATACCAAAGATCCAGATCACAACGAGCAAGCTTTAGAGATAAATGCTGAGACGCCAGTAGAAGAAAAAGCAAAAGAAGCTACGGAAAAATCTAATGAACAAAACGGCTCTATGATCTTTGAGCCGTTGGGCAATGTAAATGAGATAAAAATACGTCAACCCATACCGGGAATACCACAACGTATCCATAACGATGCTACCGATACTACAAGCAGCACAAAGAACTCTACGAAGACATCCAACACTAACACCACTACATCGCAATTTAGCAGTAATAACAATAACACTTCAATGACTCAACAATTGCCGTTCTCAAAACCTATTAATCCCATATTGGGAACCAAGGATCGTGAGGATCCCATAATGAGTTCGGTGGGGCCGACAATGTGGCTGGGTGCACAGGATAATTGGTTGTACGTGCATAGCGCCGTCGGCCGTTGGCACGAATGTTTGCATAAAGTTCATTTGCCCGATGCCGTCCTAGCGATAATTCATGTTGAGTCACGCGTTGTGGTGGCCCTTGCAAATGCCCAATTAGCCGTGTTCCGCCGCCAAACAGACGGCCAATGGGATCTGAATAGTTATCATTTGGTAACACTAGGTGATCGCAATCATTCGATACGTTGCCTCTGTGTGGCTGGCGAACGCATATGGGCCGCCCATCGCAATAAGATCTTTATTGTGGATCCGATCTCATTAAATATTATCCATTCGCTGGACGCTCATCCACGCAAAGAGAGCCAAGTGCGACAAATGGCAGCAACGGGTGCTGGTGTATGGGTATCAATCAGGTATAATTTTTAAGTTTTAAAAAACATTTTAAATTATAGAAGAATTAAAGTTAAAATTGAATTTTATAAAGATTTAAAATTAATATATTTATTTTTAAACAGATTGGACTCCACTTTACGTTTATACAACACATATACATTTGAACACAAGCAGGATGTGGATATAGAGCCATATGTATCAAAAATGTTGGGTACTGGCAAGTTAGGTTTCTCTTTTGTACGTATAACAGCTCTAATGGTATCATGTAATCGTCTATGGATTGGTACAAGTAATGGTGTTATTATCTCTGTGCCTCTATCAGAGAGTCAAGGAAAATTAAGTTAGCTTTATTTCGATGTTAAACATTTTATAAAAACAAAAAATTTAATCACTTTTTCTCTCTTTTTTAATTCAGATGATCCCAGTAGTCAACTGCCATTATGTTGTATGGCCAATGCTCAACTATCTTTCCACGGGCATCGTGATGCTGTAAAATTCTTTGTGTCGGTGCCAATGCGTCAAAATAATAGCACTCAATCGCAATTCACCAATAAACGGCCTGATATGTTGGTGATGTGTGGTGGTGAAGGTTATATTGATTTTCGCATAAGTAAGTAGTTTCATTAATTTTATTTTTAAATTTTAGTAGTAATTTCTACTTAAGACTCATTATTTTTAAAATTTGTATACATATTTTTGGTTGGGTTTTATTGACTGAAAATTTTGTTTTGTTATCGCAGGACAAGAGAGAACTTTAACTGATGATAGTGATAATGCTGCGCATTTAATAGTTTGGAAAGTTGATTCGTAAGAATATTATAATTATAACTTTTCTTTTGTTTTTAATTTCCCTAATATCCTTAGTTTTTGTTTTTCTTTTTTTTTTGCAATTTGAGTATTAATCTATTTGTTATAATGTTATATTAATGCATTTTTTCTTTTATTTAAAATTTTTCTTTTCTTTGTTTTTTGTTTTAATTTTAAAGTACATTTAATTTATAGTTTTATCAACTGGAATTTTATTACTTAACCTTTTGCGTTTGCTAATTGTACAAGAGCATTACAAATTGGTTAAAACGTGTGCTTAGATTCGTTTCAAAACAACGAATAAGGAGTTATGTGACCTGAATTTAAATCAAGGTTTATACATTTTTTTTCAATATTATTTCTTTGTTTCAATTGGTGTTTTTTATCACTTGCTTTAAATTTTATACAGGGTGCGGCTAAAGTAACTATGTATATGATTTGTTGTTCCAATGCAATAAAGTTAAATCAGGCAATCGTCGTGGCCATCTCAAATCGCCATTTTTAAAAATTATTTGATTTGGAAATTGTAATATCTTGTTGAAACCATATGTTGGCGTTTGGTGGCAATTGCGGAAAAAATTTTTAAAAATTACTTTGTAAAATTCTCCATTTATTGTTTGACTTACACTGTGATCGTTGCCAAAAAATATGTACCGTACATTTTTTCGGCGGTAATGCCACACCAAACAGTAACACAAAGTGTGTGTAAAAAGAAGATTTTTGAGATTTTGTGATACCCAAAATCTGGTGTTATGTTTATTTACGAAACCGTACAAGTGAAAATGCGCTTCGTCGGTCATCATTAATTTGACAAAAAAACCCTTTGATCAAAAAAATTTTAAACTGTTCTAGCATATTCCAAGCGCAATGCGAAGTCCCCAGGATTTAATTTTTGGACTAGTTGATTTTTTTAAGGGAAGGGGTGCAAATCGTGTTTCAAAATTCGTCTTAGAGTGCGGTAAGAAAGCTGCAGCTGGGCAGATCGTCTTACAGCATCAATATTTTCGGCCGATCTGCCAGTTTGAGGTCTGCACGTACATCTTGAATCTGCGACTGTTTTAAATTTAGTAAAACTATCCACCATCGAGTAAATGGTTGGACCCGTTGTAGCAGTCTTTACACTATAAAATCTTCTATATGAACATTGAGTATTTATTATTGAGCGTTCAGTTTTCAATTCTCCCAAGTTTAGTTCCTGAAATAAAAATTAAAAAAATAAAAATTTTTTACATCATATATGTAGTTACTTTTGCCGCATCTTGTGTAAGTTTTTATAATGCACTTCTTAACAAAATTAAAAGATTGTCACACATTGGCTTCTGCAAATTTTTTATATATTACACTTTATTTTTTAAAAAATTTGTTTTGAAAAAAAAAAAAACTTTTAAAGTGAAATTAATATAAAGTGCCCTAGAATAAACGACAAATTTCAAGCATTTACACATACACACAAAAACTTATCGATTTAATATATACAAAACCCGCATAGTTAATTTCTTTTTAAAGAAAAATATTACCAAATCGGTTTCACACCTAATAGTCCTTGAACAACTTTTAGATTATACAATTTTAGTATGCGTTCCACTATGCATGTCCCTATTAAACCACAATAAAACCCATTAGTAGCCTCACAAGCTCACATCCAAGTCCAATATCTTGGGCCGTTCCCCTTCTCGCCAACTCTAGCAAATTCATTAACGACAACGTCACAATGACCCGGCACCCAGCAGAGACTAACCCTACGAATTGTCAGGATCACCCATTTACAGTCGTCCACAAGTCTTGAGTTGACGTTATGTCTCTCTGGAGCCTTGACCACATTATAAACCATACTCTCAACAGATTTCCCCTTTATATAAGCATGCTAAGCATCACTAATGACGTTTTACCGTTTTACCGTTTTTCCGGTTTCAAATGGCCAGCCTTGGGTATAAAAATCACTCTTACCTTGCCTTTTATATTTCGGGATTAGGGAACAAAAACAAATATTATTCATAGAAAATCACTTTAATTGTTTTTCAAAAGTCACCATTAAGATCTATAAACTTTTGGCAAGCGTTTGAACTAATTGTCGAAGCACTTTTCTCACTCTGATTGAGGTATCTCCAAAACATGCATTCTGAATACAGCAGCCGCTTCTTCAGGTGTCGAAAAATGTTTACCTTTAAGTTTGTTTTTTTGCGTACGGGAATAAAAAGAAGTCATTCGGTGCCAAGACATGACTTTACGGCAGAAAACTCATCAAATCGATGTTCTGGGTGCTTAAAAATGCAGTTGTTTGAGTTAATGTGTGAGAGCTCGCATTGTCGTGGTGAAGAGTGATCCATCTTCGGCGGTTGGTTTTCCTGCTTTCCTAGCAGTCAAATGTTTATGCATTATTGAATGTATGTTGGTCCCACTAATGCCTAAGGTTGTCTCGATCTCACGATAGGTCACATGACGATCTTGCAATATCAGTTCACGCGTAGCATCAAAGGTTTTAGGAGCAACAACTGATTTTGGACGACCTTCACGAAATTCGCCTTGGAGTGAAATAGGACCACGATTGAATTCACCATACCATCGATAAACACTGGTCCTTGATGGGGCTTCATTGCCAAAAATAGAACTAAGTTCCTCCATGCACTGTTGCATGGGTCGAGATTAATCCTTTAAGTTATTGTAAACAACACAAATAGCGCTCATATGTAAAACGTTCTGAGAACGTATAAACTGGAAAATGTCAATTTTTACGAAGAACTGTCAGTTGTCAGATTGCAACATTTGGGCTGCCAAGTCCCAAAACATAAATGCCAAGTCCCGAAACATAAAAGACAACCCTCGTATTTAATCAAGCGTGATGCCGGCAGCAAACACACTCGTTAGAAGCAGAAGTTTCTGATCCAAGGGAATCTGTAACATGGGCGGCTAAATACCGACCGGGCCCAAGGAATTTTTGGGTTAAACAACATAAACCGCCCAGTTTATCCTACCACATCTTCTAGGCCTCCCCCAGTTTCCTGCACCTTGGATAGTGGGTACCCATCAATAGCTCCAGGATATTCGAAGTAGAGCCTCTTTACCAGCTATACGTTCTGTAATGTACCAAAGTACCTCCTGAACCTTGATATGTCGCTAACGAAAAGTCCTTTTTGCCCTCCTTACGTCTTACGTTAACACTGGCTCCCATATAGGACTGTTTGCTTCATAAAAAGTATTCAGTGGTTCATCACAGCTATATAAGGCCCTATTTCTTGTTAAATTTCAATAATTTTTTTTATATTGGAAAATAAACAAATACGTTTAGCAGCTGTTAAGCTCCTGGCATTAATGCAGTAAAACGTAAGAAAATTGAAATTTATCGTTAACTTTGGGGCAAACTTCAATATTTTTTTCAAATTTTGGTGTTTGGCTTATAGCTTTAAGTTATTGCTGGTAAAAAGAATTTTTTAACAAAAAGGAAGTTAAACAAGGTATTTCTAAAGCATATAATTTCCTTATTACTACATACTTTCTTCTTAAAACAAATTTTATATTGGAATTCTTTAATAACCATTAAAACAACTTAAAAAATCCTTTAAAACACGTAATTGTTTGTAAAAATATTTTATCAAATATAAGTTTTTGTATCTTTTATTTATTAATTAAAATTCAAATGTTAAAAGAATCGTTAACTTTGTAAGACAAACTACCAAATATGCGCAGTGGTGTGTTATTACAAGTGCATACATACGTATAAAAAAGGCACTTTTTATATGAAATGCATCGTATTTATGCAAGTGTAAATAATTATTTTGAATTAAAAACCAGTACAAACTATCAACTGTATTAACTGAAAAAAAAATTAATTCACATTGTTAGTCCATGTATACGTCTTGTTTTTATGTAAACTACTGCAAAAATTTTTATTCTTAGCAGTCTTCGTCTTTCACTTTGCTTTTCGTTTACTAACCTTGCCGAGCCCTAATCGTAAACAATGTCAAAAGTATTTTTATAATTAAATTTTAAATACAAAATTGTTCTAATGATTCCAGTGCATTACAAGTTTAAATATCATATTTTAAAACCATAACAGTTCCGTAGAGGCAAACACTTTAAGCTTAAAATTTTGTGTGAAATACGAGTACTCCACATAAATAGCACACAAAATCTTACACATTATCTTAAATAATTTTTCAAGATTCCTTTACATGGTAACATATGTATAACGACATGCCAAAAAATGTTTTGAAATAATACAAAATCTCATCATGTAAAACCATAATGTATTGAGTAGGAGAGAATAGGGATACAAAATTTGACAAGTATTTGGTAAATGTTAAAATCTTGGGAAAAAATAGATCGGAGGACAGGAAGTGGTATCCCTCAAACAAGCGGACCAACTTTGTAAAGTTTTCAATATGATATACCTTGAAAACTATAACAGATTTTAAATTTTGGATGAAGAGGTGAGAGTGGTAGTCCCATACAGACAAATTTTGTGAAATTTTCGATGCATTATATCTCGGAAACTGATCATAGGGAATGGTACCCCTCCATACCAAAATACTTAATAAATAATCCAATGTCATATCTCTAAACTATAATAGCTAGCGACTTGAAACCTGTCGTTAACAAAATTTTAATAATATGCATATTTAAAGGGCAATTTTTTCAAAACTTTACATAAAAAAGTTGTGGGCTTCAATGTCGTTTCTAATGTGAAGGCTAAATAAGATTCGGTCTCGACGAATAAACCGCTTTTCTGAATTATTTTTTTTTTTGTAAATTTATATCTTAAACGAAATATAAAGAAGCTCAAAAAAACTTGCCATAAGTTAGAGTTCTGGTAAAATGTAGGTTATTTTTACTTATAACATATAAATTTATTAAGGGGATGTCACACTCAATACAATCTGTGACGGTAACTATTTCTTAAATTTTTATTGAATCGAATATGTAAACTTACTGCATGCTTAGGCATTGGTAAAGGGGATTTTGCAAATCAAAAAAAATCACATTTACTAGATTTAATTGAAATAAAAGGAAGGTATTTTAAATTATATAGCCGTGGTTTTAGTTTAAGCTTTAAGGGGGCAAGCTAAAATGAAATAAATGTATGTACACGCCCACCTTGTAATAATTGTATATTTTACGAAAATGGAACAATTTTTATGATAAGATTTTATATGTTTAATATCCTGCATACATAATATATATCGTCACTGAAATGCAAAAAGGATAGTTTATTTACAGGACAGTTAAAATCCTATTAAAGTAAAAAGCATAGATTTTAAAAATTCAACATTTTGACAACTGCAATTGCATCAAAAATATTTGAATTTTAAATTTAAGTTAAAAATTTTAATTATTAGTCAAAACTACTAATTGTTATTTAAATTTAATATATTAAAATCAAAAAAAAACAAGAAGTTTTTAAAGTTGACTTCTTAAACGAAATTTCCGTACCAAATCAGTAGTTAAAGTCTGGTTTAAATTTCAAGTCTATTTTAAATTGTCAATGAATATGGCCCATTAGTTTTAACTTAACCATCATGTTACTGTTGAATGTCGTGCAGTCTCCAATAGATATTAAATCAGTCATATGAACGTCATGTTATTTTGAAATGTAGACCGCGCATATTGATGTTTTTTTCGTTAAAACAACGGTGCTATAATATAGGTATAACATCAAGTCTTCACAACGATTCATGGTAAAGACTAGGTGAAAACATGACACGACATAATATTAAAAACAAGTAAGAACGCTATATTCGGCTGTGTCGAATCTTATATACCCTTCACATTTTGTAAAGGTTCATCCTAATTTTTTCAAATATTGTATGGCAACCCCTAAAGGGGGTGTTCTAGGAAAATCTTTGCAATGAAAAATGAGTTTTGATCAGTCTTGCATTTAATCTATCCACAGGCACCCTCAGGCAAAAGAAAAAGGGGGCAAATATGTTCTGGAAATATGTTTAGTCGGGAAAACTAATAGGGGTCTGTGATAAATTTTCCGGGGAAGTTGTAGGGGGTTTTACCCTAATCTTAAAATTTTGTATGGCAACCCTGGTAAGTATGTTCCACAAAAAATGTTTCGAAATGGATTATATTTGACCTGTGTAGGGCACCCTGGAAGCTGTGGGAGCAATTTTAAAAGAATTCAAAAAAATTAAACTTTTAATGGAAACCCTGTTAGGGGGTGGAGGTAGGGTGTAAGTGTGCTCCACAAAAATTTTCAGGAGGAAAAATTATTAGGAGTCGGTCTTACATTGTACCCGTGTAAGAGCAGATCCGGGCAGCTATAGAGGTTTTTATGTACAAATTTTAAAGAAATAAGCAGAGGTAGTCGTAGTTGCTGGCTTATACCTCTGTCAGTTATCGGGCGATTTTGCTGAGTTTCCATAACAAAACCCTCGCAAGTATGTATGATGTTTCAATATCACACACAGGTCCGAGAAATATTAAAAACTTTAGAAACTTGATTTCAACAGATTCACGGAGAGAAAGACATCGCTAAATCAACTATCTATAAGGATTAAGAAAATATATACTTAATGGGGTCGCAGATGGATATTAAGGAAATTACAAACGGAATGACAAACCTATATATACCCTTATCACTAATGGGAAGGGTATAGAAACAAATTTATTTGTGTCTTCGTACTAAAGAGCTTTAAGTCCGTTTTGCATTTCAGGCGACGAAATAAATGTTCATACTTATGTACAAACTATATGTATATCGCTGGCTTAACATGATAATGCTCTAAGTGCACTATTTTAGAAATTGGGATTTTAGTGCAGTAGATAATGTGCAATAAGTTAAAATACATTGATTACAAAGGAATAAATAACAGTTATTTCGTTTTTTGTTTTTGTTTTGTAGTGATGAGCAAAAGTACTAAGTCCAATTTATTACAAGAAAAATATCCAAAAGTACAGTTTAAACCATTCCTATCAAATTGTTCAATCACATGTATGAAAAAAAATCTACTTAATGTTTTTTCACATTTTACGTTTACAGAATTAAAAAAACGTTTACACATGCTTGTTTATTTTTCTTGTAAAATTTTCAAATATGGACTTAGAGCCTAAGTATGTTAAGCCATCAATAAATTCTAAAAATATTTATACCTGCAATTATTTCACTACTAACAATTTATCGATAATTAAAAATATGTTATTAAATTGTTTATAAATCTACTTGTATTTTAATTTATTTTACAGATGACAATGACATGGAAAAGAGTATTAATCTCGAGCAAAATCAAACCATTGAAAATCGTGGCGATAAAAGTTATTTGATTGTGTGGAATGTTAGTCAACGTTAACTGTTTTTGTTTTGTTAAGAAAATAACTGATGATGGAAAAGATTTTATGTGTTTTTTTGTTGTTCTCTTATTTTAGTTGTTTTTTTAATACAAATAACATTTTAGAAATGTAATTTTTATTTATTTTTATTTTTAATTTTTAACACTCTTTTGGTAAGAACATATCGTTGGGTGATTACTAGTTTGCTGCACTGCACAGTTTAAATTTTATTAAAAAATTATTATCCATTTTTCTGTATTTAAAAAAATATCGGAAGTTATTAAGTTTGAACTATACAAGGTATTTATATTTAGGTTGCGAAGGGTGGTAAGGAAACCCACGCCCTCTTTTCATAGGAAAATAAGACATAAATGAGAAAAGAAGTTTTATGAGTAAAAAGAAGGAAACTGATAGCCTAAGACTGGGAAAAAAGAAATGAACTCAAGTACCCGTGTAAAACTTTCCTCTTAATTGGTTATCCCCACCAGCCACCTGATTTCCATGATAAACCCAACAATGTTATCTAGTTTACACTTTCAAGCATTGCTTAGTTCTTTGTAAAGACTTTTACCCAACCACTTGATTCTTGGGCTCTTGTATGTTGGACAGTAGAACACAATATGTTTTATCGTCTCCAATTTCTCCCCATCAAACATCAAACATTTAAAATATACAACATTAAAATAACGGCATACAATAATGAAAAACCAAAAGATTTTGTGTTCAGTTATTAAAACAAAACCAAAAAAAATACTAATTTGCCGCACTACAAAGAGAGTAAAATATAATACTGTAAAAAAAAATAAATGAAGCACATTTTTTATCTCTCTAGGGTTAATATGAATAACTTAACATTTGGTTCAAAAATTCATAAAAACTTATTTTTATTTGAAAAATATTTAAACTTAAATTGCGGCGAATATAAATAACAACTATTTTCAATGAAAAACGTACAAGACAACATTGGAAAGTCAAGTGAAGTACACCATCTTAATGGTATTAAACTTGTTTTTTTTTTTAAATCGAGTGATTTCAAAATTTTTCATTTTAAGTTTTTTTTTATAATAATTATTTTTTTATATTATTTTATTATTATTTTTTTCTTTTCTTTTTCAAGAAATAATATCTAACTATTTTTAGACTTTTTTGTGCAGAAATAATTGCTATATTTTTAATTAATTTTAAACCCAAAACATAACGATAATTGTTATACATAATTGATTTTAATAATAATTTAAAAATAATAATTATTTCTGCCCAAAAATTCAAAATCAAAAATGAAGAATAATTTTTGGCAAAAAATTAAATTCAAAAAATAAATTTTGGCAAAAATTATATACATATTTCCAAAAATAGTGATTTTTTGAGATTTTTTTTGGCATAATTATTACAGTGTTTAAAAAATTATCTACGGAGTTTTTTTGAAAACACATAGTTGTGGTGTCCGGCAAACTATTAAACATCCGACAATATGGTCAACTTAATACAAATAATAAAAAAAAATAACAAGAAAATACGTTAATAATAACCAGAATTTATATAATGCGTAGGTATATACAGATATTTCGTATCTTATAACGCCACCAAATAGATCTAAAATTAGGTAACTTTTGCAAAGACAAAGAAATCAAGCTTTTAACTAAAAAAAATTTTTTAGAACTAGTTAAAAAATGAACATTTTTTACAAAGATTATTATTGACTTCTTTTTGTTAATGATAGGTTCTATAGCAGTTCCAGTTATAATGGTGTGATTGGCATTGTTATAAGTGCTTTCCTTTTTTTTTTTTTGCTTTCATAATTATAATTGTTATTAACATAGAAAATATATAAGCTTTATATAAATAATATACATATTTGCATACAATATACACATATTTATTAAAAAATTATAATGCAAAAAAGTGATATTATAAAAAAAAAAGAATAAAAACAAACAACCAAATTTATTAGAACCCAATGAAAGAAGAAAATACCTATTTTATAATTTAGCTTTAATATTTCCAATATACCCTTCTCCATGCTCACTTACTTTTAATAACATTTTTTACAAGACAAATCGAATTATTTTTATTTTTAGTTTATTTTTTTATTTTGTATTTTAAGTTATCAACTAAAGTTTAATTTTAAAAGACATTTTTACTTCAGGCAATATTTATAAAAAAAATCGTTTCCTTTTTAGTTTATTATTTGTTTAGTTTTAAATCACTCTGTAACATATTGCTTTTATACATGTAAATAACCCTGGAAAATGTATATTTTTAAGTTGTATGTACTTTATTTTAATAATGTTTAGTTAAATTCCAAAAAATGTTTTGTTTTAAACAGTTTGTTAAATTTGTTTGTAAGTTTTTTTTTATTTTAATTAAAGAAAACAGAAAAAAGTTATAATAGAAAATGTTTTTATTTCTAAAAAATTTAAAAAAAATTGTTGCATTTTTTTTATAAAACCACCTTTGAAACCTTGAGGGTATTATTCGAAAACCGTTTTTGAATTTAAAATTAAATTGGTTTTGTAAACGAATTTTTCATACCAAACCAGAAGGCAAATTACGGCATTCGATTCGAATCCAAAATTCAACTCGATCGATTTAGTAGAATTTTGATTCGAATCGAATGCCGTAATTTGCCCCCAGTATTTCAAATCTATTTTAAATTTAAAAATTGTTTATAAATATGTCCCTAAATATTCCCAATTCTCAAATTTCACTTTGTCACTTCTTATTTTTGTTGTGGTTATTATTTCACTTAGCGATGTGCATAAATTTTATAAATTTATTTTAAAGTTTAATAAATTATTTAGGATTCATAAATAAACCAATCATTATATATTTAGACTGAATTATATCTATAATTGATTCAGCTTTTTATAAGATTACAAAGAAATACTAAAAATATAAAATATTTTAAAGCCTGCAATAAATAATTTGTTGTAAATATTGATATTAATTAATAATTTCAGTTAAATACCCAAAGTTAGTAACATTTCCCTTACTGTCTTAAATATAAAACAAAAGCTAATAAACAAAATAGAAATATTTAAAAAATGCAAATAAAAAATATTTCTCTTTTAAAAAAAATCTTTTATTTATATAACTTTTCAAATATACGCGAACCACATACGTACATACTACATATGTACGTAGGTAGAAGGGATTTTGTGTGTTTTTGGGAATGTTGTGACTGAAGTAATCTCCAGTCAGTTAAATTAAATTTTACTTTTATTTTTTAAATTTATATAATTATGGAAATTCTAAACATCTGTACAGATATCCAAGCGTCGGTAAGAACAGTTATGTCAGGGAAATGTGGTAAGGACCTGGTGAACCCGAAGTCCTTTGCTTTTACAAAGTCCGAGTTGAAGATGTGGGCGGAACTTGACCACAGGGTGCTGTGGAAAAACAAGACAGTTGGAAGAATGAAGAGAATCCTTTTGCGGCAACCCAAATTAGGATAGAATTAGGGGCATTTTGAAACTTGGGAAGATGGACCGGGCTGACTCAAACTACAAGCACACCCCTTTTCTGATGGAGAGTTGCAATTGCATTAATAGAGCATTGGCTATATCACTTCCTAGATTTTTCACAGGCCAGAGCTCGATGATTTATGTCTAATGTTTTTTTGGATATGGCTGAATCGGGAGGTGTGAAATATCGAGCCGATCACTTGCTAAGGTGTATGGTCTGCGGAACTTGAGGCCCTTCTTCAAGGTCTGCTCTTTGGACCTAACCTAGTTTTATATGTATTTAACAAGCAATTAATCCACTACTTGTTAGGAGCAGCTTTAAATATTAACTACAACAAATACTTAGCGCGAAAAATGCAAATTTGCACAATTGCAATTACAGTCCAGAACCTCTAATTTCCTAAATTTCAAAGTTGTAGAATAAAAAAATTCAACCAAAAATTTAAAAAATGGCATTTTGTCCTCTTAGTTGACTTTTGACCTCGATCGGGTTCTCATTTAAAAAATACAAAAATGCTTTTAAAATGTGAAAAAGGTTATTTTTGAACACGTAATCAAAAAGAGTTTTTAGGAAATATAAAAAAAATGTACCAAATGTATGTATTTTTTACTTGTTGAACGCAACTTGCACTATTTGGTCGTTGTTAGCTTAAAAGTTTAAAAAGGGCGTAAAGTACCAAAATTTAACTCTTACCCTTTTTGCTAACCCTTAGGATATAAAATTTAACAAAATGTACCAAAAAAGTATTCATGTTTACCGAGAACTGTTGAAGTATACCTATAGAAATTACATAATGGACTTAAGCAGTTTCAAAATATAGTTTTTTACGTTTTTGGGTAGAACACGGTACATATTTTATAGTAACAAGATAGTTACATACCGATTTTTTTCCTATTTGACCGATTTGCACCCCCTGTGGATCCACTTCTGTTATTTTAAATATGTAAATTAAAATTTATATTTCTTTAAGTTGTTAACTTATAATTTTTATTTTCCTCTTTATCTTTGATAAAAAACTTTAACAGTTTATCTGGTTTTTGTGACCACTGTTTAAAATATTTTAACTTAAGATCAGACCAAGCACTCTGATATTCCTTAGCTAAAAATTTGCAATCTAAATATGTTTTAGAATTTAAACTTTCTGCAGGAGGTATAAAATTTGGTTTCAATTTCGTAATGCCCAGAAATTCCTTAAATAAAAAGTATTTCGAGATTTTTAGAGCTGACTGTGGACATTGCAAGTTTTTTGAGGTAGTGCCTTGCCTTTTGCCATTCACCCCAATTTCATACGGGCTAAAAATATAAAACTTTACTTTTTTTTACTTTTTAAGATTAAGAATTTCAAGCTCACTTTATATCTTCTGGAACATTACACCAAACAATACCATTAGGTGAGGGGTTTTTTGTACTTTCTGGAATATATGAGGGTTCAGTTTTATTACAGATTTCTATTTTGGGCACATGTAGATTAAACTTGGAGTTCTTAAAATAACTGCCCTGAAATCGTTTCCATATGGCTCTTTCTAGGGTAGCAAGATCATTTTTTCCACAAAAAATAAGGGTATTAAAATATAGGGGTGCAGTAAGTAGTGAATCTAATAAAGCTCCTTGGACGCCCATAATTTGCCACTTCGCCAGTTTGTCACTACAGCTCATAGACAAAGTACGTTCTCCTCGTCCCGGCTTCGTTCTTACAGCACCTATCGTTTGTTCAATAGGATCACTGTTATGACAATCTATAAGTTTAGCACCTGTATATACACTATCTTCAGTACAACCCAAATTTTTGTTATCAATCATTACTTTATTACGTTTTATTGGGGGTTCTTCTCCAGTTTTTACAATAGAGTTTGTTGACAGAATACAGGCATCACCGCATGGAGTTTGTGTACACAAGAAATGCAATGATAATTCATCTTTAAGTTTAAATTTTTGCATTTCTGGTAGCCATTCAAATGAACAGTCCTTATTTTCTGGACTTGTCAACGTTTTCTGTAGTTGATAGTATATATAACGCATTAGACCTCTTCTAGCTAATACTTCCGCATGGGAGTCGTTTATAATTAAGCCTTGTGGACACATTTTACTTTTTCCAATGCATTTAGTGCCACAGCCAAGTGAAATAACTTCTGCCTTTCCGCTTAGCATATTGTATAATACAATCGCGGACAACACAGTCCATTCTTTAGGATTAGGCTTACCAGTATTGGGTAGAGTTTTGAATTTATCAAAGCACAATTTCGCTATGTCTTCCGCAGAAATATCTGCGCAAACCGACGAGTTTCCAGAAGGCATTGTTTGTAACCAAAACATTAAAAAAACAAAAATAAAGTTTCTTCTTCATTTTTCTATATCTTGTAATAATAATTGATAGCCCTTCCTTCATATGGAGCATGGTACAATTACCTTACAAGGATAAGTAGATTCAACAGGTCACTATTTTTTGCTCGAGTTTGCTCACGCGTTTAAACTGTTTTTACAACAACATCTTAAATTTGGTATCGGTTTTGTTGTAGTTGTTGCCGTAGCGACTTTTTCTTGTAAGGTAATTATACCATGATATGCATTTTTGGAAGCTCAGTACGTTATAGGAGCAACTAACCTTATGGGACCAATTTTGTTTTTTATATGAAAAAACTACTTTAAATGTCTGTTTACATTCACTACAGCTTAATACCATAACATTTTATAATGCAACATCCACCGCATAAATATAGAAAAAGTGCAACAAGATATTTTAATAGTTTGGGTTTTATTTGTAAAACAAATAACGTAAAGCCAATTTAACAAAGTCAATAAAAACCACTTTAAAAATTATGTATTAACCATGTCGTTGGTTGAAACTTTTCGATCATGTTGGCTTATTGCAACATTTGGTTTTGTTCTATTACTTGGTGGTGCTGGAGTTCTTTTCTGGAATGAGGTAAACAAAATGTTTGCGATTTTATGGTTTTATAAGTAAAATTATGAATAACATTTATAAGGGAAGAGCAGTTTACACTATTATGTCATTGAATGAGGCGTTAGACGATGCTGTAACACTGGACGCCACCTCTGAAGAATTTGAACCCATATATAACGATCGCATTGTGCACATATCGGGACCAATAATTGTAGGCGAACCACTGACCGAGCCAGATTATAATATTCAAGTGCTGGCAGTTAAACTTAAAAGACGCGTTCAAATGTACCAGTGGGTTGAAGAAACAGTGTAAGTGTATCCATGTACCAATTACTTCCTTACAGCAAAGCTAGGTTTGATAATATATACTGTTCCCAAATAAATTAAATTAAAACCGAAAATATTGTCAAAGTTTAAAGGGTTGTAAAAAGAAAGAAGTAAAAAGTTCAAACTGCATTGCAAACTTCGTTTTGGAAGGTAGCATTCATTTTTTATATGATCTTTAATTTTTTTATTAAATAGTGAACATAATTATGGCGAAAGTGTAGCTTCCGTACATACCGAAGATCGAACTTATTACTATACCCGTGACTGGCGTGAAAACTTAATAGATTCGCGTTCTTTTTATATACAAACCGGTCATCAGAATCCTAAAGGATTTCCCATAAAATCGGAAACTCAAGTAGCCGATGCCGTTTATGTGGGACGTTTTGAATTGGACAACAAAATTAAGGATAAATTTAATAACTATGTAGAATTGACTTCAGACACTAGACCAGAGGATCCTTCAATTAAACTGCATTTAGGCCTTTATTATCATTCGAATGATATATTTAATCCACAAATAGGAGATATTCGAATTTTGTTCTCTTTTGCAGGCATGGAAGGAGAAATGGTAAGATTTTTTTAAAACATTTAAATTTTAAATTGATATTGTATATTTTTAACAGTATACGATTGTGGGAAAATTGGAAAATAATAAAATTAAATCTTATCAAACGAGTCAAGGAGTAGATATTCTGCTGGTATATCCTGGAGAACTATCCTTAACGGAGGTGTTTAAAAAAGAGCATCGAGCTCAGCGCTTAACAACCTGGTGCTTTAGGTTTATGGGTTGGATTTTAGTGTTTTTTGCTGTTACATGCACTTCAAGGTTACTGCATGTTATATGTAAGTTAATATCGATAATTAAACGGGTTAAAACATTAACAAAAATATTTGCAGTATCACGTATACAATTTCTTTCTCCCTTGGTACCAGACCCAAGATTTCCCGTCAGTTCTAATGTCTTACTTTCGCTATCAATGACACTAGTAATAGCATCTGTTGCTTGGTTTCTACATCGCCCCATGGTAGGCGCTGGTCTTATGTTTGCAGCTGCATCACCTTTTGTATGGTTCGCCAGAGGTATAGTAAATTACCAAAGAGTTATTTAAAAATAATGGATTTTCAAGTTTTAAAATTCTTGACAGAAAAAAAATCCCCACCAGTAAAAATTTTAAACCAAAGTAAATTTTTATATTTAATTTTTTTAATTAATTTTAATCTAAGCAAAACTTTAATTTAACAATTAAAAAAAGTTCCTTTAAAAGTAAATATTTTCGTTTTAAAATTTGCCAAAATTTTTAGCAAATATTCATAGTAATTAAATTATTTATTACGAGCTTATTTGACAAATGTCTATTAAATAGTTACCACAAATCCCTAAATAAACCATAATAATTGTTATGAATATGGGTCTTATTATATAAATATTTTTATTTTGTAAAATTTTGTTTTTCAAATAAAGTGTTTTTATATTTACACTTACACGCTAAATTAAAATTTCTAAACAACGTAAAAGAAATCGAATTTGTATCAAAGTTTGGTTTAAGCTTAAAGAATATGTACATTTCCAATATATAAAAAAAAATTTTTTTAAACCTACTGTCTACTTTTTGATGGCAATGAAAAAAGTTTTTTAGTAATTGCAGGCATTAAGCAAAAGTTTAAAATAATTAAGAAATTTTCCAAATTAAAAAAGTGTTGTACTATGAACGAATTTTTTTTTTTAGAATTAAAAGACTAAACCCTTGTGGTTTATGGATATAATACTACACATCCACAGCATATAAATGTGTTAATTAATATCTTTAACACATGTAAGTTTAATGTGTTGCGCAAATGACGATTAAAGTACAGCCTTAAATTTTGTGTTCTACTACTTTCCAACTTGCATTAAGACAATAAGTATTTTTTTTTATTTATGTAAATAACATATTTTAACAAATGGTTTACTTTTGGCGAGAGTAATCTGAAAAAAGGCAAAAGGTTTAAAGATTTAAACTTAATTATTTTCACAAAATTTAATTAAAGATAATATTGCAAACTTTTCACTATTTGAATTACAGGTATAAGGTCCTCATTTTGCACATAAATATGTATGAAAATCCTTAACTTTATATAAAAGGTCCCAACTCGTATATTTTTAAGCTCAGCGGCCAAATTACGGCATTAGATTATAAATTTTAAAATTCTTATTAGAATTCCTATATATAAAGCATTGACAAATCGATCGAGTAGAATTCCGAATAATATACCGTAATTTGCCCCCAGGTTTTCGTTTATTTCAAAAAATGGCCTGCTCATATATCACAAAAAGCCAAAAAATACCAGTTAGGGCCTTTCTATATTAAGGTAACAACACCTATGGGTAATAAGTATGTTTAATTTGAACCAGCTAAATTTACAATTCTTACAGATGATATTTACAGTTTTCTTTTATGGATCTTTTTCAATTAAAGCTGCTATAAGCACTAGTGTTCCTATTGTTATTATCTACATCATTGGAGATTCTTTGCGGGACACCATCATTAAACATATTTCCCACTTCAATTGGCGATGCGTGCCGTTGACCTTCATTAGTGTTTTGTTCCAGAGGCTGTATTTTGTCTGGAGATGTATTTACTGTGGTGGTGGTTATAGCATTCGGACTTTCAGGCTTTTCTTGGCTGTTATCATCGTTTTGCGATCCTTTAAAGCGCACACACGTCTCCAAGGCATTTAATTGCATAGAACCGCGATGTAAGCTGCCCAATTCAGCTTCAAAAAGTATATCGTTTATAAACTTCTCAGCCAGTAAACGCTGTTTTCGAGGCAACCGTTTTAGCTTATGGGTCCATGTGCGTGCAATAGACTCTTCTTCTGGAAAGGTGGATGAAAGATAGTCGCAAGCCATGTTAAGCATTTCATTGGGAGAATTTTGGTTTGAGAGTTTTAAACGTTTATTAGAACTTTCCGTCACACCCATTGCAGCTGATTGATATTGTGATGCAGTATTAGCGGCACCATTGGGATTTTGTATGCCTCCCGGCAGACCCAAAGATAAGGTACTATGATTAGTAACTTGGTGTTCACTTATCTGTTGCTGCCCACTATTGCTGTTTTGGTGGCCATAGGATTTATGAAAGATTTCCGTTACACTTAAGGGCGAAGTGTTACCCTTATTTATTAAATAGCCATAGGAAACGTTATCCATAGAATATCCACCGTTGGAAGTTTCACTAAAAGCATTGTAATCCGTAGATGTAGTAGGTGGATTTTCGTGTTTTATAAAAGACGTATCAATAGCCAGAAACTTTTCTGTGTTTCTTAAAAAATCCAACTCATAAAATGTCCAACATCTAGGTTGATAGTGGTTTCCTTCTTTGCGCGCAGCCTCCACTACTTTTAACTCCTTGCGATAATTTGTGCGCAAGGTATTTATTTTTTTCTTGACATCCTCCAAAGTAGCATCACGCTTTAAATATCTATAGATCGGTACCAACTGTTGATAGGCATCAGCTCGTTTATCACGATTTGTGTAGTCCCTTAGAGAAGTGTCCCACAAAATAGGCAGATTGTGATAGGTTTGTATGAATACTTTCAAATAATGACGATGTTCTTCGGAAACACTAAATGGTTTTGAGGACTGAGACTGTGCTGTCGGTGAATGATGTGGTTGCTGCTGATGTTGTTGTTGCGTAGTAACTGCGGCCACTTGTAGGAATTTGTCCATTATTTTGAAACCCGTTTTAAAATATAATGTTAGTAACGGTTGTAAGTTCACACTTTAATGGTTAAAGCATTTGATTTTGTTTCACATGAAATTTTTGTTTTTGCAAAAATAAAATTCTGCAAGGGCTTTGTTTTCTTATTGATAAACTGTCAGTAATGTGTTGACAAATTGCCACATTGAAGGTTTTTATTTTCATCAATTTGTATTACTTGTAGCGCCATCTCGCATTGAATAGCCACTATCTTTTTTCACCTTACTACCCACGGTGAAATTATGTTATTTAATTTTTAAGCGCAAAATACGATAGTTGATTAAAAATTGGATAGGTCGGTAAGTATTTTTACTGATATTACAAAGGAACTGATAAATATATAAATATAACAGTTATAATTGAATTATCAATATTGTATTGCATAATTATTAGAATGTATAGTTATCAATCGTTAAAGGGAAACATTGATATGTTAAATCAAAAGAAAAATTAAAAAAAAAACATTATTGAGGTCAAAATAAACGACTTTTTAACACGAATTATACTTCGCTGAAAATTTGTTTATTAAATTAGATTTTAATTTTTATTTGCGAACAAGTAAGAGTGCTATATTCGGCTGTGCCGAATCTTTCATACCCTTTACATTGATCTTTAAAGTACTCAGAGATATGATGTAGCCGAAAGAACCAGGTAGTCTCGTGGGCCCAGCTGATTAGTGCAAAAATGTCAAAATTATGTTCTCCCTGTGAAAATGAAACAACAAAAATTATTACTCATAGTTTATTTTTCTATGAGATGTTGTTTGGCACTTTTATACTAATTTGTAGTTGTCGCAGGGACTAGATTACCTGATTAAAACTGCTTTGTGGATATATAATTTCCATTTTTCCTTTAGCATCATGCAGTGATCTATGCCAGCGTTGCAAGAAGCTTTGAGAAGAAAACCATCATTTGGTAAAAATAAATTCATATTTATTCAAACATTTTATTTCCTAGACAAAAAATGTCATTAGATTTAAATTTATCTGCATAAAAGAAATTTTGAAGCACAGCGCAAATAAGTTCTGAAAATTTTTACGATGATTCTTCATAACTGAGATTATCTAGAGCTGCCAGATGATCCTTACAGTTGACTAACGAAGATTGAAAAAGTTTTTTTAACTTGTCATCTAAATTTTGAATATTCTTTTTAATAAACCTTTAAAAGAAGTAACTTTCTTATCTATAAATTTAAAAGGGCCAAGTCATAAGAGTTCTTTTAGAGAATAATCTTTTAACCAAATCGTTTTAATACATATTTGCTTAGATTACTCGATATACAACGAAATAATTTTTTTTTTTGTTTTCAGTTAGTTTTAAGCTGGATTTCTTTAAGCAAACATTCATATAAAGACTTCTTAGTTTTGTAAAAAAATCTTTTTTCCAAATCAAGGTTATTATTAAAATTTATAGTACAAGTACCATATGCTGGAATAATAAGATTTTCTAAAACGTAAGGATTTAAAGTGTTTTCATATGGTATGTAAATTACATAAAAAATTTCTTAATTTCTCTACATTTTGTTTTTTTTATTAGTTGAATTTAAATTATTACATCGGCATCCAACCAACCGGATGGCCGGACAAACATCGTTATGCCGGCTTTTCATGTGACTTTCGTTTGATTAATGTTAGTAAAATTGTTTTTTTTTTGCTATTGTTTTAAATATTAATTAGAACAAGCATATTATATTCCCACCACAAAGGTCACGAGGATATATAACGTTCAAACGTTCTGATGTTCAAGCAACTTCGATACTGAACTCTTGTGCACTTTGTGACAAGCAACTATTAAACCGTATTGCTTGCAAAGGTCAGATGTACTCTACAGCTTATCGATCAAACTAAAAGTCGTGCATTTTCATATACAACCCTTACACTTTATTAGCACAAAGCTTGAAAAAATATAACATACAGCTTTGTTATATTGACAAAACGATGTGAAAAGTATTTACATATATATGTATTTCTACGTACTTTCAAATAGCTCAATATAAAAAGTCATAATTTTTATATAAAAAAATCATCAAAACAAATTTTTACCAAAAATTATTAAAATTATAATAAAATCAGCATTCTGGCAATGCTGGGCAATACGTATTTTTAAGGAAACTCACCTCTTTAGCAGTGCTGTATTTTTGGGCGCGATTTTTGCCAAAAAAAACAGCTGTCACTCTTAAAACATCGCATAAATTGACAGACGCAAAACAAACAAAAAAACATTGCAAACGATCGTTGAAATTTCAATTTTTCTCTAGCCGCGCAGCAGTTTACAATTCGTGGCCGCGAACGCCGCTATTTTTACGTAAAAAGTAATAAGAAATAAATAAAATAAGGAAATTCATTTAATTAAACGAAGTAAAAATAAGAATTTTTAAATTAAATTTTGTTTACGCCAAAAACGTAAAAAACCAGAAAATAATAAAATTGCGGCAATAAAAAGTTTTTGTTTGTTTGGTACCAGCAATTATAAGTGTTCTTAAATTTTATTCACAAAACAAAATTACAAAGAAGAAGTTTCAATAATAAAATCCTTAAAAAAGTATAGGATTTCTGTTTAAGAAATTCTTTTAAATTTTTCGGCTTTGGTGTTTAAATGTACAAACATATCAGAAAACAACGAAAAAAGTACAAAATATAAAGGATTTTAAATCGAAGCATTCCTTTGTTAACGCGTAAAAAAGTAAAAAAATTTTAGTGCGGAAATTTGTTTGTGCAATTTTTATCTCTGAGAAAATAATTATTTTGTTAAAAAAAATAAATAAAAGTTGCAAAATAAAAATTGCAAATAGCTACATAAATGTGTGTTGGATGTGTGTAAAAGAAAACAAAAAAAAAAAAATATTAATGTCCTTTATAACTATGGCTTCTCTGCGAGAAATTTATTAATATACCTACATATTGAATTTTCTTGTTTGTTTTTGTTAATAAAAATTTTTTAATTTACAAAATTGAATAATTGCTAGTCATAATGGAGACAATTGAGGAGCAGTCCAAAAGTGGTAAGATAAAAACATTTAATTTTGTTCTTTCCTAAGTTGTAGAAGACAACACACTATTGATAGGTCTTTGGAATTGTTGTATTTTTTATTACTTATACCTATTTTCTCTTTAAACAGGAATAAGCCATTCACACCTGTTTTCCTATTTTCTACTTAAAAAAAAATCATAATGTAAACAGGAAGAAAATATATCTAAGTAAATTAAAAGGGAAAAGGTGGCATAATTGTTTCGCGGTTTTAAATATAAATGTTCTTATTGGCAAAGGTTGTCTACATACATACATAAGTTTATACCTTACATATTTCAAACTACAGCGGCTCAGGAAGCCGGGGTCAAAATCGATTTTCGACTATAATCGAAGTCGGTTTACCAGTCCCTAAGTACTACCTACATATCCTCGGGAAGTTATTTGCTTGCGGCATAAACATAGGAAAATGCATTAGAACACAGCAAGACAATAATCACCCGACTATAGGTATGTAATTTTAAAACGAGTACACAGGTGCCTACTTATCCTACAGCAGGGTACACTAATACAGGTAGTATTAAGGCGAATGCAAAAACTTCACCTGCATTTTATTTTTGTGCTTAAGAAGGTGAATGTAAAAAAATTTAGATATTCATACAAAATTAATAGATCTGATAGGTATTCACTATCTCAAATATTCATAATCAGCTGGGCTGTTAATATTACCTGTATTAGTGTACCCTGCTTTTAAACAAAATAAATCTGGCTTTCAATTTCATAAAATTTTAAGACGGATTAATAATCATCTTTGTTCTTAAAACTAACTCCTGTGTTCTGACACCCATCCACCTTCAAGTAAACCGATCGACTCAGACCCATCCGTTCGTCGGCTGGTTGTCCTGAATAAGGATACTGGATTTTAATTGACTCGAATGTTACTATATCTTGACAACATTTTACATGTGTGTCCACCCTTATGTCATCAACTAGTACACTGAATACAAATATGTCCAGTCAATTTTTTGTTAGATCCCACATACAAGTGTCCTCCTAAAATAAGTACACAATAAAAATGCAATCGATCAATTTTTTTCATATATCCCCCATACAAATGTGTAGGGTATAATATGGCTGGGCTTGAATAACTATAACTTGCTTACTTGTTTTTTGCTTATATTTGTATTAATACAGGTTGATTGCGCCAAAAAATTTAAAGCAAATATTCTTTTCAATTTTAAAACTTCAAATTGATAGAGAAGAGATCTAATAAGGTAACTTTAAAATTGTTCAATAATTCTTGTTATACATAAGTTTAATACAATCTTCTGCAATAAACCTATAGAATTAAATGAACTCATATATAATCTTTAAATATTTAAAGGCTTCGATGGCTTTTAAACTTAAAAAAAATTTCCTAAAATTTTAAGAATCCTCTTTAGTAAATACAAACATATGAAGGTAGTATATTGTACATTAATAAACCATACGAGTTACAATTTGTTCTTTTCATCTTTTGGCAGATTGAGTCATACATATTTGGTCGTCCGTTTATCGTACATATTAGTTATTGTTGTACTGTGGAGCTGCAAACTATCCATGGTACTATCGATAGTTTCATTTTTAGTGTACTATCGATTGTCTTTTTTGGATAGCAAGGTTATCGACAAAATTATTATTATTAAAAAATAAGCGTAGCTGACAAGAATTGGTCTGCGTTAGTTAAGAAGTTTGCTTGTATTTTTTTAATAAAAGACATAAACAAATGAATTAGCGAAACAAGTGTTAACTAGTATTAGTGATATAGGTATTTAATGAAAACTTGGACAAAACTGTCTACTTATATTGCAAGACATCGGCGCAGTAAAATATTTAAACGGCGGATCAAACACAATGCCATCCAACCGACTTTGATTTGTTTTTGCAATTTGCTGGTGACTATTTTGGTTTTTTTGTAAGTAAATTGTAAAGAAATAATTTAATGGGCGATTTTTCGTATGAGAAAGACAAGCCCAAGGCATATGGACTTTAAGCTAACAATTGTTTTTTAATTCGATGCTATCCACATCATTATGAAAAAATATTGAAATTATCGAATTTGGCTACAATAGACTATCGAAACTATCGAGTAGGGTGACTATCAATAGTTTTGCGACTCTATTGTACTCCAGCCTACAGACTTTGTCTTAACGAGTCAGTACTCATAAACATTTTATAGCAAAATATATAAAAACTATAAGCAAACATAGAGGAGCATAGAAACATTTACCGCAGAGATCATACACAACTAACTAAGAAACACACTTTGATCTTTTCCTCTTGTTGTCCCCCGCAATTTAATGTTAATTTTATGCGTAAAGTAATGCCTCATAAAACTTGGTAATACACATATTTTTATAGAAATATTTTTTAATTTTTATGTACTTATGTTGGATGTTTTCCATATATTTAAAAATTCTTTTAAACTACAAAATGTATAGAATAAAAATCGGTACACTTACATAAGTATATAAAAATATTATTTCCTAACCAGTGCCTGTGTTCTGTAACTTTAGTGAGAACTTCTCGCATCGAAAAGTTTATAGTCGCCTTGTAAAAGACAGGATGAACACGATAAACCTAATTATTTTAACTTTTAACGTTGTATAATGAGTTTATGTATTATCTAAGTCACACTGTTAATAATCGGAAGACTATGACAATAAAAAAAATTTTCTCGCTGCGAAAACTTCTCGCCAGTTACAGAACAGGGGGGCAGGGGGCAAATCACGGCATTCGATTCAAATCGAAATTCTAGTCGATCGATCGAGTTTTCAATGCTTTTAACTTAGGAATTCTTATTAGAATTTTAAAATTTCGGTTCGAATCGAATGTCGTAATTTGCCTCTAGCTTATTTAAATTAGCTTAATAAAATATTTTTAGAACGGTTACCACGAAAAGTCGTTGCTGAAAGGATAGTAAACACGCAACCGTTACAAAAAAGTACACAGCTCCAGGGTGACCGCTGAGAATTATTAAAAAGTGGCACAAAAAGTCGTTTAAAGCAAAAAACTCGCATGAAATAGTCGTTTTAAAAAATAAAGTTGCATTCATTTTTAAAGCTTTTTTTTATGTTTCTTATTATTATTTGGTGAATAACAAAATTTCGTTGCGTCCCCATATTCAATGTTTGGATCTTATGAGAAATGTTCTTTATCCTTCTGCACAAAGCAGCCCTTACTTTTTTCGTTTTCTTAAGAAAAATTCTTTATCAATCGGATGTTAAAAAAAAATTAAAAGTTATTACGAGTTTGTCGAATATTTTAATGCCAGTAATTGTATTTCTCAAATGTTTTTCTGCAAAAACTAATAGATTTTTATCCAACAAATTTACTTTCTTGAACTTAATTTTTTGGTAACTTTTATAAAAACTTATTTTTGTGCTTCCCTACTTTAGTGTATTCTTGTTGTTTTGAGTAATAAATCTTCGGTTATTCATTTACAGCCATTTACGCAATAAAGAGGAAACAGCAGTTTTATTTCGAAACTAAAGCACAAAATTCACATTCTTGCTTTTAAAAACAAGGATGAATTGCTTAGAGGTTCGATTTCTTTTCGTCGGAAAAATAGCTTAATTCCTTACGCAGCAATCATGTTTAGTTCCAAATAGAGGACGAACAATTCAGATAGCATTCAATTATTAATAAAAAATATACCAATTTTACCCTGGCTGCATACGTCTTGACGAGACAAATCCATGTTTTGACAAACGTCAAACTCTTAAGCAAATCCCTGGGATTTTTATACTGGTTTTTTTATATACTGAGTGTTGCATTTGCCAAGGCACGAATTTGTCTTGCCAAGGCGTACATAAAAGCAATAAGTTTGGAGAGTCTGAAAAAATATGTATTTTCGCATGACACCTGCTGCTTGTGTAAAACTGGATAAGATCAACCAATTCCGGCATGCGACGTAAAAAACTTTTTTTGTGGGAAAAAATCACGTATCTACATAATTAGTAAAAAATTTGTCATGTATACATATGTAAATGGTTACGTAAAAAACATATTTTTGTAGCTGTTTTACCAAAAAGGGGTAAAAAATCGTCAAAAGTTGCAAAAAATTATCAGTTTTATGAAGTCGCACAAAGAGTCACAGGCCGGAAAAAAGGTTGTAAATTGTAACTGTAGTCGACGAACGGTCACGCTGCACAGCTCTCTTGCAAATTTGGTAATTTTGTGTTTTTGGTACAGAAAAATCAGAACCTTTGAGCGGGAGTTGTACCTTCGACCTACAGAATAAAATACTTGCGCACTATTACTTAGTTTATTAGACCACCTTGGCGGCTAGGTAAACAATGCATTATAAATGGTGTCCTTATTGATAATCCTGATAGTTTAAGATGAGAGTGTTCCCATAATGGGTGGACGTAAGATGTGAAAATTTTTCTTTAAGAATTATTTCAGTAAGAAAAATGTTCGAAATATTTACCTTTTACGACAAACAGACAAACAAACATTACTTTTAAATACAAAGTCCTAAAATCTTCTTTTTTTACTTTAAAGATCTAATAGAACTTCAATATTTGGTAACACTGATCATGGTGTATCTTTTCGTTTAAATTCCTTCCCTGTGTTAATTTTTTTTGCATAATATGGGAG
The DNA here is from genome assembly GCA_963583895.1 of Melanophora roralis. NCBI lineage: Eukaryota > Metazoa > Arthropoda > Insecta > Diptera > Rhinophoridae > Melanophora > Melanophora roralis. Next base: position 35,868,215 of record OY757189.1, on the reverse strand, counting down.
ATTCCTTTAGTGTATAACCGGTTTAAGCACAAACACAGTACATAACAGAAACAAACTGTTCGGCTCTTTTGGTAGACTTTTTTTGTTTTCTGTTTGTACATATGTATGCACATACATACGCATGTATGCATACAAAATACACATAATTCTTAATAAAGTACCCTGTTTAATTTTATACATAAGTTATGTTCCAATTAAAATTAAAAAAAAAATCCTCTGAGTGATATCACCTTATGCTAATTGTGAATGTTTTTATATTTTAAAATACTTGCATGCATTTGTTTGTGTGTGTGTGTGTGTGAACATGAATAAGTTAAGTCTATAAAAAAAAAATTTGTTTCGCTAATGTCACGACTCTAAATTTATACGCACTGTGTGGTTCTATTTAATTTTCTACCTTATTTTTTGAATAGTTTTATTGTTTTTTTCACTACAAGTGTTAAATACATTTAAAATAACATTTTTTGCTGTTTACGTTTTTATACCCTTCACATAGTGATAAAGGTATACACAACTAAATATATTAGTTTGCCATTCCGCTTGTAATTTCTACAATGTTCACTTGCGACCCTAAAAAGCTTAAATATTTTTGATCCTTATAGATAAGGAAGTAGATTTAGTCATACCCGCCTATCCGTCTGCTGAAATAAAATTTCCAGAGTCAATTTAAATCCGATGGACTTGGTTTTGGTGTCAAACTATCACAAAAATTTCTTAAAGGAGCCCTAAAATCAGCCTATTTGGTTCACTACTGACCGCGATATAAGCAGAAATCTAAAACAAGCCACTTTAAGGACAAACTCCATGCTTGTATCCCCATATATCTTAGTAAATACTATATTGCCACTGTTACCAAAAAAATTGGCACGGATACTTTGCATACGGCAAACTAAACTGGGGATTTTTTTGATAGGACCCCTGACAAATTATTTTTTCGATTAATCTGGTTTCTGCCTTCTTTTGGGAACCATAATATAACGGTCAGTTCCTACTTGGGTTTTAGGTTTTTCTTCAGGAGCAAATGTAGAAATTGGGCTTGGTGCGCCTCTAGCAACTGTAGCTATGTAATTATGCATTTTAAACCTTAACTCACTCAAAATATTCATTGTAAATTTGGAATTCAAAGTTGTTATTTTTACATACTCATAAGGGAAAGATAACAATTTGTTTGGCATTATACTGTGTTATTCAAAAGCCTTGTCTCTAAATTTTGAAAGTACATATGTATGTATGTATGTTTATGAAAAAAAATTTCAACAAGTACATGTTATATCTTAATGTCTATTTTAAGGTTCTGAACAAAGAAAATTAAAATAAACGTAAATCCTTTTGTTATAATCCTTACTGTAGTTTTTAAAGTTTAGCAAGAAAATAAGGGTACCTGCTTTTATTATTTTTCTCATAATTGTTGGTCCTGTAAAAAAAACGCACAACTTGTTTGCACTTGCTGCAGTTAAGCGAAACTACATACATACATTTATAATCTTCCTTTTTACATACATAAATTGAAAATTCCATTCAAACAATCTGTTCGGCATGTGGTTTAGTCCTTTTTCAAATGTTTTTCCTATGTTCTTGCCTATAACTTCTGTTTAGTGCCTAACAACAACATACACGGCTTAAACATATATTTGCTCTCTCTCAATCTTTGTTTTTTTTTCTATGCTCTATAGATAAACCACTCGTATTTCATATTCCTTACAGCGGTGCCAACTTAGTGCTTTTAGCACTATTTTTGGTGTTTTTAATGACTCAAAACGCCCAATTTTAGGTTTTAGTGTCAAACTGCGCACTAAGCTGGTACTTTCTTAATTTTCCGATAGGGCCTTTAGTGCTTTTTAAAATTTTTCAGCAATTTTTGTATGCAGTAGGGACTGGTAAATCGACTTCGATTTAAGTCAAACCCGATTTAGACCCCCAAAAAATCGTTTTTTTTTAATCGGCTTTTTGTTGACGATTTTATACTGAAATCGATTATTGAGCCCAAAAAATCGATTTTAACCAAAAAAATTTTAAAAGGCTATAAATTTTAAGAATTGTTCTTTAACACAATTTTTTTCAAACTATCTGCACCGAAAACTCATGTGTTAATATAAGCGTTAGTGTATTGTTTTAAAATTTGTAGTATTTGACGCCGAAAGTTATCTAAAAATGCAGTCAAAATTGGAAAAATTTTTAAACAATTAAAAAAGAAAAAATAGTTCAGTACACAGTACACTAAAAATAACTTATCGTCTTTGAAAATTAAATTGTGCGTGTTTAAATCTTCACCTTTTTAATTTCATACATTGAAGTTATAATGGATAGTGACACTTAAGTATATAACTATTTATGAAGTTAAACTATCTGAATTTGTTTATGACCTGCGTTCTTTGTAATCATTACAAAGGTACGTACATACCTTTTCCAATAATACCTTTATTTAGGAAAAGTTAAATTTACTTACTTAAAAATCATATTTGAGGGTATCTATTCATTTTAATATAGCATCAAAATAAAAGTCGATTTTGAATTATAATCGATTGTGTGCTTTGATTAATCGAGATTAAAATAGTTGATCGTAAAATCGAAAATCGATTTTCGGCTTTGCTTACCATTCCCTAGTATGCAGTGACTGTTTTTGCGAATGGTTTTTTCACCTAACTCTGTATTTATCTCACAGCATATTAATATTTTTATTAAGCGTATATACCGCTCGATTAACAATTCACTTTAACATCTTTTAGTCAAACTTTAAAAACCGAAAATGCTTGAACTCTTTTTCAAAGCGGCTGTATGACCCGTTTTAAACCAAAATTTTTCTCAAGCACACATATGTTTTATATAAAAATATAAATTCGTATTGTTCAAATTAAACTGAAAATTTAATTGGTTGCTAACACCAAATCATCAGTAGAATTTAAACAAATTCTTAAAAAACGCATAAATATTTTCTGCCTTTATATAATTAATGTTATTTTAATGCCAATAAAGTAATAGGCTATGTAAGTCCCTCTTTGTTAGCGAGCATGGTAAGTACATTTTTAGCTTCCTCTTTGTAAGCAAGAATGGTAGGCACTTGCCTCCAATGTCATCGCCATGTTAAATTAATGGGTTAAAATACTAATGAGTAAGAGTTTTTTGGATTTTAACTCATTACAAAGCAATGTAAGTTTTTGCTGGGAAGTTAATCTTAGACTATTCCTTTAGGGCGATAAAAACATCTGCACAAACGCATAATATCCCTTTCACGTTTGTAGTGTGTGTTTAATAAGTTTTGCTTTTTTAAGGCTTTTCTGAATGCAAAATTACGTTTTTTGGTGGCTTTTTTTGTATGATATGCTATTTGCTTCCAAAAAGTTGGCATCACTGATTCCTTACTAGGGGCTTACACATGAAATTAACAGTGCGAAAAACCTTTCACTCGATTTTTCACTACATGTGTAAATGCGTTACGCCTGATCAATTTAGCAATAAAACAACATTTTGCAAAATATTAATGTTGTGTTTAAATTTACCCAAAATTTGTATTTAAAAAAAACTAATTGGGTGTTCAGTTCTTGTTAAATTTTTTGTTACGAATTATTAGTGTTTAATACTTTTGTTTAGTGCTATAATGTGTTATGGTTTTTAAAAAATATTTTCCTTTTAATTGTTTGTATTTCGAAAAAATACACGCATATAAAATTTTTAAATAATTTATTGTTAAAAATAAGCAAATAAATAAAAGTTCATACACATATGTATGTATGTATGGTATAAAACAAAACAATTTTTTTAATTATATTGATTGGCCGGATGTTTTTATTGTCAAGCTAAACATATGTAGACATGTAGATTATACCCACTAAATACATATAAATTCATAATTTTTAATCAACGAAGAACATCTTAAAGATTTAAAAAATTTATATATTTTTTTCTTGTCTTAAACCACTGCGTAAAAATGAAGTAAATAAATCGGTCTCTATTGATTAGACATGGTTTGTTTATTAAAAAAATGCGATGATGAAAATTTCAATATATAATTTTGGCAAAACGTTAAAGGTGATGTTTGATACATTTTTTTAAAAATTTATATCTTTTATTGTCGTGATAAGCGTGTCTTTTTTTTATTGTTTGTTTAATATTTTGATAAAATTATTCATATTAAATGGACCTTAATTTATACAACTTGCAGCCAGCTTAAAATGGGATGTTTTCGAACAGTTAACAAGCTTTTTGCTATTGGAAGTAAACTTTTATCTACAAGTGTCCTCTATGTTTATAAGACGCCTATCGTACCTGTAAATTAAAACTTTAAACTTATTAATTTACTAGCAATTAACCCGCTATTTTTAAATATAAGTTATCCTGTATCAATAGTTCCTTAATTTATATTTCTAAACTTATTATTGAAGGAGCTTAAAACTATAATTTTTTTTGGTTACGATTTCCAGGGAAAATATATGACATATCTGACCGCACCTTTAGTTAATTTCCGACCTCAATATAACTTAATAGTCCTTAATTTTATATTTTTAGGAAAAAGTACTTTTTGGAAATTAAGTTCACTTTTGATTGTGATTATCCCTATTCGTATCTCTCTTATAAGTAAATGTTGATATGATGCTTCGTCTGCAATACGCCTATTGCGTACCCCTGATAGTGAACCATACCACTTCTTGACTAACACTATACGGTCGATTTGTGCTTCTGTTCGTAACTTTGTGCACGTTTCTATGGGGAAAAATAGTGCCACCGACAGTAGAACCATTAATCGTACATATTCCGTTAAAAAGTTCTTCGTCGTTATTCATTCAGTCCATAGGTTTTGATAAAACACCCTAGGTTTGTATTAACTGGGCGTTAAAAACACCAAAAAGAAGAAAAATGTTACCCCTAGGCCTGATTTTAATTACCCTTTTCGGGGGGCTGAAGAAGTCTTTTTAGTTCTTGGGTTTTGAGGCTTTAGTGGAGAGATAAAATTGTATACATGTTTAGGTATAAGGACGGGTGAATATAATTCTGAATGGGGCTCAAAATCTATTAGGGCACTTGTTGCCTGCCTAGAGAGAAGAAATGCTACACCGTTTAATCGGGGAAGTCCACTGGGCTTTGCCATTATTAATAAAAAAATGACATCACCGTCGGTTTTTATGGTGCCATAATCACACCATCTTGTTAAACATAAACCGAGGAAGAGAAGGTTGTATTTCTCCAACTCCTTGCAAATTTGGAACAGTCTTAAAGGTTGGTTTGCATCACGAAATTTCAACTTTGCCTTTATTCAACTCTTAAAACCTGAACAATGTTCTTTGCTTTCTTTGCATTACTATAACTAAACACTCACTTGGGAGCAGAAGATATTATCAAAACCTTTAGCTTTACTGTCAGAAGAAATTTAAAATTTTGTGATGCAAAGCAAACTGCGTTAAGAAATACAGCCACCTTCTTAGATGCTTCCTTTGGCACAAGAAAAATGTGTTCCGTTCAACAGACATCGCATTAATTTTTTATGCCTAGAACATCAAGAGCTTTTGTCTCCCCACCAATTATACCATCCAGTAATACATGGTCAACTGAGCGTTTGCTGTCAATAGACAATTTTGGGGCCTTCGACTCTAATTCTCTCGGACCCAATCGGAAATTAACTTTAGATCTCGGCTTAGTGTTTCGTTCATACTCCGCCTCATGACCAAAGTAAGTGGTAAAGTGAGTATGAATAGCATATGCTGCTGTCGTCTGCAAAGACATATGTAGTTGGACTTGAACTCTAATAAAAAAGGTCATTAAGAAAGGAGGGGGAAGGGCGGATCCTTGCGGTACCCCTGAATTAATTTTGAATTGACTGAAACAGATCTTTTCAAAAACAACACAAATAGATCGATCTCAAAAAAACTCGATATAAATTGAGAAAAGTGCTGGCAGTTTTCAGGTTTTTCGGCCTTTCCCTTTTTGGGAATCTGTCTTACATTTTCTACTCCTCAGCAAATGGGAAATATCTCGGCATGATATATGTTCTTTTGACAGATCTAACAACCATATGTAATAGTAAATTCTTTCCTTTACTAGCAGCAATTAATTAGGAAATGAACAATATTTTTAAGCAATTGATATTAAAAAAAAGGGACCAGCCTGATAAGACATTGCATGTAAAAACTATACTTTCTATAAACGGTCTTATAAACAAACAGGTAAGCACGTGATATTCCCTTCAAGAAGTGCTTTTTGGCTGTGGAATTTTTTTAAATTCAAGGTTGTACTGAATTTAACATTACAATAATTAGTTTTTATTAGTTGTTTTTATTGAAAAATTCGAAATAAAATTTAATACTTAAAATAGATTTTATTTGATTTTTAATTATTTATGGAAAATAAAATCTTTGATTTGCTATGCTTGTTGGACATAATTCTTAGAAACAATTTTCAAAACAAATCTTATAAATCTTACGTTGTGTACTAGTGTACAGGACTCAAAATTTCTTTACTTACTTGTTCCAGTAAATAAAACAAATATTTTTAAGTTCATTGTTTTTACAAACAAATTTTACCTGAGGAATAAGTATGTCTCTTCCACAGTACATGCTTTTGCTGAATTTTCATATTTCGTTTCTTTTAAAATGTATAAAAATTTTTTTTAGATACAGCGTTGAAAGGTAAAAAGGATCTTTGAATAAAAACGTGCCGTTGAGAGATGTACAATGTGAAAGAAGATTTATTTGTTTTGTAAAGGTAGGGATAGTTACCATTTTCCATTCAATATGGTTTAAAATATATTTAAAATTTTAGAGTTTTTAATACAATAAGCCATGGCTTACAGTTTGTAAATTTTTGGTTTGACTTCTTATCAAACGGATCTTTAATATTTAATATTTCTTTTTAATGTTTTTTTTTTGTCAAGGAATAAAAGCTTTTCAAAAACCAAGAAGCTGATAATACAAACTATTTCGTTCTTTGTTGGAAAAAATTTGAAATTGACAGCAACTAATAATTTTTTGTATTTTAATTTGCATTTTTAAGACTAAAAAAAAAGGCTCCACCTACTCGCATCAAGAAAATATCAAATTTTAAACATTTTGCATGCAGCAGTAAGTGGCAAGCAATTTAGTTTGTTTATATGTACATAGATTTCAATTGAAGTGTTTTTTTTTGTTATTTATCTGTCCATGTAAAAACGACTTGCAAAACATTGGCTACAGTTGGGGCAAAAAAAACCTGTATTTTTATTTTATATATATTTTTCCTATTTAGATTTCATTAAAACCTTTAAAAAAATATTAATTAAACTTTTTAATATGTTAAAGTTAATCGGAACATTGCTGGTACTAATGGGGGGTTCCTCTGTAGTTATTTTTTTTCCTAATTTGTATACTTTAAACAACAGTGTGAAACGTGAAACCCCACAAGGCGGCATTCTTTTGCTCCTTCTGTGGGCTACTAACAGGTGTGCCAAAAGAAATCATCCTATTGGAAGATGTCCTTATTTTTGTTATTGGCGGCCAATGTTAAATCTGGTTTGACATTTGTAAAGTAGACAGATGTAGAATACAAGTGAACAAGCGATATACTCCCTAAGAACGCGGAATACTCGTGTCTATTTTTTTGCGTAACAATTTGTATGTGGTGTTGGCGCAGCGCGAATTCCGCTGCCGATTCCCCGGTCGTCCTGCATCGTTTGCGCAAAACTGCGCTGTTTGGCCACCAACCTAGAAAAGTACGGGACCACACGAGACGCTGCGACGAGTGGCCGGCTGCGGAGCGCCCGTTCTGCCGATTATATTCCCGCTGTTGGCGAGGATGTCAAACTGTCGGCAGAAACATCGACCAGATTCCGTGCCTCGCAATTAGCCATCAGCCGGTCGTTCCAAAGGCGAATTTCGGTTAAAGGCCTGCGCATGTTCCCGTTCGTTCATCAGCTGCTTCCTGTCGACCGCCAAACAATATCGGATCACTTCTTTTGGCCCACCTTGTACAATACACAGTACCAGGGATCTTGACTGATGGAGGTTGTAACCAAGTTTGCTACGTGAACGATGTAGTTAATCTCCTAAAGGAAAAGGATTCGAATCAGCTTTGTAGAAGGGCGGAGGGCGCCCGCAATATTACGCTTGACTGGGCTTAGCCTAAAGAGCTGAATGTGAACCCGGAATAGACTGAGACTTGTGTTTCCACCAGGAAAAGAAAATTTAAACCTTGATTCTTGGGTAGGATCATCATGAGATCCGAAAGGATCCTGTACCTGGGAGTAATCCTGGATCGGTAATTGAATTTGAAGCACCACTAGAAGAAAAGGGCGCTATGAAAAAGAACTATAGCTTTAAAATGGGGCCTCAGTCCAAAAACGACACACTGGCTATACAGGAGCGTCCCTAGACCAATACCAATACCTACGCTTCGGTGGTATGGTGGACAGAAACTGCAACATTGCGGTGCTACAAAAGGTCCTTGGCACTTGTTGTCCCGGGATAAGCGGGACAATTGGGGAAACTTCGACGAAGGGTTTGGAAACGGCACTTGTAGTTAAACGTCTTCACGCGACGTGGGGGGAAAGGATTGATCTGGTCTTTAAGTCTGACCATCAACGTATTTTGGAGAACCGCTAGCTTACAGTCTTAACTCTAAATTAATTTATGTGTTAATAAGTATTAATAAAATTTTCATGTTTTTAAATCCCGCCATCAGTGTGCTATTTTTAAAACTGTGACTGCATTAAAAATAAAGATCTTATTTTACTGAATTTAAGAAAAATGCACTTGCAAGCCAGCAGACACAACAACAATTGTTTATAAATTCTGCTTATCTTAATTTTTCTTCTTTTAAAAATGCATTAGAATCGTTAAAAGATGTATTAATAAAAACATAAATAATAAAAACTCATAATAACAATTGACGCATGTAATTTTGCCAATACAAAAATAATTTCCCTCATTTTTGCAACAAAATGTTCAAAATTATGCATTAAAATAAAATTCAAAAAATTCTGTAAATTATAGTTTTTTTTATTTACAGAAATTTAATTTATAATTATGAAGACATAACAAATGTATCAATTATTTATACAAGATAATAACAACTTAATGATAGATGTTTATAAATTTAAAAAGCTTGGAAAGAATAGAAAAAACGAAATAATTTAAAAAGCACTGGGGAGTATTTTTTTGCATATTTTTATTATTGCATTTTTCTTTGATTTTAATTGAAAATGTTTATGAAATCCAAAAATATTATTTAAGGATAAACACTTGTTTAAAATTACATATTCACATATGTATTTAGAAGAAAATTTTTAACCAGTTAAAGAAGTACTCAGCTTAATCTACATAAGATTGGGTCTAGATATTTACAAATCAGGTTCATGGTCACGATTCTGTGATTTTCAAAATTTTGTTAAAATGAAAAAAAGGCTTAAAATGAGAATATTTTTAAAAGAAAAAAAAAACAACAGCTAAAAATAAATATATTAATAGAAATTTTTGCTTTTTAATTTGGCTTAAGTTCATAACAATAATAATTTCTTTTTATTTGAAATTAATATTTTTCCGTTAATGTTGAAAGAAACTTTTATTTGAAAAAACGCAGGTTCTACCGATACCAGCCGAGTAGAATGCATTTTCGAAAGCAGCTACGCAATTTCATCATCAGTACTCTTTGAACAGTAGTAGTGTCTTTTGGCTGTAAACATCATCTATTTAACTTACATGTAACAGAGAAAAGAAAACGGAATATCTATTTTCCTTCTTCTTTTATTTTGTTAGTTAGGACAAAGTTTACTTTTTCATATACACTAGCTTTTTTTATATTAAAAGTCTCTTCGGCAACACTTGACTAACGGTCAGGCATCATCCATCTCTCAGATGAAATGGAACGCTTATTTTTATTATTGTATATTATACAATAGGGGGGTAATCTTTTTTATTTATTTTTTTTATTATATATAAATTTCTAATAAAAAGAAAAGCGGATCCTTACCAAAACTGCCTTTCAGGTATTTTTACCAGTGATGTTCTTTAAAAAATCACCTCTGTGATCTGCCTACGATGCTTAATATCACTTTTCCGTTATATTCAAATGTGACCAGTATTTTTAGTCCTGACTTTCGTAGTCTAACTAAGCTTCTTGGCACCACTGCCTTTACTTAATACCCAATAAGAACCGTGGGTAGAATGAGATCTGGCGATGCTTTAGTTGTACCGTTGTTTAAAAGCCTTAGCTTTTTTAATACATTACATGTACAGTGTAAGTATGTAGGTGTGAACCAAAACCTATTTTCCTGATACCAACACAATACAAAAATACAATGCATGTATAGGGGCCATCTCCTGAGTGCTGGTTATTTAAGGAAAGGCGTTAAAAGTTTTTTCTACCCTTACCTTTGTATAACTCTTCCAGTATAGTTTACTATCAAGGACTATTCCAAGATATAGAGCCTTACCTGGTAGCTTTAGCTTCACTACCTGAAGTAGACAGAGGGCACACCTTAAAAATATATTATATTTGGGTGATCACAGCATGAACTTAAAAAGGGACTACAACTTCTTGCCCAATCTTGGGCAATCCTAAATGCCCCATTCATTGTTTTTTAATGCTTTTGGAGAACTTTTTCTTACAGCTGGGCCAGAGTCGGGTTAAAGGGTCCACATTTCGTTTTTAAACAATGTACTTTTAAGTCAATTCATAACTTATTTTAAAACTTTAGCTTGGCATGATTTTTCCAACACCAACAATTGAGATTGGTAGCTTCATAATAAGGTTCTTCCCACTCTGATATTGCACAAGCATTATGCTGCCCTCTTGAACCCTAGAAAACAATAGTGGTTCTTGATGATTGCATCTACATATTAACACTTTGCCGGTTGAACGACTTCTCAACGGTAAAAATTTTCTCATCTAAAATAATATAAAACATAATAAACGACAAGTGCTACAACGGGGGATTGTAAATTGGGTAATTGAGTTTCCTCCCCAAAGAAAATTAAAAAAAAAACTTTTTTTACAAAGCAGACGACTTATTAAAAAAATTTAGTTTATTGAAATGATGGCACACGACACTATAATTTGCCTCGTGTGATCTATTTAATTGTAATTTTATTTTGTTATAAAATAATATTTACACATTGACACGTTTATGCAAACGAAAAGAAGGGATCTTGAGTAAATAACGTTCTCCACTTAAAATAAAGATATACTTACATAACAATTTGTTAAAAATTAGAAATTGTTTGCTTAAGTTAAATTATTGTGTTCTATAAGTATAGACTTTGTTTAATAGAACACAATGACATGTGGAGGGCGACATGTTTAATTTTAAATAATTTATTAAGAAAGTTAAGCATTTTTAGTAGTTTAATCCCTATATATAAATAATTGCTGTAATTTTTGCAAAACTTAAACAAAAATATATATTTATGAGCAATTTTTAATGAAACAAGCTATTGCAAAGTATTAAATTTAAAATAGAACTGTCAATATCCTTGTGATGGAAAACGAGTAGACGTCAACAAAATGTGTGTAATTTGTCATTAAACTCACGTTTTTTTTCTTCTAATTTTATAATTATTTTAAACATATTTCTAAGTGTGTGGGGATTTTTATACACATTTGTTCATTAATATGTATATTTGCTGTAGTTAGGGTATTGAAAAAAAATTGTCTTAAAATTATTTTCATTATATTTAACGTATTGCTTAATTTGTTGTTAATACTTATGTGAAACGAACATTAGTGTTTGTCAATCACATCCGTCTTTATGTACGTCGTAGGGCACAGTGTGGCCTAAATTGATGATTACAACAATCTATTGACAGCTAATATCAAAACAGGATTTAAAAAAAATTTCATTACAAGTTTGAAGGGTTATCGGTTTTAGTATTTAGAATTGATGTCTTCGTAATTGTTTAAACCCTTTTTTGGAGACAAGTTTAAGTTTTAACTTTATTTTAATTTTTTCAATTGAAGTATATGTCTTTGTCTATTAATTTTAATTAAAAAGCAATTATAATATACGTATGTATGTATAAAAGTTTTAAAAAATAAATGCAATTTGTTTCGTCAATATGTATAAGGTATGTATCAGGGTACACTAATACTGGTAGTATCAAGGCGAATTCAAAAATCTCGCCCTCTGCATATCCTTTTTGTGTTTGATAAAGTGAATGTCAAAAAATTTTCAATTTCAAATAAAAAAATTAATAAATCTGACAACCACTTTCATAAAATTTCAAGACGAATTCATAATCAGCTGAGTTCTTAACACTACCTGTATAAGTGTACGTATTTGTAGTATAAACAAAACAAATTAAATTTTTTTATAATTCTTTTCCAATATAAATTCTTTAGACGAATTTTATTTCATTTTTATAAAAACAGGTAGTAAATTGTATATTCAAAAATACATTTTGTTTGTTTACCTGTCTTTTGTGCAAATAAAAATATGTTACCCTGTGTCTTTGCAAAGATAAAATAATAAACAGCAACGAGAAAACATTGTCAACAACGACAATGACACTTATTTTACTTAAAAATATTTTTTATCTTTAAAGAATATCAGTGTTGCCAGCTAAATTAAACAATTATTTCCTGAATATTTTCTCTAATTTCAATTAGCTCTCAGGGGGCTAACTGCGTTATTCCCATGATGAGAATGAAAAACATTTTTTGCAAACAAAACCTTACAAACAATTTCTGGTGGGTAGGTGGTAGGTCAAATGTTATGATTTTTCGTTTAGCAAAAATAAAACCTACAGAAAACTCCAAAAACTTTTTCAAAAGAAACAATAGGTCTAAAATCAAATTCTATCCTGCGCAAATCCACATATAGATTTAAATGGATTAAAAAATAGATCATTTTAAATATTAGTGAAAAAATCTCCAAATATTTGTTTTTTTTTCCTTTTTAAAAATATAAACAAATATTTCGAAAGGCAATGTCACTTGCTTTCAAATAAAAATTATAATCGGGTAAAAAATGATCTGATTAAATGTGTTGGTCGAAAAAATACAATGCACAGTGGGGCAGAAGCGATTTTTTTGAAATAATTTAGCCATATAAAACGGCTTGAACGACTAACATAAAATTTTACATAATCATAGCAGAGTATTATGTAAGTTTATGCTTTAAGGAAAACATCCCTTCTTAGCTCAGGATCGGCGCTAAAAAATCGCAAAAGGGGTACCTTGGACATCAAACATTTTTCAACGCTTGCTTTTTATCAAATTTTAAAAAGTACTACATGCTAACATTAAAATTTTGAACTTTTTAAGACCTTGGTGCAGTTTTTCGAAATACAGTGGACGTCCAATAGTACGTACTGCCGCTACTACGAATGTCCAATAGTACGAAAGGCAAATATTTTGCATTGACGTTTCCATAGTACGAATAAAAAAAATTTTTACTATTCGATAATACGAATATGTTTGTTTTTTCATATATGAATGGAATTTTTGTAACATTTTTTTATTATTTTTTTTATTTTTTGCGGTCTACAAACAAATATGTAGTAGTCATTTGGTGCTTTTCGTTTGAAACATAAAAAATGTGTAAAATGAAAGAAGCCAAAAAGAAACAAATTTCTTTACAAAATAAAATAAAAATTATAGAAGATTGTGAGAGTGGAAAATCTCTTTATGAAATCTCTTACAAATATGGATTATCTAAATTAACCATTTGCACTATAAAAAAGCAGAAGGCGAAGCATTTATCTGAAGCAGGCTCAATTAAATCCCGTTACCGAATAGTACCTGGAGAATTAAAAAAAATGGAAGGCGAGCTATACAAATGGTTTTTATGCCAAAGAAATTTTTTTGTTTCAGTTGGGAGTACGCAATTAAAATTTAAGGTTCTGGAATTGCATACGAATTTTTCAGTATTACGAAAGGGCCTGACATTATATAATTCGTATTATTGGACGTCCACTGTATCGGATCTTATACATTACTGATTTTTCCGCAATTTTTTTTGCTATGTAGACAAGAAAACTTTGTAAGCTTCAATATTAAAAACTATGGCAATACCTTTCCCAATTTTCGAATAAAGAATTTAAATCCGACAATTAAAAAAAAAAAATTATTTTAATATATTTCTTCGTGTTTCTTTACAAAAAAATTCTTGAAATAAAGAATGGCTTTCTTTTTTTCTGAAAGATATTTTAACAATTTTTTTAAAGAAGTTGTTTATTTATATAAATATAGGTAAAACTGAGTCCTGCGGAATTTGACCCATTTTTTTTAACAAAAATTTTAAATTTAGCAAATTCGTTCTGAAATTCCCAAAATTTGATTTAAAATTAAAGCACAGTTTCAAAAGCCCTCATAATACTTAGATATTTATTTGGTTAAGTATTTAACTAGTCATAGACTAAAATTGTAGGCGTAAGGTAAAAAACCCCAAAAAAATCAAATCGGGAATTTTTTTAAGTTATTGGGAATGGCTGGATTTTCGCCTTCGTTGTTGTACATTTTTTTAGTTTTATTCTTGTTATTCTTAGGCGCATATACCTTTAAAACTCGTCTTTATATTTTTAAATATTAACAGTTCTGTAGCATTGTTTTGTTTACTCAAGAACTAATATTTTGACCAAAATTAAGGATTATCTTCCGATATCTTTGACGTAAGCCCATTGAACTTTCTTTTGCACGAAAGTTAAATCAGTTTAATATCTGTCTTAGATCCAACAATATGAGACTTTAAATAAAGAGTATTTAAAAAAATGCATTTTAACTAATTTTAGTGCAATTTTGGGCCAAACAAGTTTCTTTTAGAATGCATAACAAAATTACGTTTTTCTGGAAGGTACATAACTAACTGGCAAATTTCTAAGATCAAAACTTGTTTGTATGTATCAATACAGCTCACAGTTCTTTTAAAAATAAAGAAATAAAGAAGTGACTACCCTTAAAAAATATATATTTTAAATAAGTAACCTTTCGATTTTATTTAAATAAAAAACTGTTTAAACTATTGTGCGATATTAAAAACCCTAAATAAAACTACATATTAGGAGTACTAATGCTCCTATATGCCGATAATATCGACATTATAAGACGGACATTGCGAGATGCCACTGCTGCATTTCCTTATATAATAATGGAATTGACACACACAAGAAATGAACCAACAGAGAAAAAAACTAAAAAAATGGTTTCAATTACCAAAATGATTGAATCAATTAAAAAATGTTCAAATTTGCACCCATCATTAATATATAAATTAACTAAATTGTAAAAACTGGAAAAATGCAATTTTTTGTTCAAATAAAATTTTAAAAATTTGATTACTGAAATGATCAAAATTACTTTAAATAATTTAATTACTTGAATGAATTCAAAAGGTAAAAAATATGTTTTTATTAAAAAAATCTACCTTAACAAGCATAAGTCTAGGTAAAACAAAAAATATAAAAAATAAAAAGAAGAAAGAAAAAAGGAACAAAGAGTAAAAAAAAATATATTAACCTAGTCTAGCATCGAACACCGTAAAAGCAAAAAATATAATATGTAAGCAACACACAACTTAAATTATGTATGTGCGGTTTAACTTTGGTATCCTTTTGCATTATTTTACAGTTAGCTTATAATTATGTAGTTATAAAAAATTTAACTTTAAGTATCTATTTTCGTAGTCGACTACTGAACAACCGACAGGGTAACGACAACTATCAAATACATGTTAAGTACATACATATATAGTAATTTCCATATACACATGTACAAATATACAATTGTATTGAGGTTTAAAAGACATTACATATTATTTAATTTCAGTTTTTCAACACTTAACAAATTACATTAATATATGTTACACATGTCTGAATAAACATAATCCACTCGTATGATGAAAAATATGTTTATGTGTGGACATGTGTTTCTAATATAAGAATTTATTATTTTTGTATAAGAATGTACGATTGGATGAATAAATAAGTGTGATTGTGTCTGCAATGACAATTTCAATTCAAGTTCATTGTTATGTAGTTAAAGAAGAATCGCGTGGGCTCATTGATAAGTTGTTTTAGATGATTCATCATATTCTTTATAATTGGGATGTTTATATTATTTGTTTATTCGGTAAATTTTCCGTATATTTTGTTAGTAAATATTTAGCTTGTTGATTTTACAACGAAGTGTATGGGAAAATTACGGTCTAAAAAACACCGAGTATGGTGTGGATTTCAGTAATTAAAATTTGTTTTAATAGTCGCCTAAGCAAGTGGGCGACACAGAGAAAAAGAAAACAAACATGCATTAATATTTAATTGTTACATGATTTATTTATTAAGTAAAAAAAAATCACAATTGAAATATTTTACCTGCTATAGAAGGTTTAAGACAATAGTTCTAACAGTATTCGAGTTATTTCGTATCAAAAATTCCTTAAAAATTGTTTATATGTATTAGGGCTTCCGCTCTTCCTGCTTTAATGTATTTGTTCTACAAAATGTATGCATTGTTATACAATTATTTTTTGCAGTAAATTTGAAATCGATAGCTGTTATAGTTTCCGAGTTATAGCTTATCAAAAATTTTATAAAAAATGGTTCGTTTGTATTGGGGCTATCTACCACTTCCCTTACTTTTATCAAAAAAAAAATACCCAATTTAGCTCGCTGTCTTCAAAGTATCCGTGCCAAGCTTTATGGCAACAGTGGATATATTTTTCTGAGATTAATAGGGATATATGCATGAATTTCGGGCTTGAAAAATGAAATGATGCTTATACAGGGTGTCCGCCGGCAAGGTATAATATAATACTTTCTTGGGCTTATAATTTTTTATTAAATGAAAGAGAATGGTTTAGTTAAATGTCCGTCTCTGTTAGCCTTACAAATGTGAGCCCTTTTGAGCACATTTTCTGTTAAA
Organism: Melanophora roralis; assembly: GCA_963583895.1. NCBI lineage: Eukaryota > Metazoa > Arthropoda > Insecta > Diptera > Rhinophoridae > Melanophora > Melanophora roralis. The sequence goes on along the minus strand of OY757189.1, from coordinate 35,851,400 downwards.
TTCTCACACATTTTACACGGTATTTTATTAATTTCATCACAAATATTTTATTTGAGTTGCTCCATCGTTTCTGGTTTGTTTGCATAAACCTCGCTTTTCAGATATCCCAAAAAAAAAGAAGTCCGGAGCAGTCAAATCAGGGGATCGTTGAGGCCAATCAACATCACCATTTCTTGAAATAACTTATTGTGGAAAGAGGTCTCACAGTAATTTCATTGTAGTCCTGGCTGTATGCTATGTGGAACCATCTTGTTGATACCACATGTTAACCAAGCCTAAAGCATGCAGTTGTGACATTAAAGAGTTTTCAATCATATTACGATATCGCTCCTCATTGACAGTTGCCGTTATGCCATTTTCAGTTTCAAAAAGTAAGGTCCAACGATTCCCCCTAACCAAATCACTTTTAAAAGATGCAAAGGTGACTGATGAATAATTTGAGGGTTTACATTGCCCAGAACCGACAATTCTGTTTATTCACATATCAATTCAAATGAAAATGTGCCTCGTCACTCATTATGACTTTTTCATAAAAATCGATGATTGATTTTGATAAAACGTTTTGACGATTAAAAACGTTGGTTTACCGAATATTTTTCATAATAAATTTGCCATGTCTCTACTTCACGACTGCCAAATATGAACTGTCAAGACTAATGTTTACCAAAATGGCGGCAAACCAAGAGGTATCCCTTGCCGGCGGACACCCTGTATCTCTGTCCGTAGTAAACCGATCTTGCTGATTGCAAATAGCGTCTGCCTAGGAATATCTCTGATAGTTTGGCTTGGCTCCGCAAAATTGTTTTTAACAGACGAATAGACGGACATGGCTAAATCGACTTGCCTATCTACAAGGATTCAGAACATATACTTAATAGAGTCACAAATAAATATACATATATGAAGTTTCAAACGGAACGACACTTAAATCATTGCATTTTAATGCCTTTGATAACGCTCATGTTGAGATATAGCTCATACAGCTCATCGTTCGATGCATATACTCCCCGTTACCAAAAATCTCGCTATAGATTTTGCGTAGGATTTTTCTCTTAAGATCACTGCTTTTTCAGCTTTCCCAAGTGCCCATGTTTCAACATCATAGAGAATTACTGATAGAATAAGGGTGTTGTACAATGTTATTTAAGTTCTTGAACTCTGCTCAAAGTGCTATCTACATTTTTGCCAGAACGATCTATCATATTACATTGATACTGAAATTATTATTTCTTTTGATGGCGGAATCGAGGTATAAAAACCCTTTATTACCACAACGCTACCATTTCTGGCTTATACAATGTCGCCTTTCCATCGCCGCGACGTTAGCGTAGTAATTGAAAGCATACGTTTGGTCTTGTTCTAATTCACCATTAAACCCATCTTTGCCGATTTCTTCTCCAATTAAGAGCACCAGTTAAATCTAACTCCATCCATTCAACGAAGTCAGTGTCATCCGCATATGCGGAGGATGTGGCCTGCGCTGCTCACTGTACCTATTTTACTAACTTTAGTTTTTGTTCTTGTTAAAACTTTTTGTATTTTTACAAAAGCTTCTCACAAGTTTTTTTAACTCACTAGTTTGCAAAGTATTAAGGGGAAATCTTTTTATTACTCTTAATTGAAAACAATAAAAATAAATGAACCCAGTTAAAGAGGTTTTTGAACTCGTAATAAATAAGGATTTTAAGAAGAAAAAGAGGTCAACGAAAATACATTTAAAAGATGTTTTAAATGTATACATGTACACACAAAAAATAATATTACCGTAGCGGTATCAAAAGTACGGTGAGTACGGATTTTATTAAACCAAGTACGATTTATCTAGTATAATTTTCTTACTTTAAGCCACATTTAAGCTAAAGAAAGATTTAATTCTAAAACGGACCAAAGTCTAAGTGATTGATTATTAGCGAAAAAGGGATAAATCTAAAAATGAAGTAATTTTTTTTTTGACTTACGGTTCTTTATTAAAGAAGACGTTTTATATGTTATTTTTTATATTTTTAATATTTATTATTTAAAAAATTTTTTCTGTACCTGCCGTAAAACTCAATTGGTTTCTATGGTTATGGTTGTGGCGTAATGGTAAGACACCTATAATCAAATACAGTGTTGCCCATAAGTTTGGTTCGAACAGCTGTTTTCTGGGGCTATGGTTAAGTCACGTATAAATGAACCTTACGGCGTCATAGAAAGACAGCTGTCAAAAAGTCAATCGATCCGTGTTAAAATAACTAACTAGTTTTGTGAAATTAAAAAAAAATATGTAAACGTTGCATTATTTAGTCAAGTATATAAATACTGATTTAATATTGTATATTTTTAAATTTTTTTTTAGAAATGTCGATTTCGCCGTCTCCTTCACCGGACAATTTGCGCATTTGCCTGGTGGGCGATGTCATAAATGATGCGGCGACTGTTGAAGCTGCCCAAACATTTGGTGTTCCCATCATAACATCGGAAACTGGTCTGGAACTTATTAACGATTATGATTGGCGAACATATTTCATACTTAAAGATTTTGACAGTCCTGTGTATGAAGCAATACATAAAAGTAAACAGTGGTAAGTTAAAAGTAATATTAAAGCTATGTAACTTCAAATGACTTAAACAACCTGTTTTTTTGGGGATATATTTTTGTGTATTTTTAATTTATGGAAATTAAATAAAGAGGGGGAAAGTTAAAAAAATGTTTTAGCGTGAAAAAATGTTCTATGTCTTAATCCCCTATTTAAAACTGTGACTAATTTTACAAAAAATAGAATTTCAAAATAACAAATTATTTTTATTTAAATTAACAAATATGTATGTACATATGTTGGTTGTACTATACCTTAATGCAAATTTATTCTTAGTCAAGAATGATAGACGAAAGATTACGCCACGCGAGTTAAGAGTTCAAATTAAAACGACTTTTATTTATTTTGTTTTATTGTTATAATTTAACGGCTGTATTCATAAAAAAGTCTAAATTTAAGTTTTAAATACATTTTAGCTAAACAACATTTTAAGCCTAAAAATGCTGTTTTTTAATTTTGTATTCATAAACCGTATTTTAACTAAAGCAATTTTAAGGATTTTTTAAGACTTATGTTGGCAACGCTATTAATTTTATTTGTCACCTAATTAATGGTGATGTAAAACAATGGTTATAAGCTCATACATTAATCGCATGCACGCACACTATTTTTTCGAATTTTAGAAAAATATTGTTTTTATAAAATAAAAAGTGTATGACAACATGTAGATTTAATAAAAAAGAGAACTGTAAAAACAAAATGTTAGGTAAGAGTAAAATTTAAAAGTTTTTTTTATTGAAGGTAAAATAATATTTGAATAACGAGTTTTTTTTTATTTGCTTTGAATTTTTATACATCACTAAAAATAAAAATATTAACATTACTGAAAAAAATTAAGTTGAATTTTGAAAAATGGTAAATATGAATGAAAAATAACTACAAGGCCTAATATTTATTTATAAAACATCCATGTTCTCTCCATATAATGCAAATGTTTTGTTTCCTACAGTTGCAAGTTCAAACAAAGGGCCGTAAGGCCAATAGTTTGTAATAGTTGTCAAAATAAAAATTCAAACATAACAAAAAACAAAAAAAAAGGTTAGGAAATTTGCTTTAAATGGGTTTGAAATTGGGTAAAACGCAATAAAAATACCAAAAAAGGGTTCGGAAATATGCTTAAAATGGGCTTAAAATAAGGTCGAACCAATTTTAAAATTTGTGTATTTACACAAGGTTTAAAATAAGTTTTTTAGGCTAAAATTCGTTTATGAATACAACTTTATTGAAATTTGCTTAATAAAGGTTTAAAATGCTGTTTAAATTTTTATGAATACAGCCGTAAATGTTTATTGCTCAACGGTCAGATTCTAACTGCACTTAAAAATAAATTCCTTAAAACTAACTTGGTGATAAAATAAAGATTCACAAATAGAATTCGGTAATATACAAAGAAAAAGAAATTAAGAAAGAAATTTTATAAGAAGAGTAACAAATGATAATTAATAAACAATAAGGAATACAATTATATAATATTGGGTATGGTAGAATGTTTATTCGTAACTACCCCCACATTTAATAAAGGACACTCCTGAGTCCTTTGAATAGAAAGAGAAGCAAGAAAATGTAATAAAATATTAAAAATTTAAAAGATTTCAAGATATTATTCATTTAATATTTACATTGTAAAAGCTTACTTATAATTAATTACAAAATTAAAACAAAGTATAGTTTATAAAGAAAATAACAATAAAAATTAAATATACAGTTAAATGAAAAAAAATAAATAAAATGTTAATAAAAAAATGAAACATTATATATAGAGGTTATGTTTTGCATCTAAACAGTATAGTTTTACAGTACATGAAGTTTAAAATTATTTTATCAGTTAAGGTTTTTTTTTTTTTTTTTTTTTTTTTTTTTAATGAGAAAGGGATTTATAATTATCAATATTAATCAACCCATCGCACTTAGTTTTTCTTTTTATGTTGGAACTATGAATATTTTCTAATTTATTTAATCTGAATTTAGGCTGCTCTTTATGTCGCAGTGCCCTGTAGTTTTTAATGTATCCATTTTCCCTTTGTTCGACATAATCTTCTCTAATATTATTTCTTTTCTCAATATAGGATTTCTTAGTCAAAATCGTTTTCTCAAATATCCCTTTCTTATCACAGTTACCGTGTTCAACAACAATTGGCTTTTCTTTAATAACAGAGTGATAACAATTATTATAAAATTCTATAGATTTGCTCATTTTCTCTTTTATGCTCATAGATCCTTGTTCAATTGTTAACGTCCTGATTTTTTCGCTGAGAGTGCTATGTAGCCTTTCAATATCAGCATTTCCTGTGTGACTATTGGGTTTGACAAGATGAAATTCAATATTTTCACTTCGCAAGAAATCCTTAATATTCACACTTTTAAATTCATTATCTGTCACTAATTTCCTAAAATATCCCTTCTGGGATTTATATAACCTAATTTTCTCAATTATGGTCTGATTTGTTCTATCCTCCAAGTAATAGGCGGTAGCAAATTTTGAAAATTTGTCGATGAATGTTAAAAAGTTAGACTTCGAATTTGTGTAAACATCCATATGAATAATCTGGCCAGTATCACAAGGAGTTTCCGTAGCATTAAACTTAGGTCTAATTGGATTCCTATCAAACTTAGCTCTGTTACATGTGTCGCAATTGTTAACATATTTCTGAATCAGTACCCTTAAACCAGGGAAATAAATTCTCCTTTTTAAACCCTCATAGCTCTCATTTATTCCTGAATGTCCTGTCTCATTCTTGTGGTAAAGATGAATCCGTTTATAAGTTTCATCTTCTGTAGACATATCTTAGGCATGATAAGAACATCTAACAAATTTTAAAGCAGCATTTCCCCCATACAATTCAATAATCTTCTGTTGAAGTATATTGTATTTGTGGTCATCTAATTCAGTATAAATACCTATTTTCCCTTTTAATATAGTTCGTTTCAAAATGTCCTCAAAATCATTTTCCAAATCAAAAGAATTTATATAAACCTTTTTATTTCCATGTTTAATTTCACATTCTGTTTCCTTGTTTTCCGTTAAAATAATCTGTGTTTTAAACCTATTTACAATAGTATCCAGAATTCCGATATGATTGTATTGTTCTTCTGGCTGAGGATGAATAGTTGCAATCGTCATACCGACATTATTACATATTGACTCATTATCGCTCTCATCATTAAGTAAATTAATTTCGCCAGAATTATTATTAATTCTGCTGAGAAAATCTGCAACTTGATTATCTTTACCTTTAATATAATTGACAGAAAAATTGAAGTCACTTAGCTTTATAACCCACCTATAAAGTCTAGGATTCAATTCTCTGGTTTGGGACTTTACGAACAACCATTTTAAGGGTTGATGATCGGAGAGAATTTCAAATTTCACTCCGAACAAATAGGGGCGAAAATAGTTGGTAGCCCACACTATGGCCAAAAGTTCCCGTTCGGTTGCTGAATAATTCTTCTCATGATCGTTTAAAGTCCTGCTAGCAAAACAAATTGGGTGGCCATTTTGTTGCAAAACAGCGCCAATTGAATTTAAGCTAGCATCAGTAACCAACTGAAATGTACGTTTAAAGTCCGGATACTTAAGAACAGGACTCTCTGTTAAAATTCTTTTTAGTTTTTCGAAAGAATTTATAAAATTAGCATCGTTTGTGTTTAATTTAACGTCTTTTTTTAAATATTTAATCATAGGATAAGCAACTTTGGAGTAATCCTTTATAAATTTTCTGTAGTATCCAGTTATACTGAGAAAAGATTTAATTCCCTTGATTGTGGTCGGTAAATTCAAGTTCAAAATAGTACTAACCTTAGCTGGATTTGGCTTGACTCCTTCAGGGGTTAAAATATGACCTAGATACAAAGTTTCTTTTGCAAAAAACTTACATTTATCTATTTGTAATTTCAGATTTGCTTCTCTTAATTTTTCAAATACTATTCTGATACTACAAAGATGTTCTTGCAAACTAGTGGAGAAGATTAAAATATCGTCGAGATATACCACACATATTTTGTTTATAAGGTCACGTAGAACATAATTAATTAATCTTTGAAATGTGGCCGGAGCATTTTTCAATCCAAAAGGCATCCTAACAAATTCGTAGTGTCCATAAGGCGTTGAAAATGCCGTCTTTGGACGATCTTTTTCCTTTACCAGGATTTGGTGGAATCCTTTTGCCAAGTCGATTGTTGAAAAATATTGCGCCCTACCCAATTTGTCCAAAATAGCATCTATGTTGGGAATTGGAAACTTATCGTCAACGGTTATATCGTTCAATTTTCTGTAGTCAACGACGATTCTCCACTTCTCCTCGCCTGAGCTATCTACCTTTTTGGGAACAATCCATAATGGACTGTTGAAGGGTGAACTGCTTTCCCTTATAATACCTTGCCTTAGCATTTCCTCAATTTGTCTACAAATCTCCTGTTCATGTATCTGTGGATAGCGATACATTTTAACGAATACTGGCCTATCATGTACGGTTTTAATCTCGTGTTCGATTATTTCAGTATTACCTAATGATTGCCCCTCGAGAAATATTAAATCCTCATATGATTCTAAAATATCTGCCAAAGCAGACTGTTCTTCTTTGTTTAGTCCATCATAAAGATTTTCTAAGACATTCGAATTGATATTTACGAAGTATAGCTGATGAATCTTCATATTAAAATAAGGATTTACCTTCACAAAATCAATAACACAGTCATTTATAGTTAAAGTTTCATTTTCATAGTTCACAATTGCATTTAAAGGCCTCAAAATATTTCCACCCAGAATAGCATCGAAATTTTTTCCCTTAAAGTCTGTAAGCTTCCATGCCATTGTAGCTTTCTCTCCAAACTCTTCTGGTAAATTTGTAATAATTTCGCTGTCAATAATTGTCTTTCCATTCATAGATGAGAGTATGATAGGGTTCCTAAGTTCTAACCTTTTATATTGAATGAATTTTTCTTTATTTATTAATGAAGTGGTTGAACCAGAATCTACAAGAGCGTTTATTTTTTCATTGCCAATTGTAAGTTGAATTAAGGGAAGTGTCTCGATGAGGCAGTTGTATGAAAATTTACTACTTCTTCAACTTCTTGAATGTGATCAACTTCCATTTGTGAATTATTGTTTTGTTGGCTATTATTTTGTGAAGAAGAATATCTTGGTATATTTTGGAAATTAGAATTTGAACTACTGCCTCTATAATTTGAATTATTTTGTCTAAAAAAACTATTTTGATGAAAACGGTTTACATTATTCGAATTTACACTATTGTCAATTGGATAACTTCTAGTTCCAACATTTTTTTTAAAAGTTTGATGGTTTTGATTATACTCATTACCAATTGTTTTATTTTTATTAATTTGGCTTCGTATCAAACCTTCTCTCTCTAATAAGTTAAAGGCATCTCTTAGTGTATTTACATTTCTATTAATTACTACAGAAGCCAAATTAATATCTATGTTGTTTAAAAAAGTTTTTAAAATAATTTTTTCTGCATTTAAGGGACTAAATTCTGTTGGTTTTTCATTGTCATATTCAAATTTTTCATTTAGTTTACATAGAATATTTCTTAAAATAGTAAAGTAATTGGATATACCATCATTTTTTGCGGAAAAAGCCTCCTGATACAGCTGATGGTAACTTTCCTTGACACCAAAATTGCAAATTAAAGCCTCTTTAGTTGCCTCCCAGTTGGGATTAGGACCCAAAGTTCTCAACACATGAAGAGCTTTAGCTTGTATTTTGTTTAATATCACTCTCTTATAAATGTACTCCTTAACATCTGCATGTATTTCTACGAGAGCAAACACTGTTTCAACCTCCCGCAAGAATGATGATAAGGCAAATGAATTATCTCCTCTAAATACATTTATTCTGTGGGCATCTTTCAATATGTCATTGAGTGTTAATGTAAATGTAGACTGCATTTTGATTTTATTATATTAATATTTATCTCTTAAAATAATTGTAAATTCATTCATTTTAGTTTTTTTTTTTTTATTTACTCTCTTTTGTTTGAACTACTCTTTAAAGTTTTTGTCATTGAGTGTTAATGTAAATGTAGATCTCTTTTGTTACGATGATATTTCGTTAAATTTCAAAATTGTAATTTTGTTGTTAACGGCGATTTTACTTTTCTTTTAATTTTTTACTTTTTTTTTATATGTTTGCAATAATACATAAAAAATTTTATTGTTTTTGGTAAATGCACTTTGTGTTTCTTTAATTGTGCATGTAGCTCTTTTTTTTGTAGTAAATAAAACTTTAGTTTTTAAAATGGTTCGATTTAAGACTGCGCCAGTTAAGAGTTCAAATTAAAACGACTTTTATTTATTTTGTTTTATTGTTATAATTTAAATGTTTATTGCTCAACGGTCAGATTCTAACTGCACTTAAAAATAAATTCCTTAAAACTAACTTGGTGATAAAATAAAGATTCACAAATAGAATTCGGTAATATACAAAGAAAAAGAAATTAAGAAAGAAATTTTATAAGAAGAGTAACAAATGATAATTAATAAACAATAAGGAATACAATTATATAATATTGGGTATGGTAGAATGTTTATTCGTAACTCGCGCGTGATTTCGCGTTAAATGATTCAGTTGTCCTATCTGTATAATTGCCAAATCCATTTCTATTGGGAAAGTTTCTGGCATAAAATATATTTTTTCCATGGTAGTTAGTAGCTCTACAATTGAAAGCTTTGACACAAAAACCAACAATGACAAAACAGAAATACGCAAAAATGATAAACACAAACACTAAGTGTCTCTATACAAGGTGGTGGTATAGCGTCAACAGATTTTTGTTTACTTTTCTTTGCCCCAACATCTAGATGTTAAAATCTGCATACTTTACGTTTTTTTTTGCTTGTTTTCCTGACATCTAGGTATTTGTGCCCGGGCTTGCAATGTAAAAATGCCATATGGTTGTTGGTGTTGTATTTGTAGTACTTGCGCTGCCACCTTTCTCAAGCACATAAACTTAAAATATGAAAATTATTAGCCAATAGGAAATTAGTATGTGTGACGTCACAGATCCATCATGCCCATAAAAAAAACTAATATTTCTTAGTGTTGGCGTAATCTTTGGTTTTATAATTCTTGGTTCCTTGTTGTCTTTAATTTTTTATTTTATTTGAATACATGAGGGTCTTTTGTCAAAAAGTGTTTTCAATCATACTCATTAAAAAGCAAAAACCCCTCTTTTCCGAACCAGAAGGAAACTAAATTGTTTTAACTTATTTATTTAAATGCCTAATTTAATTTTAAATATTCGTTATTTAAAAAAAAGTGCAAAACAAATTGTTTTTATGTATTATTTACTCTATACATACGTATATACATACATGTTTACTCATATCATTAAGTGTGTACATAATGAACAAAATTAAACTAATTAGAATTATCGCGATTATTTTAAAATGAAATATATTTCATATAAAAAGTGTAGTTTTTGATTAAGATAAGAATTTAAAAAAATTTCATTCATAACAACAGTTCTTTAATTTAGGAAGATTGATATTTCCAGCTCATTGAAACTTTGTTTACTTTCACCAAACATAAAATTCTTTAAATTTTGTTTTAATTTATGTAAAGCTCATGGTGGATCTATAAATATATACATATATATACATATATATTTATCTGCACCGATCCATTTTATTTTGTAAAATTTTTGTGCAACAGAATTAACTTGCAACAGGAGATAAATCGAAAGAGTTTCTTAATAGCTTTACCAAGGTACATCCATGCAAGGTGCTGTTATTTCGTCAGCTAGTTATTGTTTACGTTGCTCTGCTCCAACACCTGGACGTCAAAAGCTGCATACTTTACGTTTTTTTGCTTGTGTGTTTTATGGTATTTTTGTCGTCTAGGTGTCCCCGGACTTACAATGTAAAAGTGCCATATGGTTGTTGTATTTGTAGTATATACTCTACCACCTTGTTCTAGACCCTTTTAAAGTTTTAGATTTTATTTTTTTAAACTTTTTAACCCGTTGTTATATATGTTTTTTTCATAAAGCACATATGTATACATATACAAACATACACATATATGTATGTATGTATGTACCTATGTACGTATATTAAACATAAGTATTTTTTGTTGTTTTTTTTAAATATTTAAACGTCTAACTAGTTTATTAATATGAGATATAACACATGTGTCATTTGTTTTTTAATTATTGTGTACAATATTTAATTTTTAATATAAAAAGTATATCAAAACAATATACAATAGCAATAGAGGTGCTAATTTATCTAAGCTGCTTTCAGACGGGATGCATTCTACATATGACATGCCACATTTTCTATTTAAAAATTGATACATGTCATGTGAACTCGTTCAAACATTGCTTGTCTGATATATGTACATATCGTCGTATGAGTTCTTATTTTGAGCCTTGCCTTATTTTAAAAAAGTTAAGCCCTTTTTTGCAAATCCGTAACCTGTTTTGTGGTATCTGGATTGTACAGAAAGATATCAAGCTTCTAACTTGTTACATATTTAGGGGATTCACAAGGTATTCTATTTGTCCTATTTTCATATTATAAAATTTCACAACGCAGGTGTATGTGGAGTTGTTGTGACAATTTAATAATCATATCTATGGACTTTTGACAAAAGCACTTATTTGAAAAAAGTGAATTTTAAAGGAGAGCAAAAAAACAACTTTAACATCGCAAGTACCTGCGAAAATTCAATATTGGAAAATAATTCAGCTAACTTACTTTACATTTAAGGTTTTAAAACTTTTTAGATAATAATCACGACGTTTTTTGCGATGTTAAAGTAGTTTTTTTGCTCTCCTTTAAAATTCACTTTTTTCAAATAAGTGCTTTTGTCAAAAGTCCACAGAATATTAAACGACGTAGTATTTTTTTAGAACTATTTTTGTATGAAAGACAAGAAAACCATTGCGAAATTTTATAACAATATGACAATAGGACAAATATAACACCATGTGAATCCCCTAATTGTAAATTTTACAATTTACTTAAGATTGTTTTGCTTATTTATTCACTTTTTGCGATACTTTGATTTAAAGAACGCAAATTAACATTACATGACAATAAAGGCGGTGGCACATACAATCCGTCGTACGTCATACTTCGCCTTTTTTTAACTGACATTAACGTAACAACGCAATAGGTTAGCACATAGAATCCTTTATAAACGGATGTTAAATCATCAGGTGGTGGTGATTCTACAACAAAATTTGGTGAATATAATTCAATAAAGATCCCGCTCCTAAAGAAGTTGGAAAAAAGCCAACGAAACGTCGAGCAAAAAACCCTAAAAATTAAAAAACTGTTTTATTAAGATCTAAAACACATTTGTGATCAACATCAGTCTAAGTAACCCCTGAATAAAATCTTGAATATAATTATTGTTTTTGTTGCAGTTTTCGTTGGCTCAGTTGTCAAAAAAAGATATGTAAAAGTAAACAACTTTGACTACCCAGCCTCGATTTATGCATGAAAAAAGTAGATCAGTTGTGTTCGTAACATCACCTGGTACACATAATTTAAGGTTATGAACCAGCTGGTCGTTGTCAAAGTTCTTGACGTACGTTGAAAGTTAAAAGTTGCCCAACTTTAGTATGTTGCGTTGAAGGAGACGTACTGAATGTGACATTGTTCATAATAAAACATGTTTTTCAACTTAGCTGCCAGTTAAAAAAGGCGACATATGACGTATGACGGATTGTATGTGCCACCGCCTTAAAGCTAAGATATTCTACGGCATACAGTGATGATGTTGCTGTTTTTTTCTTTTAATGTTAAAAAACATGCCATTGCTGGTTCTGAATTATTTCGACAACGTATTCTTAAACAAAATAAAGCGAATAAATTTGTCTTTTTTGAAATTTTTTTTGTTTTTAAAAGAGAAGAATTGTTTTTAATAATTTTGTTGAATAGAAAATCTAACCTTCTTTGCAGCTTTTTTATTTATTTAATTTTTTTTGTCAAAAAATGTACATATTTATTTATATTGGTTCTTTAGGAAATATTTTTTTTTTGTTTAATTGTTTTGGGGAATTTTTCTTTAGAAATAAAAGAAAATAAAAATACATTTCTTAGAAATGTGTATGTGCAATGTTTTTTTTTTAATTTTTAACTAAATTTAAATGCTTAATGTGCCTTTTCGCTATTTTTATGTGACACATGAAAGTTTTTTTCGTTTAATATATATGCACATGTGTTAATCTAAAGCGATTGCATTCTTCTTCTTTTTAAAGTCTAGCTAAAAAGCAGGGTAACCAAAAACATGCTATTAAAAAAGAGGTTTATGCGCATAAAACATGCTGTAAAAATTTAAAAATAGGCTTTAAAATAAAGAATAATTCAAACTAAGATAACTGCTTTCTTTTTCTATAAAATTCAGCATTTAATATAAAAAAATATAAAAGTATAAACAAGGCAATCCTTTTGCTGAGACAGGAGAATTAATACATCACTGGCGTTTAAAAAAAAAACCAAAAAGGAGTTAACATCTCTAAAAAATGCCCTGCAAAAAATATTAAACCACATGGACTAATTACAACATGGTTCTATGTAATGACAATAATAGATCATGCCATTGTAACTAAGAACTTGTAGCTAAGCGACAGATGTTCGTGTCTCAACTATCGCATATTGATTTGTCGTAGTTGTAAAACTAGTCCTTTATGGTTTACGATAGAGTAAATTTGAAACTACTCCGATGTAATGGCTAAGGACATCAGAATGTTAAATGGATCATATTTACATACAAACAATTTGGTAACTTTTTTTAATAGAAGTCTTACTTCTTAATGGGCTGGTTGCGTCATTCGCAGGGTAATGTTAATAACAACAGTTTGGAAGCGATTTTTTGTTAAATTAAAACAAGGCGTAATATGGTTTTATAAAAGCTAAATTGTTAATCGATTCAAAATAAACAGTTTAAAATAAAAACAAAATTAACAAAAAATATGCTAAAATATGCCGTTATATGCAAAATATGCCAAACAAATTGATGCCAAAATATTGCAAAAGTTCTAAAACAGATAAATAGTAAAATTATAGCTTAATACTGCACACAGAAAAAAATACAATTTTGTATCTTTGGTTGCTCTGTTAATAATGATTAAAACGAGCGAACCGAAGTAAATGAGTTTCAATAGTTTTTTTTTTAATTTTTTGACATATTTGTTTTTTTTTCAATATGTATGTATATTAAGCCTTTCCGTCTCAAGGAAATTTATAACTGTTGCATTTTAATACATTTTTTGGTATGCGATAGTCTCCTATAAAAAACAAAAAAAAAATCATTTTTTTTATATCCATGCAAAGTTCATGTCCTTAGAAACAGGACTAACACATACGTGTGTCTTAAGACTTCACTTGGTCAAAATAAAAACCAACGTTTTATTAAATTTAATTTTAAAATAAATATAACAGTGCAGTTAAAAACGCATTTAAATTTTTCACAACGAGTTCTTGTACGGCTATTACAGAGTTTGTTCCGACACGCTCGTGCCGTCTTCAGTTTGTCAACTTCTGGCCAATGACCTCCATTCAACCGTTTGCTGATTCCTGGTAAAGAAGAACATTTGTTGCTTATTTTTGGTTAATCCTCTGCGCTGTTGAGCAAAGCTTCTGTGATTTCAGCCTAAAGGAGAAAAGATCTTTGACAGGTTCTGTAGCATTCTATCATCTGGTCGCAAATGTCCACTTCCCCATGTTTTTTGTACTCCATGACGATGGCAGAACAATTTAATTCTACCCGGGACTTCTGTTCTTAACTTAACCTTGTCACAATACCAACTAGATCCTGACCATTGCCTTTTCATTTCCCTACCACAATCTTTTCATCTAATCTTATAACTGTATCAGATTCTCCTCTCGTTAGTAACACGTAAAATAACGCTTGGACCTAATCCTAGTGTTCGATCGATTTGTGGTGTTTTAGAGTACTGGTAGACTTTAAAGTCTTAAACGGTTCCTAAAAAATTTTAAAATATATCAACTGTATCAATAAAAGATTTTTCATAGTACCAGTTGATGGAACGGCATCATCTGCTCATCTATAGAATAGTTCGCAAAGTTTCTGGGAATGGCGAGCCATCGCGATCTACAGCTTCAATAATGGATTGAAACTTCCACAGGTAGTTTGGGCGACCTTCTTCTGAAGCAATGTCAACAATATGAAGACATTTTAGCAAAAGAAACAAACGAGTTCGTGCCATTTTTTATTAAAGAAAAATTATTGCAAGTTTTATAAAAAACCTTTGATATTTTCTTTTTAAGTCGTTTCAAAAACAAGTTTGCTGAAGATGTATTTGTTTTTGTTCGCCAGTTTATATACACTGACCCTATTCTGCACTTCGATACCATAATTTATATTGTGCCAAATTTATATCACAAGCAACACGGTATGACTCAGAAAAAAATAAAATGATGATGATGACAGTGGACGGTGCGCGCAATAGGGCCATGTTAGCCGAGTTTTTTCTGCCGCAGTTGAACGAATTAGGGCTGGAGGACATGTGGTTTCAACAGGACGGAGCAACGGCACACACTGCGCGAGTCACAGCGTATATTCTGAAGGCGGCGTTCCCGGGTCACCTCCACTTTCGTTTTGGCGATTTAGATTGGCCGCAAGATCGCCCGATTTGACCGTTTCAGACTTTTTTGTGGGGGTCTTTTGAAGTCCCGTGTTTACGTAAACAAGCCTGAGACCCTGGGAGCCCTCAAGAACAACTTTCGACACGAGTGCGAGAATCCGTCGCCCGAAGCTCTCGCCGAAGTGATGAAAAATGCCATCAAACGCGGCGCCGATATCATCTTCCCGACTTGACCAATAAAATTCTAAAGGTTTTAATAAACATAATCAAAAAACAGAATCGAAGTTTTTCATTTAGAAAAAAAAAATGAGAGCCAAACAACATCGAATGACTTCCTGGGCCCATCTTGTATATGTATATCATCTATATTATTTTGTTTTAGTTGTTTAAATAGTTCTGCAAAAAATATATATTTTTTCAAGTTGTTGTTATTATGTATTAGAGATGAGCGATCCGGGAAAACTGTAAACAGTGAACATGATTTTTAAATTACAGTTATTTTAAACAGTAACACGGTGATCGCTGTTTATTATTTTTCACAAACAAATATGTTAATAGTTACTTCACAGAAAGACCCAAAAATTTTGCTTCAAATGACATACCAACAATGTTATTTATGTATGTATATGGGGTTTACAGATTGAATTAACGAGGTTGTTTCCAAAAATTAACTAAGTCTGGTAACAACATCGCAGTAAATAGTTACTTCACAGGAAATCCAAAAAATATTTGTTTTTTTAACATAACAAAGTAACTACATCGCAGCAACAGTTACTTCACAGTTTATGTCACTGTCGTTACCAGTGATTTTCATATCACAGCACATTGGTCAAAAATTAATTTTTTTTGGCCAAAACTATTTTTGTAAAATATATCAATTT
Source organism: Melanophora roralis (assembly GCA_963583895.1). Classification (NCBI taxonomy): domain Eukaryota; kingdom Metazoa; phylum Arthropoda; class Insecta; order Diptera; family Rhinophoridae; genus Melanophora; species Melanophora roralis. The sequence goes on along the minus strand of OY757189.1, from coordinate 35,835,362 downwards.
TTTTATTAATAAATTAGTTATTGTCAATTACTATAACAATGCTTTATCGAATATATGAAATTTATGCATTAAACATCAAAAAAATATATGTATTAAAAACCATATGTAAGCCTAAGGATTTCAAGTTTGTTTTAGACATACATATTTGTTTGCTTCAAATAAAAATATATTAGATAGGATCAACATGTTTAAGTATAAAAATGAAAAAAATATTAGTGTTAAATAAAAAATTTATTAAATATTCTAGCTTTAATGTCCTGCAATATCTAGTTCATTGGGGAGTAATATTACACCATAAAGGTTTTCCTGAAGTATCGATTAATCTTAATCGTATTACAGTGGTTGCAAAGAGGTTGTAATTAGTATTTTGAGGTGAGGTTGAATTATTAAAACCTTGCTTTAATTGAGCTTGGCCATTACTACGGTCAAATCAATAACTCAAGACAAATTCTGACGAAATTAGTGCTCTATTTTCAATATTGATTACACCTAAAATTACTTCTTTTTGCGATTCTTCAATTTTTGCTGCAGTATGTTGCAACAGCATTTGTAAAGTTATTTTTGCAACTTTTTCATTTACAAATATATTGCTAGGCCTACAGAGAACTTTCACTGCCAAAAGTCTATAAAAGGGTCGAAATATGTTGCAATTTCTTTGTATCTATATTCTCCATGCGAATATTAAAGCATTTATTTTTTTGTGAAGTCGTTTTCAATAAGAAATGCAAGAGCTTCCTAGTCAAAAAGTTAAACAGTATTTTTGAAATTTTTAAAGCATAACTTTCTGACTTTAGATGGACGCATTAAACTTTTAATTTTATTTTTTAAAACAGCAGCTAAATTATTTTCCCCTTTTTTCGGGCTGAGATACATGCCGCACGAATTAGTAAATCTGTCTCATTTTGCTTTAATGATGAAAGGCCTGTCGCTTCCCTTCTTTTGCTGCGCTCGGAAATTTCTGAATATGGTAAGCTTGGCCGACCAGCTCTTGAAGAACATGGGGCATCTGTTTGCACTTCATATATTTTGAAAATTACTTCAGTAAGCAACTTGCCATATCGGGACTTAAAATATTTTAAGGAACTGTGACTTTCTCGTCACTTCTGCCCCAGCTTATTCCAAAAAATGCGCATTTTTTCTTGTCAGTATTTGTTATACTCATCAAAAGAGTTATTTTTGCCGATTGTTTTAATAATATTTGTCAGAAGAGCTTTCTTTTTTACCTCTTTTGAAGAATTTTGCAGCCATATTTTAAAAAGATCGGCATTTTTGATGCTAACGTTACCTAAGAAAAAATGATTTATTTTTAAGAATTGAAAAAAATTGATGGATATATTTACAGAGATAAGTATTTTCGGATATTTTGTTTCGCACCGGACAAATTTGGACATTTTTTTTAATGAGTTTTCGTCTTTATTTATTAGTTGAACTATTTGTTTTTAAGACAATTTTATTTTCTTTATCAGGCTCAAGTTCAATACTATACTAAATTCTCATTTATTTGCAAATGAAGAAATTAATATTTTTAGTAGTAGTAAAAGTAGTAAAAACTAAAAATATTAATTTTTCATTTGCAAATAAATGAGAATTTAGTATAGTATTGAACTTGAGCCTGATAAAGAAAATAAAATTTTTTTTAATGTTATAATTAATTTGAAAAAAACTTTTTTTAAATATTTATTATATGCCTTCAGAAAAAGCAAGTTTTTTTAAATCTAGCTATTTTATTTTTAAAAGTTCTTTAGATATATTATAAATACTTACTTTCAGCTTGATAATCCATAAATATTGTAATTAAATTTTCTTTATTTGTTTCTTAATTATTCTTCGACCAAGCACTTCAAATGCACTACTCGCACTAAATTGTTCAACAATATCGAAAAGTTGTACGTTTGTCGCTGTACACATTAACAGTAAATAACGGTATATAAAAACAAAATATTTTTTTTGTGATTTGAAGTGTTGATAATGTTATGAAAAACTAAAAAGTGCAAAACAAGACAATAAAAAAATACATTTTGGCCAGAAAAAATGGATTTTTGACCAATGTGCACAAGTATAAAATCAAATCGCTCATCTCTGTTATGTATACTGATTGGTTATTTAATTATATTTGTCATAACATTTTTGCTGCCAGCTATCATCATAAATAGATTTCCAAATTAGCTATTTCGGTCATTTGGTCTCATTTTAGATATATTTTTTTATTTATTTTGAAAAACAAAAGTTTGAAATGATCGAAAGTTTGATCAGTATTGTCGGTTGGCATGTGTTTAGACTCTCAAAACTCGGAACTCTACAATATAGAGACAAATAACCCATATTAAGGTTACTCTTGTGCTACAACCGGAAACATTTTTGAGGCTTCCGCTCACTCACGAGTTAATTTATTTTTTGGCGTACAAGTGAGAGAAGTAAACGAGATAGTAAAAATTTAATTATTTGTTTAATTTTTATTTGGCTTTTAAAAATGTTTGCATATCGGTAAGACGTAAATGTGATTTATTTTTTGGCTCTTTAAAATACCCCCTGCTGTTTAAAAATAACCTATAGAAATACGATTAAAAAAATCAGCAACAAAATGCTTTAGAGTTGCCTTGCACATTAAAGAGAAAAATTGTATTTATATTTAACGGCTTGAATAATCATCTCCAATTTGTAAAGTGTCCTTGGTATAGATGATTTCTTAGCCTGGAAAGTATGATTTTAAGGTGGAGCCCTTAAGTCTTATAAAGCGTGTCATCAACTATGCCAACAACTTATGGAAAGTTGCTAAAAACCAAGCAATAATTACATTTCAAATTACGAATTTGGCATCAGGTGACAACAGTACCACAGAAAAAATCCCACAATTTAGTACAGTTTTATAAACTGAGAAATCTTTGAGAAAATGAGATATTGTTTTGCGCTCATTATTGATGTCTCCTAATAAAAAAAAATTTCCTGCCCTGACACGGACCTAAGAGCTTCTAATTATCAGGCAATTACTCTACCAACTACTTAGATTTATTTATCGTTTACGTTTGTTGTTTTTTTTTTTATTTTACTTGACTTAAAATATGTTGCATACAAGGCGTACAAAAGCGTTAAACTATAAACATTTTATCTTTTTATTAAAAGCACCATTGTTGACATTTACATTTTAACAAAACTACATATTTAATTGAAACAATTAAAATTTTCATCAAAACGGCAAATTTTTAAAAAATGGAAAATTTTTTTGTCTGTGCATTGTTGGAAAGAAATTCAATAAATTTAAAAAAACAAGTTTTTAATAAAATTTATGTAATTATTTTCCTTGTAAGCATGTATGATCGAGAGTAAATAAGTGTTTGTATGTATATAGTTGATTGTGATCTGGTTACCTAGTGGGATTAAGAATTCAAATATAGTGTAAATGTTATAATAATGATGTTTGAAGTCCGCCCACCAATCGACCTACATACATACATATATACATCTCATTAAAAGTGTTAGCGCGAAATTGCTTTTTCTTTCACACATTTATGTTGACAATATTTTTCTTTTTATTGCGATCGAAAGAAAAAACATGAGTAAAAAATATTTATTATTTTAAGCAATTTTGCGACATCTCATTTCATACCCAGTGAATAAAAAATTTTATCTTACACTTAAAATTTTAGTTTTTAAAACATTTTTGTTTCAGGAATGGGTTTAAAATATTACAAGATTTGTTTCCTGGTTTTCAAAGGTAATTTTTAAAGTATTTTTTTCCAATTGAAAACAAATTTGTTTGCAGGTTGTAAATATTTAACATAATTTTTAAAATTTTAAATTAGGGTTTACTGGGTATTAAGGGAAAGTTGTGGTAAATCGTTTGTTGGCCACAAATATTGTTGCTGCCTGCGGCGGCAGCAACGTTCTTGGTTCTTAAATTGATGTCGGCCTTATTTTGCTGTCAAATCTTTAAATCAAATTTATTGTTATTTTTTTATTAAGAATTGTTTTTGTGTTGATTTTAAACAATAAAATTTAATTTGAATTAAATAAAGAGAATTAGATGAAAATATCACATTGGCGCCAATAATTTAACTGAATAAAAATAAAAATTTTTAAAAAATAAAAAAAAATCAGTTTTATTCATAAAAACTTATTTATGTGTATAAAGAGCTTATTTGACAAATTTTTATGGAATAATTTTCAAACAAGCCCTTTGTAAACATCAAATAGTTTCTATGAATAAGGCCGAAGATTTATAAATATAGGTATCTACATATTAATTTATGAGGGGTGAGATCGATAAAAGCTTAACATAAGTTCTTCCCTAAAAATTTTATCCAGATAGATATATCGATGAAAATTTACCGTTAGTCAAGCGTAATGCTTCCACTTGATTTTGACCTGATTGCCCTATGATGTATAAGAATCCTCTTAGCTGCCCGGAACTAAGGTCAGTGAAGAGATACTTGGCTCTTGCTAAAAGAAAATTGAAGAACACAAAAATGTGTCCATAAGTCTGGTAAATTTTTAACTGTGGCAACAAAGTGACAGAAAGCACCAAAAAAAACTTAATAAAAGGGCTGCCTGAAAAATTTCATAAGTTCATTAGTAGTGATTGCAACTATTAAAATATATTTTGTTGCAAGCTTTATAATGAAACAAGCATATTCATATTTTTTTAAATGATGTCGAACGTCATTTTAATTTTGTTTCTATTTTTGTAGGTTGGTTAAAAAAAGTACAGAAAAAGGACTAAATAATGTTTACCCATTTTTCTGCTCTTTAGAGCAATGATCGGCAAAACCCCACACGCGTGTGGGTGCTCTTTGAGCATTGAAGAGGTTAAGAATAAAAAAAATAGAGTTTGTAGTTTCTTGTGCTCAGGCGCGAATCCTGCTCAAGCTTTGGGGGGGGGGGGGGGGGGTTCTTTAATGAAGCACACAATATAAAACGTTTGTTTCGTAGCTACGTATGAAGCTTTAAAGGTTTTGGAGGAAATTTCCCTTTTTCCTCCCCCCTGAATCCGCGCCTGCTTGTGCCGGACGACCTGTATGGTCAGTTAGGATTTTCAAAATGTTTAATAGACAAATTGCATTCAATGCTTGTTTTGACTTATATCTGCGAGTCTTCATTTTCGTCATAAAAAAAATAATTAAAAGCAAAATCAGAAATATGCTAAGTAATAAACATGTCAAAGAAAATTTTTTGGGTAGGAGCAAGGGAAGGGGTAGCTCCCATACAATTGAACAATTTTTTAAATTCTCGATACGCTATATCTCAGAAAGTATAACAGCTATCGGCTTCAAATGTTCTACAAAAACTAATTGGACAATATTGCCTACATTTTGGAAAAAATTTTTTTGGATAGGGGCAGGGGAAGGGGTTGCTCTCATACAAATTAAAATTTTTTTTTAAATTTTCAAAACGCTATATTTCGGAAACTATAACAGCTTTCGACTTCGAATGTTCTACAAAAAGTAATGATTAAATAATTCATACATTTTGGAAAAAAATTATTGGAGAAGAGCCAGAGAACTAGAACGTCTCATAAAAATTAGCAATTTTTCTAAAACTTTTAATACGAATAATGTCGAAAACGTTTAATACTCTTTGTTTGGTTGTTAGTTATTATATTTGGTTGTAAACATTAGCCGTTGAGCCCACTCGGATATTGTGGCGTGGTGATAATGAAAATTGTAGGTGTTTTTTGAAAATGCATTCTACTCGGCTAGTAGCATCGGTAAAAAGAAACACGTTTTTTCAGTAAAAATTTTCCTTTCGTAACTAACGCTAATAGAGTAAAAAAAAACAAAATAATAATTTCTTTATTTGCAAAATAATGAGAATTTAGTAGGTATTGAACTTGAGCCTAAAAAAAATAAAATTAAAATATCTTAAAAACAAATAGTTCAACTTTACATAAATAAAACGCATAAAACACACATGGGCACGGTTTTCTATTTTAAAAACTAGGATTGCTATCAACTTCGAATCCGGCACAAAATGTTTTTATTATAATATTTGCAGTACAAAAGAACTCTGCTAATATATATGGCTGGGTATATTAAAAGACCAATGTGAAGGGTATATATGATTCGGTACAGCCGAATTTTTATTTACATTTGTGTATGTTAAGATTTTTTATTAAATTTTTTACATATGTTGTGTATTTAACAAAATATTAGTGAACATGCAATGCATTTAAATATGGTTGACAAGCAGTTATTTTTAAAAAAACTAAAAATATTTTTTGGTTCTAAGTTCCAATATTTTATTATTTATATATGTTTGTATTAAACATATACTAAAGTTAGAACAATTGTACACCTTAAGCTTTTCACACACGTTAATAACAATAAAAACCAAATTAAGTGTCTTAGGGCAACGTCAAAAAACAAAATCTACAAAATTTAAATTTATAACCTTAAAATAAAATTTGGCATTAAAAACTAATCTTTTTTTTTAAAAGCAGACATCAAAATATTTTTTCTGTTTACATTTTACACTTTCCTGTTTTTATTTTAACATTTGACTGTTTTATTATGAGTTTGTTAATTTTTAAAGTATACTAATCTTTTTAATCGTTTTGATTGTGTGAACTTAACACTTATATTTGTAAACATACTTCACCTACATATGTATTTAAAATTAAAAAAAAAACACGCAATATTTACTGCAGAAATTTCTTACCGCTTTTAGTAGATTAGGCTAGGTTAGGTTGAACTGGCTGGCTCCGAGGGCCCAACTTAGCTCTCTAGGTCCATAGTATTACCAGACAAGAAGAAAAAGTTTCGCTAACTCGATGTAATGAAACACAGGGCCTCTACACTATCTTGGCAAATTTCAGAAGCCTTGTCTTTCCAACCCCAGAAAATTCCCCCAGGTTTTGGAACAAATAAGACAGTTTGCTCTGTAGTGCACGAGCGCTAGACACAAAATATGCTCCACTGTCTCTTAATTCCTTTATGAAACTACACACCACTGTGTGACGCGAAATTGATGCAACTGCATCCAATGAAGTATTTGTGGGTTAGAATTACTCCATATTAGACAATTTTGTTTGTTAACATTGCCGTTTAGATTAAAACGATTCTCGTCAGATACATACAAAAATGTAATTCAAGATGTTTTCATTCTCTGCCGCCATTTGAACGATCTCCCAAAATTCCAAGCAAATTTAAAGTCTTCAGCTTGCTTTTTAATTGTAAAAATGCAAAATTGTCTGCAGTGACTGTCTGCTGACACCCATTTGAGTTCCTTGTTGAAACTCCTTGGAATCGAATTGTATGTCAGAAGCTACCAACCGTTTCCTGCGTCCGAACTGAGGAATCTCGGACTATAAGGTCTTCTTGCGATTGTGTTACGTTCAGAAAAATTATTCACGAGCTTCATTATAGTCCATCTGCTACGACGAGTGCCGTCAAACGAGCGCCTTTATTCTCTTTGGACGAAAATTACGGACTCTAAAGCGTGAAAGCGAAGCTCTACCCAAATACCTGTTTTATTGTCCCAATTCTTCATTTTCGTTAAGTCAAAAAATCAATCTATAAAATAAAATAAAACAAAAATGGTTACACAGAGAAAAAGTTATTACGTTTTTTTTTTGTAGCAGCTTTCATCAGCCACCCTGTATGTCGTTCTGGCCATCCTTTGACTCCTCATCAACATCGAGAATCTCCTATTTCTAGTGGTAATGTCGGGCTTTTGAGTTTGAAGTCGACGAAGGGTGATTTCCTGCTAAACAACTCGCGGAAACTTCACCTTAACCCTTAATATTGCTAGTGTGCTGGCCCGGTCCGCAATCCTTAGTTGTGCACTTTCGTGACCCACTTCATAGTAGCTTAATCCTTATACCTATTGTTACACCTGCCTGGTTCATCAAACGAGGGCATTGGTTGGTCTGGATCTGTTTCCATCTTCTTTAGCAGCTGTTCGAAAACTATGGACAATTGTCTACCGCTTATCAAATATTTGCTCAAAGGAATTACCAATGTCAAGAAGTGATACGATCAAATGGCATTTGACATTTGCAACCCTTGGCAATGTTTGGCTGCAGCTTTGGACGTGCTCTGAGTCTCTCGTTGACACCATGCTGCTTCTAGATTTCACTCTTTTGTGCGTTTGCGGCTGTAGGGGACGATATCGGTCTTATGTAAATACCCTGCCACACACGCCGACCAGAAAGCCGCCTAATGTGGGAAACGTTAAATTGCTACCCTACGGCCAGAGTCTTTATCTTAGCCGTGTACCAACTGGTACACGTTTCCGGTCAGTTAAAAAGTTGTCAGTCCTTTTCATTTAGATCAAATTCGTTTTTTGACCTAAATTCATTTATTTGTTTACTTTTAAATATATAATATAATATTTGCTCCTATAAAATGTGTTGTTATCAATTCACAGTCAATGTCGAATTGAGTCAAAGTCAATGCCACTTCAAAAGTATATTTGTATATGTTGTGTTGATGTTGGTTTCTTATCAAATTTTTAAAAGCCACAAAAATCATCCAAATGTGTCTTGGATGCCAGCTATTTAGTTTAATGGAACATTAATTTTTTGGAACAGAATCTAGTTTAATTTGTTATAAAAAAAAAAAAACAATGTGTACAGAAAGCAGATAAGCGATTGCAAACTATTTGTTCGAATTTTTCTTTTGTGGTGGTTGAGGAATTTTAGTTGTGGAAATCAAGATTATTTAGTTGAAATTTAGTATGAATCTACTAAACCTAGTTATGGTTTTACAAGTATAAAAGTTGGATTTCACAACCATATATTTTTGTTGGCGATGGTTTTGATTGTCACATTTTCTCTGTGAAATAATCGATATGTTGTCGATACGAACTAATAACGGAAATACCAAATTCACAGCTTTGATGTAGCGGCCCAGTGGTTTATTTTTGTTAGTCTTCGATTGGAAATCAAAAACATTTTTACTCACTTGATCAAGCCGAAAATATTCGCCCATGGGAATTTGCGCATGTTTAAAAACTTAAAGCACTAAAGACTGCAGTACTGGAAATTTAAAAAGCTACATGCGCATGTAGCATGTATGTAGGTGTCACAAAAGTTTGTCCCATCTGTATACATATTTTAAGGCTACACTAGATTGTTAAACTGTTTAGAGTAATAAATTCTACCTTTAACGAATTTCAAAGTATGCACATATGTACATTTGGGTGACAATCGATTATATGAAAAAACTTTTAGTTAAAGTTTGTGAAAGTTCCGGCCTTACAATTGGAACAAAATTGGACCACGTTCGCTGGGCACGCATCGGCGCAAAGTTCAGACTAAGGCAAATTTCAGTGTTAATGACTGACCGACTGACTGAAATTTTGACTGTGGGTCAAAGGAAGTAAAAATAAACCAAAAAGGGAAAAATCCGTAAGTTGAACCAAAATCTTTAAAGAATCGTTTTTAATATAAAAAATAAGCAGACCCATGTTTTGCACCTTTCGAAAATTTTTGACCTAAAAGGGCAAGCCAGGGTAGAAACTATATTTTGAAACTGCTCAGGCCCGTTTTGTAACTTTTAAACTAATAAAAATAGAAACAAAATTCAAATTGCTTTCGACAGCAGATAGGATGGTAAATACAAAATTTTGACAACGTTCGACAGGTATTGAAAAATATGATTAAATTTTTGGTACTTTTTTTGAAATACTAGACCCTAGGCGGCAAAAGAGGGTTAAACTTAATTTTGATAATCCAAATAAACCAAAAATTATAAAGCAAAATTTACATTGCGCTCAAAAGGTCTATAAAAAGTGTAAAAGTCAATAAGGTGGCCAAAAAGGCTTTTTTTGCATTTTGGTACTTTTTTTGCATTTTTTGAAATGCTTGAAATTGAAAGTCATAAAATAGAGAACTATAGATTCAGGATAAAGATTATATAAAAATTCATGCAAAGTTTACTTTTTATGGTTAAAATAATCTTTTGCATTTAGTACTTTGTTGTTGTAACTTTTTGGAACTCCGCTTACGAAGTAATGGGTTAATTGCTAGTATAAAACAAAAAAGTTAAACTTGTAACTTTATTCATTATTTTTACATGATATATGGACAAGTTTGTTTAAAGGAGAAAGACAATAAAAATGGATTATTTGAAAATTTACCCTGACAAGTCATATGAGTCTAATTGATTCTGCAGACTACATTTTCGCTAGGTAAGAGTCATCTATATCCCAAATGCTTTAACTAAAATTCTCATTTTGAATATAGTAAAAAAATAAACATTAAAATCAATTAATTGAAAACAAAAAGTTTTTGTGTAAAATTAAAATCTCCGATATAGATGGCGATAATCTAATTTTTGGAGGTTCATTAGACCCCAAAGATTTACCAGGGATAATTTCCAAATAATTTTATTGTTCTTTTCACTAAAATAAATTAATTCATATATCATGTTAAAATAATATATAAAACTAACAAGTTTTAAAATTGAATTTCTTATAAACAGTGCGCACCCAGAAAACGTTGTCCGATTTGGTTAAAATTTTTCAAGGCCAAACTTTTAGACCTAGTGTCACAATATTCTGGCCGTCAAACTTTGAAATTGAATAAATTAAATTTGGCTGTCACCCTTATGTATATACAAATGTATATGTATTTGGTCTGGTCGGGCCTGGTTAAAATATATTACGAATTTATTTAAATTAAATCATGAATCTATTAGAATTGAGTCGTTACAGGCTTGTCAAAATCTATATGGCAGTATACGAAATTTTTCCCCCCCTGATACAAAATGTACATAAACACACCTTGAAAAAAACCTAGTTTCCTCAAGTAACACTTTTCTCAACTATTTAGATTTTTGGGAACGTTGCCAACAAAACATCTACAATCTTTTTATTTGCGTTTAATGAGAAAAAACTGTTTTTAATTGGTGTCAATTAGTCTTTTTTTATCTTTTACTATTTTAATACAATTTCGTTATCGACATATAGTTCAAAAAACTGTAGACAAGAATTTCTAAAACTTATTAGTGCATCAGTGGTTCCAGCGCCATGTTAAATGTCTACAGAAGAAGGCATTGCCTGGGCAATGTCAGTAGTCATTTACTACAGTTTCACTATTGACGTTTCCTGCAGGGTACTTATATTTGTAATTTAGCAGCCTTTATTTACTTGTAAATCTTTTCATGCTCCATTAATTTTGCGGACTCGCAAGAGACCATCAAAAAGTTTTTTGACCAATCAACCTGAAACACATTAGGTTATGAACTTTGGTGTTGCGTTGCTGTCGACTCTGTTACTTTGATCACATTATTGCGCGGCTCTGCTGATTATTATTTATGTCTCCTCATTGTTGTTGATGTTATTATTTTTAATCATTTGCTTAAAACAAAAAGTTGATCCAACTTTAAAGGTCACATTTGTCATAATTTTTATTTTTAATAAGATTTTTTTAAGGAGAAACAAATTACTTGTCACACTTAATATATTGTTTGAGTTACAAGTAATATTTTTACACAAAGGTATTGTAATTTACAATATTTTGCAGAAAAAAGCAAAAAAACAAAATACATATATAAATAAAAAACAAATAAAAGCGCTAAACTCGTCTGGCCGAATCTTAGATACCCTTTAGATTAGCTTTTCAAAACTCAGAACTTTTTTCACTTTTATCCATTTTTTTATTTGTTAAATATTTATATTTTTCAAATAGGGATCGGTGTCATATTTTAACTCTCTTAGGGTGACTAGGGAAGTTGGAGGGGGTTTTAACCCTAAATTTTTAAAATTTTGTATGGCAACCCCCTTAGGGGGTGGTGATAGGGGGTAAGTATATTCTAGCAAAATGTTTGCAAGAAAAAATGAGTAAGGGTCGGTCCTACATTTGACCTATTCCGGGGCACCCTGGAAGCTGTAGGGGGTCTTATTTCAATTTCCCAAACTTTGTATGGGAGCCCCCTATGGCCATGGTATGTCCCCAAAGCGACTGCTCAGTTTTCTGGAAAAATTTTTCCGAAGAAAATTCATCGAAGCTCTGGCTGTGTGTGCAGTCGCCCCATTCTGTAATCAAGCGTTGATAATTTGCACCGTGTTGACATTCGTCGCCTGGCCTCGAGAATTTTCGAAAAACATGGTCCAATTATCTCAGCGTGGATAAGGCACACCAAACAGTTACCCTGGGGCAATTCAATGGTTTTGATGTTTCTTTCAATCGAGGGTTGATCTTGGAGATCAGTGACGGTAGTTTTGCTTGTTGGCGTGACCGTGTAGGTGAAGATAAGCCTCGCTGCCTCAAAAAATGGGATTTATAGTGCAAAAACGCTTCAACGTCGTTTTACAAAAACTTTTGCGTTAATCAAAGTTACTTTGTTTTTACATCTTAAACGATTTAAATTTTAAAAGGATGGAACTTTAGACCCTTTTTTTAAAATTTCATGAATAATCGCTCCATTGCTCTTTCCATAGGTAAATGGACTCTCTTATTTGCCAGCTTATCTGCCATCTCATTTCGCTCAATACACTTGTCACACAATATACCAATGGATTCCTTGCACGCCTGAAACATTGTAGAGCAGGAAAGGTTTGCTGATACTACCTTAGTAGCCACCTGATTATTACTAAATATGCTCACCTAAGAATTCTCAGTTTGCGAGAACAAGACGAGATCAGCAGCTAATTTGGCTGTCAAAATATCTGCCTGAAATACACTGCAGTGATGAGGAGTTTTAGTGGACTCCCTGATACCCAGCGCTTGACAAAAAAATGAAGATGGTGGAGGTTTGATTGAGTTAGAATAGCCGTCGATGTAGCAGGTCTTAGAAGATTTAGGGTCAGTAGTGATGCTTTTTCGGAAATAGTCAGCATTCTTCTAAGCCATTGCAAAATTTACGTAAAAAAATTAATCAAAAGGAAAAAGTAGTCCCAATTAATAGTTCTATTTATCAAAGCACCTTTTGTCATCCGCAAATATTAGTAGAAAAATAACCACCATCTTCAGGTTTTTTTCTTTCAGCTTTCTTTTAGATTTTTATGGCCAAAAACCAAATAAAAAAATAAATAAACAAATCCTACCAAAGTTATAAACGTTTTTTTTTGGTATTAAAATCTGCTAAATACGTAAAGTACTCTTAGAGCAAGAAGCTAACCTGGAACTTGTAACATTACCAGCTCTGAAGTTGCAGAAAACAATTAAATTTGTAACACCCCAGCAAAACTGTTGCTTACCTAGAAAGTTAGCAAGTAATATTGAACGTAAAAAAGAACTATTTACTTTTTGGCCAAAAAGTTAGTTGCCCCAAAATTAAGGTCTACTGCTTACATATGTGCTTAGAATTATTACCTAAATAACTAGTTACCAAACATTGACAAATAAGATAAATAAAAATTAAAGGTTTTCAAAACAAAAATGTTCTACAAAATTAATTTCACATCTTCCTTTTAACCTATCATATAAAATTAAAAAGATTTTGCTAGGTAGATTTTTTTTATACATATAATAAACGCCTCTGCTGAATATTTTTAATTTCTTCATCATGATTTAAATATTTTTATGGCCATTCATCTTCATTACTTTATAGAAAGTGCTTAAGACATTAATAAAAAAATTCTTTGGTGGAAAAACATAATTTAAAGCGAGTTGTAGATATCTTATTGAAGTGCTATTGATATATGACATTTGGAATTGTTCTGTATATGGGTGAGGGGAGGGCAAACATATGTTTAAAGTTTTCAAGAAAAAATTGTAAACTGTAATAATCCTTGAGCAAATTATTGTAAATATTTATAATAACAGTCGCATTAATAATATAAAGAATGCAACTTTTACATGTGTGTTGTTTAATTTTTTTTTCTTTCTTTTCATTTCCAGTATACTGGGTCCACCAGCTTTAAAACAAACGGCCGCAATGAAAGATGGTCTCACTCATAATGCAAGACCAATTTATAATTATTCCATGCGCGGTGTAGTCACATGTTTTACCGGCATACGCAAAAAAGATGAGTTGGTAAGTCATTCCTTACTTTTAATTTTTTTATTTTAATAATCTTTGCAATCGATATATTATATATTTCTTAAATATATTACATTTATCTTTTAATTTCTTTTACTTTTAGACAAAGTTAGTAAACTTAATACATTCTATGGGCGGCTGTATACGTAAAGATATGAATTCCAAAATAACACATTTAATATGTACCCATAGTGGTGGTGATAAATATCAGTAAGTATTGCAAAATTTTTAAATCAGCCTTATTATACCTTTTATATAGTTTAAAAGGGTACATATCAGTTTGTTATTCCTTTTGCAATTTCAACAATATTATTTTACGACCCTATATCATGTATATATTCTGGATCCTTATACACGCAGAGGAAAAAAATTATTGAGAATTGTCACGAAAATATAATCAAGAACAATTTCATCGCTGTGTGGTTACGAAGATCATTATTATGACGGCCACAACCATATTGTGGTTGTAGTTAGTTTAAGGCAAAACATTTAATTGTAGTTTTTCTTTGGGTCTTGAACAGTCATTATCTTGATTATTGGTTATCAAATAAAGGATTTTCCAATAAGCACTTGACAACTTTGAATTTAATTTGTGACCGCACTCTTTCACTGACTATCTGTCGAAATAAAGTTTCCGGAGCCAACTAAAAAACGACAAACCACGTTTTGATTTTAAGCTATTAAAAATATTCCAAGGCAAACCGCTTTTTAAGATTAGCAAAATCGGTTTGCTTTGAACCGAGATATAAACAAAAACCTTCAATAACCCATTTTTTAAAGCAAGGGGGTAAGCAATAAACAATACCTACATCTTGGAAAAAAACCCAGCTGGATATTAGCAGGAGAAGAGGTAGCCCTGGTACAAAAAATTCCTTTTTTACAAAACTTTTGATACGAAGTATGTTGAAGACTGTTCAAGCTATAGATCTCAAATCTGCTATAAGATTTTTCTATTTTTTTTCATTTTAATAATTCGAACTCAGAGGATGGCTCTTATGCATAAATTGCATTGTGTTGTTATCAGAAAAATAGGTAATGAGAACAAGGGGACAGAAATAGTAGTGTTTATTTACATTTGATTTCAAGGAAAGGAAAGACATCTTTAGAAAGTTTATTTTAAATACGCACTATGCGACTCAAGAATAAATTTTTTCTCTGTAATGCGTTGTGCGATTCACTGCCCAATCGCCAACAAATGGGTGTGCTCCTATTGAAAGACGAGTATTACAAGTATCGATAGAAAAGTGAAACATATCCAACATTCCGCCGATTTCCAAGTGAATCGAGACGATAAGATACCCTAACTTCACCACCGACGAGTACCTTCGCTCGTTCCTGTACGCGTTCAAGTAGCTCAAAAAAAGACGTTGAAGCGCCTGGTCGAATAGAGGTGGTTCAAATATTAAGAAGATTAAGTAGTGTAAAGTTGTTCCTACACCTTTTTAAGAAATCAAAACTCTTGTCCAGAACATCACAAGTTTCTGCTTTAACACAGACGATGCAACATAGTCTACTGTGTGTTTATGTGTCAAAAGACAACATTAGGTCTTGCGGACATAAAAACCGAACCTATTCGCACGACCCCAATAGGACATTAACATCAGATCGCGGTAAAGTCTGTCATTTATAGTCTGCCTCGTAGCTCCAATCTCCAAAGAGTTAGGCGTGTAGTCAAATAAGTTCGAATGGTATGTGCTGCTGTTGTCTGTAAAAGAAGAAATGAATTTGAAGTCTAACAAAGAAGGTCATTAGGAAGGTAAGAAGTTTATTAGGAGAGAGGGCAGAGCCTTGCGGTTCCCCTTAATTGATTATGAACTTATTGAAAGTGAACCCATCTATAACAACTCGAACAGACGTTAAGGGTTTTACGTGGTACCGGCCTTTGAGGCATACCCACGGTGCTCTCAACACTGGTGAATACAAAGCGTCCATCAACGCCCCTAGAATGGCTCGGCTAAACCACCTAGGTACCAATTCTCTGTTATGACTCTGTGTAGCCACAACAGACCCCGCCGACAAAGACACCTCTCCACACACTTGTGAAACAGCACCCAACCTTAAGCAAGAAAGATTTTGATTATGAATTCCCAAAATCTCTTGCTGCCTTTAGGGATGGTTTGAAAACAACTTAGCTGGATCAGAGGAATCGGTTTACCTAAAGACAAATGTTAAGTGTATTTAAGATTCGGCACAGCAGTAACAAATATGTGTTTTTTCTTTTAAGAATAAAGTTAAAAATTATATTTTATTACTAATTAAGGTCTAAAATGTTCTTTATCCATTTGTTTCATTATAGATATGCTAAAACATTTCGATTAACCGTTGTACGTCCCGCTTGGGTTTATGCTGCCTGGGAACGTAAAGAGGATTTAGAATTTAAAGCAACAAAGGAAGAATTTTCTAAAGATCATCGGCTAAAAGCTTTTGAGGGTCAAAAAATATGTTTCTTTGGTTTTCCCGCAGATGAGCATCAGCATATGATTGATGTTTTGAAAAGTAATGGCGGTGTGCCATCCGAATTAGATGATCCCGAATGTTCACATGTTGTGAGTTTGATAAAATTTAAACCATAACCACTTAAATTCACATAATATTTGTTGTCTTTTTGCACAGTAACTTTGTTCACCAATAATTTTTAACATTCTTTTAGTTTCATTGTGTTTTTTTTTGTCTTTTATTGAAAAATAAAAAAAATTTTAAATTTTCAGGTTATGCCTAACACGGGTGGTTTCTTTTCGGAAACTCTTACTAATAATACTAACAATAATAATAGTTCCAAAATTCCTAAAAAACCTAATTCTACTCCCGAAAAATCTAATACTAAAAACGATAATGAACCCCTTGTATCAACTACTAATGAAATGGAAGTTGATGATGAAGCTGAGGTAGAGCAAAATAATGAAAAGGAGAATAAAAAGGAAGAGGATGACGACGACGTAAACGATGATTCAGATCATTTTGATGAAAGACTGGTAGTGGATTATGAAAACGATTTAAAAGAGAAAGCTAATGAAGATGCACTGGTTAGTGATTTAATTTTACCATATAACGATGAAGTATGCGAGAATATATTCTTAAAACCCCAAGATATTAATTCACATGCCAGTACACCCAAATCATCCAAGGTTACAGTCAATAAACCACAAAAACAAATGCTTGACGAAAGTCCCAAAAATGATGGTAAAGTTATAACAAACGAAACGTGTAGCGATTTTCAACAAAATGCCAATATATCACCAATTTATGCTGGCCCAATTCATTCGAATATTGAAAGTAAGCAAGAAAACGAAACTCCAGCTAAAATTGAAAGTTCTTCTTTCTTGGAAATGAATGCTGGCGATTTGGAGAACGAAGCTGAGGATGATGCTCAATCTGAATTAAAACGTAAACGTGAAAGTTTTGACAGTGTTTCTCTTATGTCCGTGGAATCCTTTGTTATGCCTACCAGCACCAAGAAGCCAAAACTCTTGCGCACTGGTTCTATAACACGTTCCATAAGACGCTCAATGAGTTTTGTGGCTGTACGCACTCCCATTGCGAAAATGTTAAGGCCACGACGTAGTTCGGTAGCTCTGGATGCGGCACCAGAAGAAAACAATATTTACGGTTGTAATGAAAATGGTGATGTTTCCATAAGTTCAATTGCCTCCATTGAAACCACATTCAATGAGTCCATATGCAAACCGGTCAAAGAGAAATTCCGCAGTTTAAGAAATCGCATAACACGCAGCAGTAGCCGCAAAGACAAATATGTTATGAATGTGCAACCAAAGTCACCTGAAAGAGATAGCCACGCTGACAGTCAAATTGATCGAGAAGATTTTAAAACACCGAAGGCCCCAATAAAATATGCTGCCAGCTGCTCGTCAGCACCACGTCCTCTTAACAGATCCACATTATCAGCTTCAAAATCTTTAACTTCCGAATTGTGTAATAAATCTCTCAATTTTCCCTCTAACGATTTTCCCATTTTTCCCAGTCTTTCCTCTTCCACAATTTCCACAACTTGCTCTTTAAATCTTCCTAACGATACTAAAACTTCTGTAGCTTGTGTTAATACTGCTATTAAGTCTATTACTAACCCTACTATCTCTGGTGGCACTTGTGCTACTACTAACACGGCTACTTTGCCCCCAAGAAACCAATCAGTACAAATTACAAATCTTCATCAAAATCACAATCATCATCATCATCAATCAAATGTCAATCATAATATGCTAAATGTGGATATGAAATGTCCTGCAGACAATAACAATGAACTTGTTGCTGCAGATGTTAAAAATAATAGTGTTGGGCATATTAAAACGGTACTTAAATTCAACTTTTTGTTTTGCATTTTGTTAATTTAAACAAATTTACACTTTTAAGAAAACATTTGGAATAAAAAATGTTAAAAAAACTTTAAATTTGCTTGCCTTTTTTTCAAATAATAGAATTCGAAAACAGAACAAACTTTTTTTCGTTCATTATCGAAATGTTAATTCTAATCTTTATTTGCCGCGAATCGTTGTTGAGACATAATGTTATAACAGCGTTCTTTTAACGTTTGCTCTAACATTGGTGTTATAACATGAAAGAAACGTTAACATGTGCGGTTTACATTAAACATGTGATTTTAATGTTAACGTAAGTTAAGTTTTTAACATTAAATGCCAATCTGAATTTAATGATGCCAATTAATTTATTTTATTAAATAGTCTTAAATCTTTCCAAATAATTCAATATATATTTTTCAATTATTTTTTTTTATTATTTCTAATTTACATTTATTGTAATTTGCAGCGCATTTTTAACATTGTCATTTGAATTAAACAAAATTTTCGTTCATTTGTCATTTACTACAACCACAATCAATTTCTTAGGCTAGAGAATTAAAAAAAATGTTTAATTAATTTATAATATTTAAATGTTTGTGTCTTTTGCTTCATGTATTTTGATATTTCTTTAGTTTTTCTCTTTCTATCTTTTAAGTGTAATATTCTATGGCGATTTGGTGTTTTGTTTTCTTTTTATAATAAATTTATCGAAAACAACACAACAGCACAAAAAGTATTTTTCTTTTAAATTTTGTTTTAATCGAACGTTGTAATAATTAAAATTAAACAAAAGCAAATTCAGTCTAAACATTAAAATATTTTTTTTTGTTTTGATTATCTTTTTACAATTTTTTTTAAATGTTAAAAATGCCACGCAAATTACATTTTGCGTTTTTATTGTATAAAAAATGTTTAAATATTTAATTAAAAAAACTCAAATATCTTTGAATATTTCGTTGTGCTTTGTTTCGTTTTGTTTGCACAATTGTTTTTGAATTTAATGTTGTTTTCTTTATACATACATAAATACAATAAAAAAAACTTTTGCAAATTCTAAATGTTTTCTTTAAATTCTTTTTATCTTTTTCTTTCCAAATTTTTAGCTTCTTAACATTCTTGATTTTTATGTAGAAAAAAAAGAGAGAAACTATTTGTTACTTTTAATATTTATGAATTGTTGAACTTGCATTTGTTTAATTAAAAATACAAAAAAAATTTAGTAATAGTAAATAAATAAATAATAGTTTAATGTGCTGTTGATTGTTTATTTATGTTCTTAGCAAACCGTGCCCTCCACAACTTGTAAGAATAAATAAGTTTAAAAAGTTCAAATATTTGTCAACCATTACGATTGTTGGCAGCTTAAACTTAGCTTCCATTTGAAAGAGTATTTTCTTCAGATTTTAAAAGCAAGAACAATTTTAAAAGTAAACGAAACTGCTATTAAGAGATTCTTTTCCTCGAAGAAAAAGATAAAAAACCCTTAATTTTTTTTTAATCATACGATTTAAATACATTTAAATAAAAATGCATTTTTTCATAATTTATTGATAATACTCACTTATATTAAGTTTCAAATAAGCAATTTTTTATCTAAATTATTAGGATACTCGAGTCGAAAAGTCGATTGAAATCATCATCAGAAGAACATCTGTCAAAACGTAAAAGCGGCACGTACGAATGTTTGGGTTTGAAATAAAACTTTTCCAGCTCTGACATTGGGTATACGAGCATTATTGTGTTGCAGAATTATAGTTCCGTTAAAAAAATATTATTTAACTAGCTGGGCCCGGTCCGCGTTGCAGGCCCTTGGGAAAATAGTTCAAATTTTGTAAAAGTAAAATGCTGCATAAGTTTTTTAAGCTGAAGACTTTTATTGTTTTACTAAGCGAATGAACGAACGAACACACTCTTATTTTAAACAAATTTGTTCAAATAAACGAAGTAGTAAAAAAGCAATATATTTGTATGATATAAAATTATTAACATTATTATTTTTCATGAAATTATTTCAAGTTGTTTTATTGCTATGCTTTCTGGTAAACAATACTTTTTGCTTTGTTTTTATTTGCAAATATAAAGAGTGATGATGGATTACCGACTCGTGAGCATCCTACGTACAGTTTCCCATGTGAAAAACATGGTGTTTCCAGATTCAATCCACATACAACGGTGCAGTTTTTATCGTTCACGTACAAACATTTCATTTTTATATACAGATTTTCTTTTTAATATTAATTTTTAAAAATTAATTAATTACTTATTGAATTTTATTGAGACTTTGGATTTCAATACTTACTGTTACTTCAATTTGCAGATAGAATAAGAAGGTATATGTGTGCTAAAAAATTTGCGTTAAATGTATACATATGTCCGTGGTATAGGATATATTGAGTAAGTTTGTAGGATTAATTATGGCGAATATTTTTGTAGTACCTACTTATCTACTATCCTTTCTATCTACACAACGTTAAATTGAAGCCCACTTCCAATAAATCGTGAAAAGGAAACCCCAAAAAGGAAAAATGCGATAATAAAATATTTTACAAAAATTCATATTATCAGAACACAGGAAAGCCCAATAGTTGTAAAACCGACCTAAATCAAATTAAGATATAAACATTGAATTTCGGAATTTCGGTTCAAATTTTAATTGCAAAGGATATTTCAGATTAGAATATTCTAAATAAATTCAAAATTGTTATCTAAAAAAATTATGATAAAAAGTTGAAAAGTTTAAACTTTTGTTTATTGCTAAAAAAAGTTCAAAATTAAAAAAGAATTCTCAAAATATTAAGTTTTCAGTCAACATTAAGTTTTGCACACACAAAAAAACGTCTTTATTAGGTGGAGGACACGGTACTTTTATGT
Source organism: Melanophora roralis (assembly GCA_963583895.1). Lineage (NCBI taxonomy): Eukaryota > Metazoa > Arthropoda > Insecta > Diptera > Rhinophoridae > Melanophora > Melanophora roralis. The sequence goes on along the minus strand of OY757189.1, from coordinate 35,814,253 downwards.
ATAGTAATTAATATATGTACATATTAAAATTCAAACTACTTTTTTTAAATTTCATTTCACGTGTTTGAAATTAATTGTTTATTTGATTTGTAAGCGCATGTCACAGTATTAACTAAACATTTTTTATTTGTTTGCAAAACACTTGTACTTACTTTGAATGCTTTAAAAAAATGTTCAGATCTCTTTTTAAAAGTAACAAACAATTTTAGCACAAAAATATATATTTTTCTCTTTTTTGTACATAGAAATTAAGAAAAATGTTTTTATGATAAAATACAAACACACGCACACAATATGATTTTGAAACAAAGAAAGTAATTTATAAAAAAAAACGTCTAACATTCAAAAGAAATCAAAAAAATTTTCGATAGACAGCTAATGATTTTCGGTTAAAACTGAGCAATAATGTTTTTTAACTTTTTGAAGAAAATGCTTTTAACAAGCGTCAGCTTAAATGTTATAAAAATAACTTGAAAATAACTTAAGCTTTTAATTGGAATCGTTTCTATAATATCCGTCACCTTCACCCAAAGGCCTGTTGGCAGGCCCATTGTGATTCTCTTCAGAAAAGTAGAATGAAGTAAGAAAAATAAGAAGAAACTGTAAGTAAAATAATAAATAAGACGTTGCCAGCAAAGGGTACAGAAGAAGTGAGTGTTTATCGAATCACATGCAAGCGTAAAAATCCTGTAGAAATTTAAAAAATTTCCATGTACGAGGTACCTTTAGCTCCGCCCCTGAGCCAAGAATGAGAGGCATAAACTCAGATACTCTTTTGCTATGTTCATGTTTAATTTAATTTTAATCGGAAAAGCTGTATAGAAATGGCAGAACTATTTCCAAAAAAAATCTTTTCTGCCCCACTGTGCACTGTAGAATACACCCAACTTTGGTTTATAATCAACCGAAGTAAAGAGTGCTCAATTGAACTTGAAGTTGTTAAAAGAATTAGTATTCAAATGATCAATACATTGCAGCGTCATTTAAAATGACTTTTGCCATATGAGCTTGACTTTCGAGACACATCCTGGACATTTGATTTTGAGTCACTTTTTCGAGCATTGCTCGCCGTATATCACGAAAAGCATCTACAGTGTTGGCCTCCAAGCCGTAAACTGTTGTTGGTTTATCAGCATGAACTAATGGCTTCAGGTAGCTCCACAGGGAATAATTGAGAGGAATCAGACCTCACAATATTAGAGGCCACTTCACAGGCCCATTTCTCAAAATTAAACCTTTGGCAAATATTTATTTCGCACTTCTCTGTTAAACCCGAATCTGGCCCCGATGAATGTTATCTACTTTTTCAAACAAAAAAGTTATTATTCATGGCGGGGAAACGAAATGTGCTAAACGTAGATTTTTTTTGATATAATGGAGTGTGCAGACCTTGTTTAAGATTCGTCTCACTGCATCAGTTTTGGTTTTTATTAACAGCCTTTTCGATGTCAGTTTTCAAGTGATTTTCAAAGTTTATTTGGATAATTTGATGGCCTTGCTCCAACGCCCACCAGCCTATCATTGATCATTTGTCAGAGTACAAAAATTAAAAAAAAAAATTTGAGCGCAATACGACTGTTTGTTCGACACTGTCTTTAGTTCTATCGGGCTTAAAAAAACAATTTTTGACAAAAAATGCCAAAAAAATCCGCTTTGCAAAACCTAAGCATATAGAGACAGAGAGAGTTCTGAAATTTGTGTTAATGTGTTTATTTTATCATAAAACATTATTTTTTAATTTATTGAAAAATGCCAAAAATAAAGCATTTTTAAATACTAATATCACTTTTATTTATGCAGGTGGTCGATGAACATACCACACAAACTAAGCCAGAACCGAGAAATAATCGTACCCACATATTGAAATCGGATTGGTTTTGGTATACCATTCAAAATGGTTATGCCGATGAAATGGATTATTTATTCGGCGATGTAAGACAAAATTTCAAATAATTAATTTAAAAGAAATTTCAAGTTATATTTTCCTATTATTTCTTTCAGTACCTTGACAGTATTGCCAATACACCCAACTGTGATCGCCGTGAATCGTTGCCTATTAGTTTCAATAAACGTAAACGCAAACGTTTTTCACAACGCATACAACTGGAGGGTACGCCTTTGGGTTCTGGCAAACGTCGTTCATCCGTTTCAGATGCAGGCCTGCTCTCTGTGTCGGGAAGTTTCTTTGATTGTACCACAAGTCCAGATAAATTGGAAAGTGTTGGTAAACTTTTGGTAGAACCAGAGACGTCAGCATGCGAACAAACGCCATCGAAAAAGTTATCGATGCGTTTTAATCATTTTATGGATTTCTTTAGTACTGAATCAAATTATGTTGGCATATTGGATACGATAGTGAATGTAAGTAATTTTAAGGTTATTTGAATACTATTTGAAAATATAGTTTTGATTCAACATCATGCGATAGCTAAAGTTGTTTCTACACTTTCTTCATCAAGTTATTATTTGATTAAACTTTAAATGCATGTCAAATTGAACAAATAGGAACGCAATACGCTACTTGCTTTCTGGTGTAAAGGTATTTTTCTGTTATCTCTAAAAGAAGAGAAGAATAAAAGTTGAAAATATAGTTGAAGCACTTAGTCAGCAATACTGTGAATTAATTACTCTGTTCTAATATTGATTAGCAAACTATCCGGCACCCATGATTATAATTTCTGTCTTACTCACATTGTCGTAGAAATTGGATATGAAAAGAGAGAGCTCAGAAAAGTCTAGAAAGTTAAAAACAAATACTAAGTGATGTCTTGTCTCCATTGTGGCCTGATTCATAAATCTAGCACAAACGGATAATAGATTGATTAAGGGAATTCAAGCTACATCTAACAAATCCTCCAGTCCGCTAGTTCCAAAGTGCCTTAATGGGGTATCATCCTGTGATGAATGGGAAGTAATCAGCTTTATTATGTTTGGCGTTGTCGTGTCGATTGTTGTCGAATTTGACTTAAAAACAACAAGGGTGCTATTTATTTAACATCGGCGTCTTTGTTAGATGTCACCAAAAATAAAAAACGGCTACACCAACATCAACCACAACAAGTCTAAATATATGGTCCCTTTCTCCTTTGTATCTTTGTCACTTCTACAAAAGTCGTTGAAAGCAATGCTATTCTTTTGAAACAATAGGCAAGCCAACACTGATCAGTAATTGCGGCCACGATAACTCTTACCTGTTGTCTGTTAAGATTTTAAAGATACATAAAATCATCTGGTCTTAGTAAGTGCGCGAATGAAAGAAGGAAAAGGTAACAGATTGGTTATTGTCGAGCTCTGTGTTCTTTTAGATTAGTACATAAGCAACACATTGGTATCATGCTTCGCACCTTTAGGAGAATAATGTTTATTAAAATCGCCGTCCGATTCAAGTATCCTTAGTTCAGGGAAGAATTTACATCAGATAGTGGCCATCGTGACCATTGTGTCGCTGCTTTACCGATAGCAGACAGTCTGGCCTTTACCAAATTCGGGCTTTCTCTCAGCTTTGCTGTCAGGTAGAATTTGAAATTTCGTGATGCAAAGCAAACTGCGTTTGGGAATACAAGCTAACTGGCGTTCTTGGGGCTTTGGTCCCAAGTTTAACCAATGACTTGTCTGCTCGCATACATATATCCTAGTCTGAGCCTTTTCTATTCTTGTCCTCTTGTGTTATAGGAAAGTTAGCCTGAAGATATTTCAGAGCTTAGAAGTGCTGAAAGAAGTAATCTAGCATCTGCCTGGGAACCTACTCTGTTTTATAAGGATCTTAAATGAATCGTTTATGGCACTTAAATCGCTGAGTGTCTACAGCACAAGTTACATTTCTTTAAAAGAATTCTTCTGCGTAGGCGACAGTCTTAAACCCAACTAATTCATTACTCTAAACAACATGTTGAGGGTAATTTTCCATAGTAATAGTGAGTTGTATCACCTTAAAGAGTTTTTTTGTTTGCCGACCAGCTGACGTCAGGTTGTTCTATTCGAACCCTGTTAACCCAACTTTTCAGCAGATTAAACATAAATCTAATCATGGACTTATTAAGCCTCTTCTTACCCAAACATTTTCCATTTTTTAGTTCGCTAAAACTTGCTGTATGCAGTTATAAAAGAGTTTTAACAATTCACACTCTACCTTAATTTCAGCTCTTCAAAAATCCACTCGAAGAAATAGCCGAAACCAACGAAGCCCTTTTAAATAAATCCGAAATTCGCGCTATCTTTGGTAATTTTCTACCCATTCATGAGGTACACCAAAGTATGCTTGAACGTTTGCGTAACATACACAGCAAATGGAGTGAGGATTGTTCAATTGGTGATATAATTTTACAGCATCGTGATGATTTAATTAAAGCCTACCCACCCTATGTGAACTTCTTTGAACAAATGAAGGAGACATTGGTGCACTGTGATACGCAAAATCCACGTTTTCATGCTTTTCTCAAGATTAATCAAACAAAACCGGAATGTGGACGACAGAGTCTGCAGGATTTAATGATACGGCCAGTGCAAAGACTGCCAAGTATCAGTTTGTTGTTAAATGACATCCTTAAACATACCAATAAAAATAATCCAGATTATGCGCGTTTGGAAGAAGCTTTAAAGGCCATCAAGGAGGTCATGATGCACATTAATGAGGATAAAAGAAAAACGGAATCACGAATGGCAATATTTGATATTTTTAATGATATTGAAGGATGCCCGGTAAGTGTTTAAGAATAAAGGTTTTAAAAATATGAAAAATTATTTTTAATTGATTTTCTTTGCAGCCCCATTTAGTGTCATCCAATCGCAACTTTATTTCACGTTGTGAAGTTACTGAACTAACGGACCATCTTAGCGGGCGCGGTGATAATTTAATGTTGTACTTATTCTCTGATACAATTGAAGTGTGTAAGAAACGCTCAAGAGGTTTCAATAGTGCCAAATCGCCCAGCACAAATAAATCTTATAAACACATTAAATTAATATCCTTAAATGCCATACGTTTTGTTATTGACATAACAGACAGTCCACGGGCGTTTGCTTTACTTTGTCGCCAAGATAAAGATAAATTGCATTCATTTACCATTAGTGATGAGGAGATTAATAAAAATGTCTACTTGAAAACTTTGTGCAAACAAATGGCTGAAAATGCCTGTCGTACTGATACTGTAAGTTTTCCTTCTTTAATTTCTTTTTATAAGTTAAAAATAATGATTTTTTTGCTTTGTTTTTAACTTAAGGATAAGGCTTTACTATGTCGCACTTCCCAGGAATTGGAAGTGGATATTAGTGATGTGAATTTAAGTACGTTGTCAAAGGCTTTTAAATTAGCGGCTCGTACTCGTTTAAAAGTAAGTTTTTCATTTTTGCATTTCTCTTTTTTGTGTTTTTAATTATAAATGTTTTAATTCAAACTGAATTGTTTTTTTATTTTTTTTTATAGAATTTCTTATTTATTTGTTATTTCTGTTGCTTGATTTGTGTTGTTGTTGTTAATATTTCATTTTTATTTAATTAAAGAAAATGTTTACTCTACCTAGGTCGGGCGTGCATTTTCATTCAACAAGACTCCCTCAAAATTGAAACGTGCTGTTTCTACAATGATGACATCACCGTTTGGTAGCACCAATTCTTTGACACCTTCCTCACAATTAGCCCAAATGCGTTTGGCCAGTTGCACGAATATACATGTAAGTTGGCTGGAATTGAATTTTTTTTTTACATTTTTATATTAATGCTTTTGGATTATGCGTAGATATTAAAACAAATTGATTATAAAAGAGTAACAAAATTAATAGTGAGAAATTGCATCTGAAAAAGAAATGGCAATAAATAAAAATGTTTTTCTTCGGCTCTGCCGATTCTGAAATATCCTCTTTGATGTGTTAGTTTGCTATCAATTTCACGTTGGACATGAGCATTATTACAAAATTTTTTTGCATCAGACTATGAATTAGCATCCATCTGTTATAGCTGCCTATGTAAAACATTGCAAACAGTTCAAAAAAATTCGTCTTCTGGTATTAGGAAAAAAAGTCGGAGCCATGCACTCTGCGGCAGGAGACTGCACTTTCTCCGTGGCAGTTTTGCTTTAGATTTTTACTCGCTTTATTACTTCGATGTCAGCATAAAGCTCTTAATTCGTACGGCAGCGATATTCTTCGCCTATAAAAATTGGAATTTTCCTTTCAAACGATTCAAGAATAAATTTATACGCTTAAGCAAGTGCCCATACCTCTGCACTGTACAGCAGTACGGGTAGAATAAGTAGGGTGACCATATATTTCTGGTTCGAAATCAGTACAATTTTCGTTTTTTTTTTAAGTTTTTTTTGGTTTCGACCGTTATGGCGATCGACTTAAAATGACTTGCTGAGTTGATTTAAGCTTGTCCGGTCCTTCTATCTTGTGTTCTTGTAACCAAAGTGCAGGTTGACTTTGAAAAAAAAAAAAATAAAAAAAAATATTGAGTTCTTAAACAAATTTAGTTAAAATAAATGAATAATTAAAACTGTTAGATTTTTTATCCAAAAAGCAAACGATAAAAATCACTTAAATTCTTTTTATGTTTTTTTTATAATCCGTTTATTGTGTCGCTTACGTATGACAATCATACTTTAGTTCCGTTGCTGGTTGCCGAAATTATATTAAAGATGCCAACTGACGACTAAATGTTGCTAATTTCAATTAAAAAATAATTTATAATGTGGCAACCGAGAAGTCTTGGTTGCCGCTAGGTAACGCAACTGAAGTTGGGATGCTGTATATTAAATCCCTAGTTCGTTTACTATTTTAACATAAATCTGCAATATTTATATTTATATTTATTTCATGGTGTATTTCGGAAAAGTTATGATTCGTTTATTAATTTTAATGTTAAAGCAAACAATTTTTTTTCTTTAGTAGACTGTAAGGATATTTCGCGCTCTTCATTATTTATTTTAGTCAAAGTAATAAATTGTTTAAAGGAAACCAGGTTTTTTTAATAGAGTTGCTTAAATTAATAGCAGCATTAAAAACTTTTATATCTTATATTTAGCTTTTTTTTTACTAACTAAACTTAAACAAAATTCAAAGTCGCTTTTTTAATGCAAGAAAACGCAAAAGGCGGTTATAGCCAAACAATTCACAAAAAACCTGCAGCTAATCGTATGGCTGGTAAATAGCAGTCTTTTAGGGATCATTTGAATGTTTAAACGATGACACCGGATACAAAAAATGCGTCAAAATGTTTCTGAAAAATATTAATTAAAAAATTAAGTACGATTGTTGCTTAATAACAACAGTCCAATCATATCAAAAACACATAAACAAAGATTTTCTGGTTTAGCAATCGTCAAAATTACTCGTAGGAGCATCATTTTCAAGAGCCAAACAGCAATCGTCTGGGAGATAGAAAGGAGTTGCGAAATAATAGCTTGTGTCAAATAAACGTTTAAGCTTCAGCTGGGTCACTTCATGCATATATGTATGTTGGGTTAACTTTTTAGTTTGGTGGTAACTTAACAAGTTTTTAAAGAGAAAAATTTAAAGCAGAATTTTGTATTAAAAAATTAGTACAATCAGTACTTTTTCTCAAATATCAGTACAGTATCAAGAATGGTCACCCTAAGAATAAGTGTCTTGTTTAGTTTTTGGGAGCTTAACATGCTCTTTTTTGGTAAGGGCCAAATTATTTGTTTGACTTTAGTTTTCATATGTTTAACATCATATACTTGACAATATCCTGTTCACGACGGGTAGGAGTTGTATTGCCTTTTAGTGGACAGGGAATAGCGCACAGAGCCATGCGTTCTTCTAGCTAAATTGTGCAGATAGTTATATTCAAGCGCCTAACCACCTTCCTTATTTCCTCCTCCGTTCTAAGCAGCTCTGCCGATAAGCCATCAGCTCCTCCCGCTCTTGCTATTTTTCAACTGGAATATCGGTATTCTCATCTCATCTGACTAGGAGGGAGGATGTGAGGTAAGCACTTTACACCGTATTCGTTGATTGAAGAAGGGCTATCTCCATCGCTGCTTTAATCGCAGACCAAAAGTTTGAAAAAGTTTTCCTTCTAGGTTTTTAGAACGTCTTTACAAGAGGAAACACCACCAGTTTTCGACTCCTTTACATCTCGATCGCCTTACACGTCTTTCCATTTCGGCAAAGACGTTTCTGCTTCCTTTTCTCTCAATACCTATTCGCGTATACGTGTGGATGCTGTCAGCAGAGTTGTCTGTTATGCTGCCATTATCTCTGAAGTTGCTTTTTGATGCTTCTCGTAGTACGATCGTGTTTTTTTCTAAAAAGTTTTTGCTTACCAAGTACGGCTTTTGCAGCATCTTCCATGGTGTTGACAATATGCTGCCAATTGGCGCATATATTAAGACAAGGAATGCTCTTTACTTGATTCGTAACTAACCCATCTTGCTGATTTTAAAAAGCGAATCTTTTCCCTTAAAGTCAATACGATTGAGCTTTTCGGCAACTTTATTGTCAACTTTGTCACTGGGATTTGGAACCCAGCTTAGTCTGATTTTAAAGAAGTTCATATTTCCAGCAAAGACCTTTCTAAAATTCCTTACTAACCTTGTCTTGACGTAATACGCCTTTAACATCCTAAGAACCGCTGACTACCTCACTAGTCCTTAGAACATGTTCTACCGTAAGATCTCTTCCCCTTTGGATGTTAAGTTTATCCGCCTTTAACACACTACACTAATTACGCTTATCAGATTGTCTGTAGAAGTCCCATGACCACGACGCCGGCTTCGGAGCCCAACAAACAATTATTGGTGGTGTTTTTTTAAAACATAATATCCTAGTTTGGCTAGTACATATTAGGAAAATTTGCTAATCCTGACTTCCCTGGTTTAATTAAGCTTTTTGCAGCAATTGTCATCATTTAGTAATCAATAGGTAACTGTGAAGAGGGACGTCTAGTGCAGTCTGAAGAAAGCTCCTCTTGGTACTATTTTTGAAACTTTGTCAGAAGCTTCCTATAACAGCTCTTTTTTTACCGCCTCGCAATACTCAGTGCATCCCTATTTTTATTTTTATGCAAATCTAACGAAAAAAAACCGTAAACTTACTTTTTGCCACCAAGAGCTTGAATGTGTTTATGAAATCTGCAAGGACTTTTTGAATTTCTATCCTTTACACACTTTATATTTATGTCAACAATAAACCTTTGCCTTAAAAGTATTATTTTTAATGGCAACTTTTTGTTAACAAAATTTTTTCCCTAAAATGTTTTTCTTGTTTTTCCAGGAAGCTGTTGATGAAGAAGGTTCTGGCAAGCGCAGCAATTCGCCTTCAACTCAGTCACAAGTATTAGCACCTCTTTCCGTGCAGCCGACACGTAAAAATAAATCATGTAATTTAAGTAGTGTGGGTCGTCTTTAAAAACGTAACAGTAAAATTACACTAGCAACAACAACAATGAAAAAACAACACGCATAAAAAATACTCAGTTTTCTGTTATTTTTAATTATATGGAAATGAAAGTACTATTGAAAAACATTATAATTAAAACTATATAAACATAAATACATCATCATTGGCGTCCTAGTGTCATTTGCCAAGAGACACTTTAAACTATTAAAAAAAAAACAAAAACGAACTTTACTGTTTTTATCTTCCAAAAGGAATTTCATATTTAAAATTAATTTTTCTTAAGTTTCTGTAAGGATTAAACTGCATCCTTGAACTTGTTTAAAACTTTCGTTGAAAGTGTTTTAAGAATCGTAATTTTATTGTACGATGGTCGTCGCCCCTAAATCGTAAAAAAACAAAAAAACCTTCCTACAAAAAAAGACTTACGTTTAAATGGTCTTTGTTTTTAAGATTATATTTTAATAAGTAATTTAGTATAAAAATTTTAAAAGAATGTCTTCGATAGAAATGTAAAACAATACATTGACTTATAAATATATAAATATTTTTTTTAAATATAATACTATTTTAATAAGTCCTTTATAACTGTTAAAATACTGTCACAATTTTGTCTTTATTTATATTTTAAATTATAATAACAAAAAGCCAAGAAAAGAAAAAAATTAAATAAACACTCCTTCTCCCTGTTACGGTTTCTATAAAATACTTCACTTAAACTAGAGAAAGCTATAGTTTTATCTTAATAATTAAAAAAAAGTTTTACGTTTTATTTGTAATAATATTAAAGGAAATAAGTATTAAATTCAATAAAATTGTGTCGATAAGAGATTGCTGTGTAACCTTATTTAACAAAACCGTTTGTAACGTAATGCTTAAATTTTTTAAGTTTTTAATAAATTATTTCGTTATTTTATACTTTATGCTATAAGTTTTTGTATATAAAAATGTATTTTAAGACTTTTTATTTAATACAGCTTAATATTTTCAAAGGCATCTCTTCTTATACATGTAGAGATTTATAAGCCTTATCGTGTTTAAATATCTAGTTAGAATTTAAAAATATTAAATTTTCAAATTATTTTATAGATAGATATTTATAAAATATTTTTTTAAAATAAAAATAAATAAAATATGTATTTGAAAAAAAAAATATTTTAAAAAGAATATTTTAAAAGAGTATAATAGTCTATAAATTTAAAAAATAAATTAAACAATTGTGTCTCAATTATTTTTTTAATGTGAATTAACGTTAAAAAAAATAAAATGTTATTTTAAAAATTCCTTCATCACACTTTTTAAAGTAAAAAAAAAACAAGAGCAAAAGCTTTTGTAAAAATCCTAATTCAAAAAGTAAGATCGTTGATTTTTTTTTCAATGTCTAAAGGATACATTACATAATAATACTTTTTCCATTGTATAATTATGCACTGAAATAAACTGTTTAAGGCTTAAACTAAACGAATAAGTGGTCCATTTAACTTGTAAAGTATATTATATCGTAATTATTCAGTATAAATAAAATATAAATAAAAACTATTTTTGTAATAAAAACAGTATTTACATCAGTGTTAATTGATATTTTTATTTTTTTTTATTAAACTAGCTGACCAGCGAACATCGTGACTCTTTTGATTTAATATATACTGTGTTAAGTCTTTTGCCTTAGCGATATGCATTATTTCACTAGTTTCTGTATTTCAAAAATTTCTAATTCAATTTCTGAACTTTCTAAATAATATTCAGAAGCGATTTGCAGCATTCTGTTTAAATAGAAGTAAAAAAATGCTTTTTTAAATTCCTATATTAAAGTCATTGACAACTTGATCGATTGAGCAAAGCTGTTTCGTTTTAATAAAATGCCGTAATTAGCCCCCAGAATTTTATAAGTTAAAATCAGAAATTTTTAAATCAATTTCTGATTTTTTATAATTTTATTTTAGAATTTCCTCATTCAATTCCAAAATTTTTTTAATGCATTTTTGAACTTTTCATTTGTTTCTTAGAATTTTCTAATTGTCTTTTACAATTTGTCATTTGTATATCAGAATTGTTTAATTGTGTTTCAGAATTTTTCATTAGAAACATAATATTTGCAAGATATTACGTATCAAAATATGCATAAGATTGCAAACCATTTTTAAGAAGCTGCTACTTTAAAAAGCTCCTATTGAAATATTTTATTTCCATAATTAATATAATTATCTTTCATTTTCGTAAAAAAAAATACCATAGTTGTCGGGATATATTAGAAAAAAGCATTGATTTTATTTTTTAAAAAACTGGGCTACTTTAGGCTTTTGCTTTTATCTTGATTACTATATAACTGATTTAACTTATTTTAACAAGCGGCTTTCCCCGGGATATTGCTGGTAGCCTTACACCAAATTTTGTTCTGTAATATTTCAGTTGGCTCCCTACAGTGGATTTTAACACGTACAGACGGATAAGACCCAGTCGACCAATTAATTCAAAACGATTCAGATAAAATTGAAATTTTACTTAATTTGGCTGAATTCACAACAAATTAACTTAGTTTTTCCTTAGTTTTGTATGGCAACCTCCTTAGAGGGTGGAGATAGGGTAAGTATGTTCTAGGAATGTGTTTGGGAGGAAAACTAATGGGGATCTGTGATAAATTTTATTCCTCTAAGGGCGACTCCGGGAAAGTTGTTGTGGTGCAGGGTCGACTCCGCGGCAGTTGTAGAGGTTTTTATTTTATTTTTTTTTATTTTAAAGAAATAAACAGGTGGTCGAGGTTGCTGGCTTATATCTCGTCATTTATAGGGCGATTTTTCTAAATTTCAATAGAATTCTCACAAGAAACCTGATGTGTTGATACCACAACCAGGTCCGAGAAATGTTAAGGGGCTTTATAAACCTAGTTTCAACAGATTTACGAACAGACGGACATAGCTTAATCGACTATAAAAATATATACTTTAAGGGGTCGCAAATGGATATTAAAGAAATTACAAACGGAATGACAAACTTATATATACGCATCACCATATAAGGGGGTTTCCATACAAAATTTAAATGAATGAAATTGAGAAAAACCCCTACAACTTCCTTAGTCACCCTAAGAGGGTTAAAATATGATACCGACCCCTATTTAAATATTAGAAATATTTTATAAATAAAAAAAATTAAAAAAAAATAAAGGTTTCGAAAGGCCAATGTGAAGGGTATGTAAGATTCAGCACAGCCGAATATAGCGCTCTTACTTGTTTGCTTGGCGTTGTCGTGTAGATTGTTGTCGAATTTGGCACAAAAACAACAAGGGTGCTATTTATTAAACTTTGGCGTATTTGTTAGACGGTGCCAAGAAACTAAAGACGACTACGCCAACGCCAACCACATATATGGGTTAATAGAACCAACCCGATGTTTAAGATGCCATTAAATTTTAATTTAAAAAGCATCAAAAACTAGTATTAAAAGTTGCAATTTTTACTGCATGCAATTAAAATGCCAAAAAATGTCAAACTTTAAAGCTCCCCAATGCTTGTTGTGATAAAAAGCATTTTTTTGTAAGTAATGAAGAGATTTGTGTACTTTTACCGGATTTACCGGATTTAAGTCGTTGTTCAAAAACTTAATATTTCAATTTACTTCCAGATTTCATACCTGCAACGTGCGACGGTTAAATTCCAATAGACTTTAAATTTTTTGCACTCGCCCAGAGGCCGGCTACCCACAATCCTTTTTATGCGAAGCATAAGGATACTTAATAAAAGTTATGTAAATTTAAATATAACGTTACCTTAATATAGAAAGGCCCTAACTCTTATCTATTTTATAAGCCCAGATTTTTCTTTATTTCGACAAATTGTATGCTCTTACATTATAAGAAGCCGAAACAAGTTAGGGTCTACAAGTTAGGTAGGGTCTTTCCATATTAAGGTGACGATATGGTAATATGCAAAGCCATTTATAACTTTAACTTTACGGAATATTTCTTTATTTAGTGCGTATTTAAAATTGTTTCAAGGCTATTCTTCATTTTTATATAAATCCTTTTTCCTTCCCTTAAAAAATGCATAATTTTTTTACAGCAACTTTTACTTTTTTTGAGCCATTTTTATTTCTCCGGTTTGCCTTTTTTAATTTTTTAAATTAAGGTAATTTTTCAAGTCAAGGTATTTTTTCATGTTAGCATTATTTATATTAACAAAAAGTTTACAATTGGAAAAGGACCCCAAAACCCGTAAAAAATTAAGCTGATTTTTAAAATAAAAACATTTTCGTTTTGTTGCTTTCTATATTAAAAACTGAGACAATTTTTCATTTTGGGGCCATTATTTAAGAGCCACTAATATCACATAAAATAAAAAAAACGTTTTTGTAATTTTTGATTTTTTTATTAACTTTCCAAAATAAATTTTTTAAAATTTAATTTTGCCAAAAAAGTAAATTTTTTTATGATTGCGGTCTAATTGTGTAATATATAGAAAGAATGTTGCACGATTTTTTTCGCTGCGAAACAAAGGGGGGAAAACTTTATTAAATTTCAGTAATTTGCATATAGTTAATTAGTTTTTTTTAATTAAAAAAATATATATAAAATTAAATTTTTATTACAATAAAATTATGTTGAACTTCTGTGTGCCAAAAACAGAAAAAAACGATTTAAAGAGAACCGTGCTACGTCTTTTCTATATTAAAACATCAATATCCGTTGAAAGGCAATTCGTGAAAAACATTATTTGTGCAGCTTAAACAATATTTTTAATATATTTGGATGAAATTTTAAAAGAAATTAAGTTCTTTTAACCAGAACTTTTGATTCCAAAAAAAGTTTTACAAAATTCCAAATGTGAAAAAATGATCCGATCCAGTAGGCTTAACTACTAAGATTGTCAAAACTTTGAAATCCATTAATAATAATAATTTTGTATCGGTTTTAAGTTTTAATGGACACGAGGAGGGTTTTTTGGGGCTTTATGGGACTTTTATATCTTAAAAAATACGGCAAATCTATTTTTACAAGAATTTATTTTTCAAATGCTCTTTACTCTTGTTCTGAAAGTGCATAAAAGTAGTTTAAAGCATTAATTATTAAAAAGTTTCAAGTTTAGGTAGACTTTAAAACAATCACTTTTTTTTTATTTTTTATTCGAGTATAATGTATTTAAAAGTATATATGTTGTAAAAAAATATATTTCATATGAGAATATTGCACTTTTTCAATGCCAGCCCAAGTACAAATAAGGCAAAAAGCTTTTCGCTATATGGAGCAAACCTACACATCTGCCTACGCACAAATAAAAAAAATTGAAATAGAAAAAATAAATAACTATGCTAAGATGATAAGGTATTTATTTGTGTCCAAATAAGTTAGGAAATTAATTTTTTTTTCATATTTTTTTTAATGAAGATTTTTAGTTTAGGTGTATCCTTGTTTGGAAGTGCTAGAAATTTGAAAAGGCTATGAATGAAGCACATTAATACTAATATCCATAAACAATTTAATTGAGCTACTGATACTTTTCTCTTCGTTAGGGCATATTTAATTTTAAGGATATATGGAAAGGACATGAGTCCTTGTAAATGAAAATTAAATTTAAGGATTTAATTTAACTTTTATAATTAAAGTCTCTGTGCCAAGTTAGAAGAAGCAGTTGTTTTTTATATTTTTTTAAATTTTTGATCATTTTTTGTTTTTTTTTTAATGGGACAATTTTGAGCTAGGCGCTTCCTTGCTTGTAATTAAATAAAACTTAGGCAGGTCATGAAGCATGTCATAGCTAATGTATGTAAAAAATTTCTCTAGGCTTTCATTGTTTTTCTCATAATTATGGCAATTTTAAGTTTAAAGGATATATGAGAAGGACATAAATTCATGAAAATTAAGTGATACAAATTTATCTTATAGTTATATGTTACCAATTAAGGTTTCTTGCTTAAATACAAAGAAAAATTAATTTTTAAATTTTTGATTTTTTTACTTTTTTGAAAAAGGACATTTTTGAGGCAGACGTATCCTTGCTTGGAATTGAATGAAATTTAGGCAGGTCTTGAAGCATGTGATAACTAATGTGTGTAACAGATTTCACTAAACTATTATTGTTTTTTCCTTTGTTATGACAATTTTGATTTAAAGGATATATGAGAAGGACATGAATCCATGGAGATTAAGTGACACAATTTTAAGTTTTGGTTATATTTTACCGATTTAAGTTTTTTGCTTAATTGAAAAAGAAAAATAAGATTTTTAGTTTTTAGCTTTTTTTACCCTTTTGAAAAAGGACATTTTTGAGGTAGGTGTATCCATGCTTGAAATTAAATGAAATTAAGGCAGGCATTGAAGCATGTTAAAACTAATGTGCTTAGCAGCTTTCGCCAAGCTACCATTGTTGTTCTCTTAGTTATGACAATTTTGATTTAAAGGATTTATTAGAAGGACATGAATCCACGGAGATTAGTTGATTAAATCGTAGAATTTAGTTGTATTTGCCGATTGAGGTTTCTTGCTTTGTTGATTTTTTTTTTTAATTTTCGAGCTTTTTTTACTCATTTAAAAAAGGGCATTTTTAGGAAGGCGTATCCTTACTTGGAATTAAGTAAAATTAAGGCAGGTCGTAAATTATGCTAAGCTATAGTAGTGTGTAACAGATTTCCCCAAGCTATTATTGTTCTTCTCTTAGTTATAACAATTTTGATTTTAAGCATATATGAAAAGGACATAAATCCATCGAGATTAGTGATACAGTCTTAGGTTTTGGTAATATTTTACCGATTTAGGTTTCTTGCTTTGTTGAAAAAAAAATAATTTTTTTGATTTTTGATTTTTTTACTTTTATGAAAAAGAACATTTTTGGTTTAGACTTATCCTTGCTTGGAATTAAATGAAATTTAGGCAGGTCTCGAAGCATGCCATAACTAATGTGTGTAACAGATTTCACTAGCCCATAATTTTTTTTTCTTATTTTTGGCAATTTTGATTTGAAGGATATAGGGAAGGACATGAATCCATGAAGATTAAGTGACACAATTTTAGGTTTTGGTTATATTTTACCGATTTAAATTTCTTGCTTAATTAAAAAAGGAAAATTAATATTTTATTTTTTTTTACTTTTTTGAGAAAGGACACTTAAAAAATTTCCTTGCTCGAAAACAAAAAAAATTGTACAGTTCATAAAGCATGTTAAATTTAATGTCGGTACAAAATTACAATAGTCCATAATTTTTTCCGCTGTTTTATGGCAATTTTAATTTAAAGGATATATGGGAAGGATACGAATCTTTAGAGCTTAAGTAATACAATTTAAGTCATATTTTATCATAAATTTTTGATATTTGATATGTGCCAATTTTGATTTTTTTTGATAACTCATTCTATTTTTGGCCACCCGTTATATGAAATTAAGGCACTGTGCGCTCCCTCGTGGAGCACAAGGGTTACACTCAAACTTTAAGCTCAACTGCACTTCCTCTATAGTCGGGTGATACTTCAAGTCATTAATATACTGCGGGTTTAGAAACTACAGATTTATTTCCAATTTTTTTTAATTCTTCTAATCTACAATATTTTCAAATTCGTAAAAACAAGTTTTGCCCTGATATCCTTTAGTTAAATTAAAACATGTATTTATAGATGTTTTTTTTTTTGTAATAATTAAGTACTATATTCATTTGCAATGGTGTATGTAAGTATATTTATGGTTTAAATACAAAAAAGATTAAAAATTTTTATATAAAAAAATAAAAATCTTATAAAATGTGTATGATTTACAAAAAAATCAATTAAATGCATTAAATAAATGTTAATTATTTTCATGTAACACTAATTCATAAATACTTTAAATTTTATTTTATTTTATTTTATTTTATTTTATTTTATTTTATTTTATTTTATTTTATTTTATTTTATTTTATTTTATTTTATTTTATTTTATTTTATTTTATTTTATTTTATTTTATTTTATTTTATTTTATTTTATTTTATTTTATTTTATTTTATTTTATTTTATATAAAATTGATATAAAAGGCACAAAACTAAAAAAAAAAATTTAAATAATTTTTTAAAACGCATAAATACAAATATTTTTTTTTGAAATATAAAAATTTAAAAACCATTAAATAATTTTTAATGGAATTATTTTTAAAGTTTATTAATGAGAAACAATACTTATTTGAAAGACTACAAAGCTAATTTGAAAGCTAAAGTTCACACTAGGCAAATATTTGATGAAAAAGACGTGACTTCTAATATGTAAAAATGTTTCAAATAATGCAAATTAATTTCATGACCATAGGTTGCCACCTATTTTGTCAAACATTTGCCTAGCCTGGGCTATAAGCCTTTATTAAGTTTATAAATAATTTACAAAAATATTAAAATCAATAAATTAATTAAAAAAAAAGAAATTTAAACTGAAATCGCAGCAAATATTTTAATTTTTGAAATCTAAACCCATAATACGGCATTGGAATCATCATTATTAAGAGCTGAAAATCGTTGAAACTTATTGCTTATTGCATTATGATATGTTTTCGAAGGCGAATCCCAACGATGGGACATATCCTGCGAAGAGTTCAAAGGCAAACCAACAATATTGGCTTTTAAAGTCGAATTACGACTGTCTGTGGTTTGCAAATCATTATCGCTTGCTTTAAGCGATTTCAGTTCCTTAGCCATAAGGCATCCCTTCTTGCTCTTAGGGGTACTTGAGAGCATGGTGGAACTAAAGGGCACACCAATGTCGGGAAATGAACTAATCGAACTAAAGCCACTTTCATCTTCTGTACTAGAACCGGTAAGATGATGGTGCTGTTGTTTATGGGCAAGAGTACTTGGGGGCGAACGAAATGGTGTAGAGGGTTCTTCATCAGTTTCCACTTTAGACGAGGCCGACGAAGCGGCCGATGAGGTGGAATGAACCGAACTATCTGTTGAGCTGCGTAATGAGAGGCGAGAGTCACGCATATTGGTTGAACGCAAGAAAATCATTTCAGGGGCGAGATTGTTAGTGGCAGCATTGTTGGCATTAGATATGGTAGGTGTGGCATTCGATGAATCATTTGTTGTAGAGTCGGCAACGTTGGCAGCTGCTTCTATGCTTGTAGAGTTAAGCATTGGCTCCTCCGTTGACATTGTTGTTACTGATGTTGTGGACATGGCATTGGAAAGGCGGCATGTTTGTGAAGCAGCATTGGGAGTTAGGGAAAGACGATGATGCGTCAGATCTGGTTGAAGTTGCGAAGTGTTTAGCAAATTTTGTATGGTGCGTAAAAGTCTAAAGGCTTCATGATTTAGTTTTACTTCTACATCATCTTTGGTGGTGGTTAAGCGTGAGTCTAACTGTTTTGGAGAGCGACGCCTAAAATAAATTAAAAAAAAAACAATTTTTATTTTATTTCATTAATGAATCCAAAATCCTAACTTACCAGGTAAAATCCTTAAACGTACTATATGATTGGGATGGTGTCATGCCTGTTTCGTAACCACGATCATCGCTTCTTTTGCCTTTAGAACCTAAACTTGATGGTTGTTGATTTATATCAATGAGATTCGTGCTGCTTCGTGCACGCAAATAAGTTGTGGACGCTGATGATGTTGAGGAAAAAGTTGTTGATGTCTCATCTAAACTATTATTGTTGTTGTTGTTTTTGGTGTTGCCACCCGCATTCTTTTCATGGCCACCTGCTATATACACTTGAAAGAGACTTTTTGAGCGTTGAATTTGTTCTAATTTATTATTGCTTTTGCTATGCTTTTGTATTGTTGCCTTATGTTGTTGTTCCATTTGTTTTTGTTGTTGTTGCTGCTTCTGAAGCTGTTGCTGTTGCTCTTGTTGAAGTTGTTTTTGACTTTGGTAACGTTCAAGAAATCTTGCCACTTCCTCCATAACAGCTCGATACATTTCACAACTGGTTTCCACCTGTTGAAACGATATGAAAGAATAGAAAAAGGAAATTAACAAATTGATGGGACATTAGCATCGTCAATTTGTCACTATAAATCAATAGTAGATGGAAAGAGAGAATAACTAGAAACTGCTTTAATTTATGTTCGCTTATGGTTGGCTCTAACTATATATTAAATTCATTTAAATTAAGTGTTGAAAAATAATTAATTGAAAAATGTTTTAAGGAAAAGTGTTTTTGCG
Source organism: Melanophora roralis (assembly GCA_963583895.1). Classification (NCBI taxonomy): domain Eukaryota; kingdom Metazoa; phylum Arthropoda; class Insecta; order Diptera; family Rhinophoridae; genus Melanophora; species Melanophora roralis. Next base: position 35,794,784 of record OY757189.1, on the reverse strand, counting down.
CCATTAAATATTAAAAATAATATTAAATATGTCGAGAATCTTTACAATTCACTTAATTCAATTTAGAAAACTCAAAGCAAATGTTTAATTTTTGAAACGCCTTGAGGTAAAAAATAGAACTGATTGATGTAAAAAGAAAACTATGATCAGGCGTTATGCTATAAAACCACTTAAATACTATTTGAGAAATAGTGGTTAAAAGCCTTTGCCTTTGCCGTCTTCTAATCCAGTCTTGATCTAATTCGACCTTCATTTGTGAAGGGTATCACATACTGGCGAGGGCATACATATGTCAGTTTGCCATTCCGTTTGTAAATTCTACAATATTCACCTGCGAACCCATAATGTACATATAATTTGGGTATATAGGATGACCATTCGTACTGATTTCATCAGTACATGTACTGATTTTTAATTTAGTGTACTGATAAAATATCTGTGTACTGAAATGTACTGATATTTGAGAAGAAGTACTAATTGTACTGGTTTTTTAATATAAAATTCTATTTTAAATTTTTTTTCTTTAAAAACTTGTTGAGTTACCACCAAACTAGATAGTTAACCCAACATACATACATATATGCATGAAGTGACCCAACTGAAGCTTAAACGTTTATTTGACACGAGCGATTATTTCGCAACTACTTTCTATCTTCCAGATGATTGCGGTTTGGCTCTTGAAATTGATGCTCTTACGAGTAATGTTGACGATTGCTAAACCAGAAAATCTTCGTTTATGTGTTTTTGAGATGATTGGACCGTTGTTATTAAGCAACAATCGTAATTAATTTTCTAATTAATATTTTCAGCAACATTTTGACGCATTTTTTGTGTAACCGGTGTCGTCGTTTAAACATTCAAACGATCCCTAAAAGCCTGCCATTTACCAGCCATACGATTAGCTGCAGGTTTTTTGTGAATTGTTTGGCTATAATCGCCTTTTGCGTTTTCTTGCATTAAAAAAGCGACTTTAAATTATGTTTAAGTTTGGTTAATAAAAAACTAAATATGAGATATAAAAGTGCTTAATGCTGCTATCAATTTAAGCAACTCTATTCAAAAAAATTTATTACTTCGACTACAATTAATAATGAAGAGCGCGAAATGTCCTTACAGTCAAATAAAGAAAAAAAATTGTTTGCTTTGACGTTAAAATTAATAAACGAATCATAACTTTTCCGAAATACACCATGAAATAAATATAAATATAAATATTGCAGATTTATGTTAAAATAGTAAACGAACTAGGGATTTAATATACAGCATCCCAACTTCAGTTGCGTTACCTAGCGGCAACCAAGACTTCTCGGTTGCCACATTATAAATTATTTTTTAATTGAAATTAGCAGCATTTAGTCGTCAATTGGCATCTTTAATATAATTTCGGCAACCAGCAACGGAACTAAAGTATGATTGTCATACGTAAGCGACACAAAAAAACGGATTATAAAAAAACATAAAAAGAATTTGAGTGATTTTTATCGTTTGCTTTTTGGATAAAAAAAATCTAACAGTTTAAATTAATTTATTTATTTTAACTAAATTTTTTTAAGAACTCAATATATTTTTGTATTTTTTTTTTCAAAGTCAACCTGCACTTTGGTTACAAGAACACGAGATAGAAGGACCAAACAAGCTTAAATCAACTTGGCAAGTCATTTTAAGTCGATCGCCATAACCGTCGAAAGTGGTTCTAAGACTATAAAAACAAAAAAAAAAAAACGAAAAGTGTACTGATTTCGAACCAGAAATATATGGTCACCCTAGGCATGACGTTTTTTCCATACAATTTGACGAAAAAATAAAATATAATCTATTTTATTATGACAGTGATTTTTCTTGTGCTCTTACTTTGAAAAGAAATTATTTTAAAAATATTGCCATACTTTTTTCAATTTCATAAACTTTGAAAACAAAACCCCATGTTTTAGCGAAGAAAACTAAGAACAAATAAATAAATAAAAAAACCCTTTTAAAAATGTAATTTATACATAAAATTTTTTAAATTTATGAATTAAATAACTAATATTGTTAAAAAAGTGTTTATAGAAGTACAAAAGCATGACAATTTGCAGTCGCTAATGGACAAAAGCTTTTGTTTAAAGCAAGCTTTGTAAAAAAAAGTGAAAATCTTAAATGTGAGTTTTCGAAGTTGCAGCTGACATTTCAAATATGGCCCTGTTTTCTCTAAGAAATGTTTCTGTTTGAAGTTTCGGACGTGCTCTGTTGCATCAGTTAGTGCGAAAATGATCAATAACTGCACGTTACAGTTGCTCATTAGGCCAATTACATTGACCCTAAAATAAAAGAAGGGGTCTATAAACTTAATGTAAAATATATTTTTCTAAAAATAAATTCCTAGAGTTTGAAAGCGTTAGGCTTATTAAACGATTAATGTGGACTTGCCAAACCTAAATAAACAAAAAATTCAATACAGATTGCCATTCTAAACTGCCATATTAATAGCTCTCGTGATGCCAAAAAAACCCCCGCTTTACAACGTAAAACAATAAATGATATATAGAAGTCGAACCAAGCCGCACCACACGAAGGTGGCTCTGTATCAAAGTCGCTCGAGTTGAACTTCGACTTATGACATTTTCGGTTCGACATTTTTATGTCAAATAGCTTTGCTAATCACATAAAGTTTTGCATGAGCCAAAATAAAAGGATAAAAGGATTAACACATTTTTATAATTAATCCTGTTTTTATAAAATTTTTATTATTTTAAGGTTCAGTACAAAATGTTTGCATTTCAAAAAAAATCTTTTAGAAAGCGATTTCTTTTCTTTGCTAAATCTAGTGCTGAATAGTATGTGAAAAAGCAGACAATAGTTTAATTGTAAAGAAAATATATTTTTATTATCTTAACACTTTCACTTTCTTCTATTTTTCATTATAAATGTATACTTCTATGTATAGATACTTATATGTACAACATGCACTTACATATGGTAACCTAAAATCCAAAAAGGCGTATCTTAAAAGGTTAAAAGTAAGAAATTCGTTCTAGATAAATTCCACTTGGTTTAGGAAATTCCTTACTCGTCGTACTTGATACAACTTAATTTTAGTAAAAATTAATTGGCTTATTTTTTGTGAGGAGAAAAAGACTTTAGCTTTTTTTTATAACGGATTTAAAACTGATGAACACATTTTTCGATTCTTTAATGGAGCCATTACTTTTCTTCAATGTAAGATATGTAGGGTGACCATATATTTCTGGTTCGAAATCAGAACACTTTTCGTTTTTTTTAGGTTTTTTTGGTTTTTATAGTCTAAGAACCACTTTCGACAGTTATGGCGATCGACTTGAAATGACTTGCCAAGTTGATTTAAGCTTGTCCAGTCCTTCTATCTTGTGTTTTTGTAACCAAAGTGCAGGTTGACTTTGAAAAAAAATGCAAAAAAAATATTGAGTTCTTAAAGAAATTTAGTTAAACTTTTTATCCAAAAAGCAAACGATAAAAATCACTCAAATTCTTTTTATGTTTTTTATAATCCGTTTATTGTGTCGCATACGTATGTCAATCATACTTCCGTTGCTGGTTGCCGAAATTATATTACAGATGCCAACTGACGACTAAATTTTTAATTAACAAATAATTTACAATGTGGCAATCGAGAAGTTTTGGTTGCCGCTGGGTAAAGCAACTGAAGCTGGAATGCTGTATATTAATTCCCTAATTCGTTTACTATTTTAACACAAATCTGCAATATTTATTCTCCGTGATGTGTTCGGAAAAATTAAGATTCGTTTATTAATTTTAACGTCAAAGCAAACAATTTTTTTTTTTTATTTGACTGTAAGGACATTTCGCGCTCTTCATTATTTATTTTAGTCAGAGTAATAAAAGTAAAGGGAACCAGTTTTTTTGAACAGATTTGCTTAAATGGATAGTAACATTAAAAACTTTTATATTTAGTTTTTTATTAACGAAACTTAAACAAAATTAAAAGTCGCTTTTTAGCGATTATAGCCAAACAATTCACAAAAAACCCTGCAGCTAATCGTATGGCTGGTCAATAGCAGTCTTTAAGGGATCGTTTGAATGTTTAAACGGCGACACCGGTTACAAAAAATGCGTCAAAATGTTGCTGAAAAATATTTATTAAAAACTTAAGTACGATTGCTGCTTAATAACAAAGGTCCAATCAATATTTTCTAGATTTTTCTAGATTAGCAATCGTCAAAATTACTCGTAAAAGCATCATTTTCAAGAGCCAAACAGCAATCGTCTGGAAGATAGAAAGAAGTTGCGAAATAATCGCTCGTGTCAAATAAACGTTTAAGCTTCAGCTGGGTCGCTTCATGCATATACATATGTATGTTGGGTTAACTATCTAGTTTGGTGGTAACTTAACAAGTTTTTAAAGAGAAAAATTTTAAATAAAATTTTATATTAAAAAATCAGTACAATAAGTACTTTTTCTCAAATATCAGTACATTTCAGTACACAGATTTTTAAACAGTACACTAAGTTAAAAATCAGTACATGTACTGATAAAATCAGTACGAATGTTCACGCCCTTTTGGATTTATGGTGACCATATGTATATTTTTATATACACACATATCCATATATATGCAAGTATTAAAATAAAACAGCGTTTTTCTAAGCGCCAATGGTTAGGTTGTTTCATGATAGGCGGAAAGACGATTTAAATATATGAATTACTATAACTATTTATCACACGAACAGATTATGACAATAAATAAATTACGGTGGAGGGAATAGATATTGTAAATATTAAAATAAAAAAGTTAAATTAATCAAGCATAACAGAAGATTTAAATCATAGTATAAGTTGTAGTTTAAAGTATTGGCGGTTTTCACTCATGGTGATTAAGTGTCTTGTAAGTTTGGTATTTGTGGTAAGCGTGGTAAGCAACAAAACACAAATTGTAAATTTAAATTATTTATCATAAATACCAAATTTGCACTTTACACCAGGAATGAAAACCGCTAATACACTCAAAAAATAAACCAAGTAATCCTTACTTAAACCAAGTCAAGTCGTAGCAATGGGGCAATGGGGCTGAATTGCCTTGTAAAAGCTGCAGGGGATACTTTTTGTTTATACAGCGTGTCTTGTGGCAAATTAATATTTTTCAAATACGACTAATTAAAAAAGTAATAAACGATGTGGAAGGAGGGTGACTCCGTTGGAATTGCCGTTTGTGCGGATTCGTCAGTCACGATGTCACAGTGGTCGAGTGAGCATCGCGCTTTCGCTGTGGTGACATTTTTTAAGATTTATGATTCTTACGTAAGTGCTCGTCAGCAATTTCGTTCAAAGTTCGGTATTCGGTGAAAATATGATAGACCGAGTATAAATTTAATTCGTTCGTGTGTGCAAAGATTCCGCGCAACTGATTCGGCTATAAATGTCCTACGGCCAGTGCCCAGTCGATCATTAAGGACTCCCGAAAGCATTGAACTTGTTGAAAGCAGTTTAAGTGAAAATCCCTGGCTTTAAATACGGTAAGAGCAGTCTCACTCGGACTTCCAAAAGTGATTATTCATTAAATTTTAAAAAAAGATCGGAAGTGTCATCCTTTTAAAATTTAAATCGTTTAAGAACTGAAAGAAAGTGACTTTGATTTATGCACAAATTTTTGTGAAACGATGTTGGAGCGTTTACGCACTGTAAATCACATTTTTTGGAGCGGCGAGGCTCATTTTTACCTAAACGGCCAAGCCAACAAGCAAAATTGCCGTTACTGGGATCCAAGAACCCTCAACTCTCGTTTGAAACATCAGAAAAAATTGCATTGCCCCTAGGGTAACTGCTTGGTGTGCCTTATCTAAGCATGAGATAATTGGAATATTTTTTTTTTTGGAAAGTTATCGAGGCCAGGCGACGAATGCCAACGGTGAAAATTATCGACGCCCGATTACGGAATTTTTTTTGCCAAACCTGTGAACTCATCAATCTTTACACACGTGGTTTTAACAGGATGGGGCGACTGCACACACAACCATAGCTTCGATGAATTTGCTTCGGGAAAATTTCCCCAAAACCTGATAGGTCGCTTTCGACCCTCCCACGGCCACCGAGGTCACTCGATCTAACTCCATGAATTTTTTTTGGATGGGGCTACTTCAAAGAGAGCGTTTATAATGACAATTTCTAATCGCTTATGCCTTCAAAGTAAAGTATTTGTCGAGAAATCACCTCAATTAAACCAAGTTATATTTAAAATTTAATTGGGTTAACGAATTTCTTGATTGAAATCCATTTTGTATTTTTTCTGTGTGGGCTTTACAAACATCCAAAGAAAATCATAACACCCCAACCACGTAGGTGATAGGGATATATAAATGTTTGACAAAACAACTGATTTATTTGTTTTTGAAAAGTATGTGAAACTGGGAAATTCCATTAAGTCGGGTGTGACCAATTTACTCTATTTTTTTGCCTTTAACATAAACAATTCAAAATTTTTAATAAAAAAGGTTATGTTTTCCAGTGATGAGTGGTTTTTAATTGTTTAACAGTAAGAAGACACTACAGGAACATTATTTCTACACACAATGGCCACTCTAAAACTGTGATGGTTGGGCCCTTGCAAATTGGAATTTTAGATAATTTTGGCATTAAAGATCGTATTGTGTTAAATGTTTTTGAGATCAAGTTTATTTGCTTATATTACACGGTAGTTTAAAGTGTTTTTAATCGCATTTGTTACCTTATTTCTATATAAAACTTTTTTGAAAAATGTGACGGGTGTGACATTTCCGTCAAAACTTAAGAAAAAGAAGAGGCCATTATTCAGCATGTGATCATTTTTAACTCTTGTCTTAATAAAAATGAATTTTCAACAAATTTATTTCTATTTTTTTTTTTAATTCTCTTTTATACGTAAATTTATTATTTATTTTTGAAAGAATAAAGCGATTTTCCCTATTTTGAGCCCTTTTACTTGGAATTGACCAACTTCGTTTATGTTATAAGCTTCTCTATATTTTTTGCTTAAACATTTTTAAATATAAAACAATGTATACCGACATATTTATTAACACATTAACAGTTATTTTCTTTTGACTTTAAATGCGATTATTTATCTGATTTTAATTTAATTGAAAAATTATGCTAAAAAATTTAAATTCACAAGTGAACGTAGTATTTCGTGTGAAAAACGTTTAAAATTTAAGTTAAAATAATTTGTATACAAATGTAAATTAAATGCACATAAATAATAATTAAAAACAAAAACAATAATAATAATTTGCATGTTAACACGCTGTTTGCAAAATATAAAATAATTCACATAAAGTCCGATTAAAACATGTCATCAGGTGATTAATGGTTTGCCTTATGACACAAATTGAAAATTTAAATTTTTAATGCGATTAATGTGTGCTTTTTTATATTTTCTTCTGCAGTGGATTTTTACACAAAAACCATGCTAGCCCTCATAAATAATGTAGGAAAACTCGTGTTTTTTAAACTTTTTAAATCTGCATATGTTTAAGGCTGTAAGGACCATATACCATCCACTTCCGTTCTGAATTTTATAATGATTGGCAGAATTTACCACGGGCTCCATTTAGGTCCCACAGCCGAAAATTATCTTATATTACATAAATTTTTTTTAAGTTTAAAGAACCTTGGTTAAAACACTCTTCAGGCCAGGTGCCTATATCCCCCATTTAACTGGCAGATGTCTTTTAAGAATACGTTGTCGATATCACCGCCATCAAAAAATATAATGAAAGTCAGTAGCATCTATAACACCTGTCATGAAAGAAAGTACCAGATCGGATGGATGTTTGTTGTTAGCAAGCGAAAATGTCACCTGATCGCCAGTTTCACACCATTAAACGAAAGGCTGACAATCCGCCTAAGGGCCAAGGATTTTTTTATCAGCACGTTCTGTGCTCATGCGCCAACAAAAGTGAAAGCCAAAAAAGCCAAAGTCAAGTTTAACGAGCGTCTAGAGCAGACTTGAGTCCGCTGCTCAGGCTAGACTTTTATATTGTTTTTGGGGCTTTTAATGGAAAAATAGGCAGGAAGAACATCTTTGGTATGACTGTGGGTAAGTTTGGCCTCCATGACAACACTTCCAATAACGCGGTTAGGCTGATCGACTTCGCTGTCGCAAGACATGTGCTTATTAGCAGCACCAAGTATAAATATCGCGAAATCCATAGGTCCTAACAGACAAACAAGAAATTAAGTCGGTTATGTTGTGATGGACAGAAAGCATGCCTCCAACATGCTGTCGAAGTGGCTACCTAGAGCGGCCCGAAAAGAACCAATTACAACCAGTGTAAAGCCATCACAGAAGCTGAAAACATGGCATATAGAGTGACACTCGGGCTATGTTGATGTAATACCGACAGTTGCAAAGGGAGGAAAAGGGAATCGAAAAGGCAAAAATGTAAAAAGAGGTGTATGGAAACAGGAGTGACGCCGAAAATTCGAGCAGCGAGGCAAACTTCAAACAAAAGACCCGTATACTCTCTTCGTGTAGAGTTATAAATGAAAACAGACGCAGAGTGCTCTGAGTACTTAAAGAGAACATTTCGCCAGATTGTTACTCGCTTGAGGAATGCAACCACTAACCAGTCATATATGATGAAGTGTAACGCCCACCCTCTAACGCAGACGAGGTCAAATCAGCAATTGGCCAGATTAAGAACAAAAGAGCCGCAGGTGCAGATGAATTACCTCCAGAGCTATATAAGACGGGAGGAAAATAGCTTATGAGGTGCATGCATCAGCTGGGCTGCACCATAAAATCATGCCCGATTATGAAAGCCTCAGCACACTATGCCCAATTTGTAAGAAGGGAGACAAAACCACTTACGTCAAGTAAGTGCTTAGAAAATTCTGTAAAGGACCCTTTAAAGGTAGAGAATTTAATTGGTCTTTTCCTCGATTTCAAACTCTGTCTGTGTATGAGATCCCAGGAAAATTTGCAGGACTTTGTCGAATGCCTTTGAGTGACACCAGATTCTTCGTAAAAGTAGGAAGCGACTTCTCTAAACCATTTATCCCTACAAGAGGTCTTTGACAGCCTGACAGTTTTTTGTGCAACCTTTTTAACACACTGACTAGGAAAATCTTAGAAAAAGCAGAGGGTAAAAAGCAGGCACAGATGACATCGTAGAAAGGAAAGAGTGGGAGGTAACGGAGGTTTGTTTCCAAAATTAAAAATAACTCGACAAAAATAGGTTTAGTAGGGAAGGAAGACAAGACCTAGCTTGTGCTTGCAACGTCTGGGCGAACATCACTACGACGGAAAGTTGACATTATGAAGGATAGTAATTGCAACATTGAGGTACTAAATGAGTTTATATACAAACCCTGGCTCCGTCATCAATAGAAATAACGATGTAAGCATCGAAATAAGGTGATGGATGGTGCAGGCAAATAGATGCTATTTTGGGCTTAGGAGGCAGATTGAACACAGAGTTGCCTCTTTAAGAACTAAAATAATATTGTATAACAAGCCGTGCTCCTTTTTTTGACGCTGAAACTTCGGAACTTGAAAATCCTGAATATTTTTGATCGTTTCTAAGCGTTATTCTTCGAAAAATCTTTGGCCTGGCCTGTGTTATCCGGGAACATAATTGACAAACGTAGTCAAGCGCCTCAAAATACAACGATGGCGCTGGCTAAGTTACGTCGGCAAAATAGACATAATTGCTTTAATAAAAAAAAACGTTAGATGAGACTCTAGTGGAAGGAACAACTGTATGAAGACATGCATATCCTTGGTCTAACAAACTGAACAGAGTTCTAACAAGAGCGACGTGCTTGAAAAGCATTTCTTCAGGGGGTCAAGACCAACAAAAGATTGTAGAACCAACTTAGGCTAGTAAATAAGGATACAAAGTTCTTTTTTAGAGATACAAAATATTTGCTTTTTTGATTGATTCCCAATTTTTATTTTATTAATTAAACTTTTAAACTCTTCAGGAGCTATAAAGGCCTAAGTTTGCTGAACTTTAGGTCATAATCCCTTAAGATTACATTGGTGATCGTTTCGTTTAAATATTTTCATAAGTGACTTGGTTTTGATACAAAACCAAATTGATACTCTTCAATTCGAATAGAAATTTTGTTCTTGTAAAACCAAAACTAATGAAAAAACAGTTTTTTAAACAGCTGTAATATACAATTAAAAAAATTTTTAAGAAATGCTAGTAAAACAACAAAAAAACCACTTGCATTCCCAACAGGTTATATTTAACTAGAAAAGTGATTACGAGTATATACTTACTATTAGCGTTTAACATTAAAATAAATAATAAAATTTATTGCCAAATATATTTTATAAATTATTACATAATCTTTCAAGACAAATTAAAGTAACAAACTATTTTTACCTCTTCAGTTACTGGCAAACAGATAAAAAACATAAATATACGGACAGACAGACACACGAAATGGCCAGAGGAAAAGACAATATGGTAATGGACTAACTATCATAGCTGTAAGTTAGTTAGACAACAATAATTTTTAGAAAAACAGCTACTGCGCTCGCAATTGTTCACATTTGTTTAACACCACCCAATAATTTGGTGAATTTATTGTGGAAGTGGTCGAATACGAAGTGACGCTATAGTCGATTGCAAATATTTGTACAAAGAATTTTAAATACGTAAGTCCATCGTCTTGAGTTTGGTGTTATACCAGGTGTTGTGATGTTTAAAATCCGAAAGGTTAAAGAAATTCATTTGCATTATTAAATTTCTGCCAACTCCTTTTCTCTCTCTCTCTCCAATTTTTTTTCAATTGCATGGAGCGCACAATAAGCTGGCTTAGGTATGTGTACTGCGGGACTTGAGGTCCTTCTTAAGTATTTTCCTATCGACCTACCTGCCTTTTAGGTTATCCTCTTTAACAACACGTTATACATAAACTGGTCATTAAAAGAATTGGTTGAATAGTAAAAATTAAAATAAAAATAAGGTGTAAGTTTGTCATGAAATCACGCCTAGATGGCTGGAATGATTCTTATGAAATCTGGAACATAAGTATATTTCTAGTAAAAGAATATACTGATTTTAAAATTTTTAATGTCCATGGTACCACCTGTAATAAAAGAAAATTGATTTAATTGTATAAACTAATAGTTTTATTTTGAAGCCTTTTGCGGGGTTTCAAACTATTCATGCGAAAACTACGACTTAAAAACTCTTTTAACCCTTAATTAGTTGCATTGAGTCAAAGCACTTTTTTGTGCAGAAAACACTTACTTTCCCTGCTCCAAAATTTATCCTAAACTAAATAGCTTTCTAACATAAGGCAAAGCTTACATCTAAATAACAATTAAGAAGCAGTAGAAAAGGTTATAGTACTGCTGTTTTAGGCTTGACTCCATACAACGAATTACGTAACTTTTTCTTTCAGAAGTGTTTTCAAAATTTCTTTAATTTTAGTTTTGTTTTATTGTTTTAATACAGGGTGTTTGATGGCAGGTTTATATTTTCAAACTTAAATAAAAAACTTAATAATTGACACAAAGTTTTATTAAGAGCATTGAACGATAGAATGAAAATGCGGATTTTATTTTTTAAAGAGTATGTCACCCAGATGTCTGCCGTCAAGTTGAACACACTGTTCAAAACGGAGCCTTGTATTCTGCGTCACACGCTGCAGTAAACTTGGTTAAACTGAGCTGATTTTTCGACACTTATTTTCCTTTAAAGCCACAAGAGATTGGGGATTGTTATTATAAACGCTTTCTTTGAGGTAGCCCCATAAAAAAAATCCATGGGAGTTAGATGGGGCGACCTCGGTGGCCATAAGATATTTCCAAAGCGACTGATGAGATTTGGGGGGAAATTTTCCCGAATCAAAATCATCGAAGCTCTGGCTGTGTGTACAGTCGCCACATCCTCTTGAAGCCACGTTTGTGAAGAGTACGATGAATGAGCTCACAGGTTTGGCAAAAATATATCCGTAATCATGGGTCGATAATTTTCACCGTTGACATTCGTCGCTTAGCTTTAAGAATTAAAAAAAAAAATGATCCAGTTATTTTGTGCGTTGATAAAGCGTACCAAACAATTACTCTGGGGCAATGCAATGGTTTTTAATATTTCAATCGAGGATTGCTGGACCAGTAACGGCAGTTTTGCTTGTTGACAAGGCCGCTTAAGCGAAAACGAGCTTCGTCGCTAAAAAAATGGGATTCACAGTGCGAAAACCCTCCAACGTCGTTTCACAAAAAATTCTGTGTAAATCAGTCACTTTCAGTTCTTGAACGATTTTAATTTTAAAAGAAAGGAACTTCAGATCCTTTATTCAAATTTCATGAATAATCGCTCTTAGAAGTCCCAGTAACGCTGCTTTTTTCCATATTGAAAGTTGCGGATTTTCACGTAAACTGCTTTTATCCAGTTTAATGTTTTCGGGAGTCCTTGAAGATCGACTAGGCTCTGGCCGTAGGACATTAATTGCCAAAGCAGTTGCCCGGAATCTCTGCACCCTCGAACGAATTATAATTACACTCGTTCCATTACGTATTCGCCGAATACCGAACTTTAAACAAAATTGTCGAGGAGCAATTGCGTAAGGATCATTGCGATGCGTACTCAACCACTGCAACATCGTGACTAACATATCTGCAGAATCGACAATAATCGTATTTTAGAATATAAATTTGCTACCAGACACCCTGTATTAAAGAAAATAAATTAAACAGGTACAGTTTTATGTTATATTTCCAATTTTACTGTATAAAAACTAACTTTTTTTTTAATAGAAATTTTTATGTTATTATAATAGAAGGTAATTAAAAATGCTTAGGTAAAGGATTATTTTGAGAGTGCATCAGCAGGAGGTTCCTATCCTTCTAGTAAGAGCAAAACGTCGGTATGCCAGCATACACGTTTGAAAGAAAAATGAAAAACGGGGTACGAGATGCAGCAAATCTGCAAGCCTTAAGTGCATCGACGACTAACCATAAAGTAGAAAATTTTTTTGTCTATATAGATTTTTTATTTTTTTCGAATTAGAATATTATAAGCGTCAAATCTTCTAATAAAAACGTTTAACATAACTACTTAATCAATATATATTTATGAAAAAAAAAATATTTAAATAATGTGGGGTCACATCAGGCCCCATGTGAATAATTATTTTACTTTTTTTGCGAATAATTAAGGATCAAGAGAAAGGCAGGCGTGGCATATCCCATAAGCCCAAAATAAATTTTATGACATATGTATGTATATGTTTTGAATGGCTATATATCTACGCTCAAAATTTTCCACTTCCTTGATCTATTTGAGCTAAAAATTGTAAAAAATCGAAAAGGGGCATAAAACCTAAAGAAACCAATTTTTTTTGATAAAATCAATGCATATGTGGTTCCCAAAATATCTCAGAAAAATATGGCCATAGCAGTGCACAACTCCGCATCGGGGAGACTTAAGATAAGAAAGGGAATGGTAGCCCACGTGCCTTGAAATTTTTTTGTATCTGGGATAATGATACAGACTTAAAACCTCCCCCAAAGTAATTGTAGTAGAATGTCCACATTTTAAAAAACAAAATAAATAGATAGAAGAGGGGAGGGTAGCCCCCATGTTAACCGACCATTTTATGAAATCTTCAATATTATATATCTTAAAAACTACAAAAGCTTTCGACTTTAAACAAGAGGTTTTTTATTTAATTTTTAAAAAATTCCCAGGATCCCGTTTCGTAGTAATAAATACAACTAATTTTGCTTTAAACTAGTTGAAAACTTTTAATGCAAATTTCTTAATTACTTGTTTTTTACTTGAAAATTAAAAAGATAGTATTTAACAGAAAAAAAAAATCACTTTTTGTTACAATTTGCCCATTTACTACCAGCAGTAGGGTGCTTTAGAGCAAAAAACAATTTCTTGGCATTTACAAATAAAACAGTGGTGATGTTGTTAACGATAGCAATGACGTCAATGATGAAGACCATGATGGTGTTTGAGAAAGAAGTTAGTTGTGCCAGTGTTGTTGGTGGCCACTAAGCTGGTAATAGCAACAGCAACACACAAAGTAAAACACACTGTGTTGGCGATGCAATATGGATTAATTTACCAAAAATCTGAAGATGAAAAACCCATAAAGAAAACAGCCTGTTCGGTTACATACAATGCAGTTAGTAATTGCCGTTGTTTGTTTATTTTTTTTTTTATTTTTTTTGTTTTAAATTGTTTAAGTATAGGTTATGGCAGAGTAAAGAGATAAACAGATTGCTGGCAAGAAAAGTGGTCAAAATGTTTAAACAAAGTATATGCAGTAATATAATACCAGTTGTTGTAAGAGTGTTAACACAAATTTACGAATTTATGTTGTTGTTGTTGAAATAAATGATAATGTCATAGTACATAGTAACCACCAACACCCTAACCAAGTGGCAACATAATGTTTTTGAACAAAAAAAATATTTATAAGAAATAGACAAAGAGACGTAAAAACATTAATATTGCAAAGTGTAAATGCATTTGTGTATATTTTAACAATATTTATAGCATGATTGTATTTAAAATATTTTGGCAACAATGTTTAAATTTTGTTTCTTGTATTTCCTTATCCTTAATTTTTTTTTTAAATTATATTTTTGGTTAATTTCCATGATAGTTGTTGGATTAGTTTTGGGTATTGTAAAGTTAGGTTTTAATTGTTTTAAGTTGTTTTATTGCCGCCACAAATCACGTTAAGTTAAAAAATGTTTGGAATACTATTTTCCACAGTAATTGTTTGGGTTGATTTTTTTAGGTTTTCAAAATATTACAATTGTATAAAAATATATTTTAGTTATAAAATCAAAGTTACAAAAAAAAAATGTAGTTTGGGGAAAAGTAGATCTTTAGAAATCCCAGCAAGACTAACTGTCCAAATACGCGAAATCGCTGAATGGGAATTTGTGTGACCCGCGACCTATTAGTAATTCGAGGCACAATAATGATTAATGATTTGATAGCTTGCGGGTGTAACCTTATTAGAGATTATATCATTCAACAAAATGCTTCGCGGAACCTTCCTAATAAAACAAACAGTTAAATGTGGAGAGTCGGGAAGTTCTTGAGGTCTTTAAATTTGCTAAGATCTCGTCTTTTTTTACACGTAAAATTCCTTCGTGCCATTATCTAAAATTAACTGTCAATTAATTGCAACAAGAGTGGAATCTGTAGGAAATGTAAAAATGAAAAATAAATAGAAGAAATAGGGAGATTTCGATTACATTATTTAAAGTTTGCTTTAAGAGCTACGCAGATATAGCTGTCCTGCCTGATTTGCCCCATGATATGGGGAGGGGGGAGGCGAATTGTTTGCTGTGACCGAAAAATAACTCACTCCAACGATACCAATCACGCAGTTTCCCGCGCAACTACATCACGATAAATGTCCAATTTTTTATTGACTGTCTGACACTGAGCTATGTGGTTGTATCTTGAAGGACTTAATAGTTTGAATATTTACCAAAATAAGGTAAAAGAAATTATTTATACCTGAAAGATTATATATTCATCAGCCTCTTGTCATTCACTCTAAAGACTTTGGAAATAATAATTGACTTTCACATTAAGTATAACATCGCGTCTGGTCTGCTCTGTGGCAACCATTATGCCTATTCGAAGAGGAAATCAATAGAGATAAGCTTTATTCGTTTGTCTCATGGCTTTGAAAGGCCCTTAACCGTGGTGAAAACGCAATGTGTGTGGCTCTTAGAAGAACTCTCCATATAATGCTCCTCTTACTCCTCCCCTGTACACTCGTTGTCAACAAACTTCTAACTGGACTTGGGGACGGAGCGGTTAAAACTTTCGTGTCTGCTGATTATGCAGCGATTATTGTCACTAAAAAGTTCTTGAGATCAGCTATGAAAGCTTCATTGTCGGGGATAAGCCAGGATAAGCTTAGGATAAATCCAGAAAATACAGACTTGGTTCTGTTTCTCGGGAGAACAAAAACTGGTAGATGGCACACATTGAGATTGAATGGCAACAATCGGGTACTAAAGGAACGCACAAATCACCTAGAAGTTAAACAGGGTAGTTAGCTGTCTTGGAGGCTCAATGTGGAGAAAAGGGTCTGGAAAAAGACGTATGTGCTGTAGGCAAAATTTTGAGTGTTTCTTCTGATCTTACGCATTGGACCTACACTGCACCTGCTGGGTCTATTTTTATTTATGGGATATTTATGTGGTGGACAGTGTAAGAGGCACAAGTTAACCGCAGTCTTCTGAGGAGCACACAGATACTTGCGGAACTGTGTGCAAATGTTTCTTAACGTAGCATCTACATGGCGTCGATGCATGAAAACTTGGACTTGGAAACTATTAATCTGATTACGGAGGGTGTTGCGAATGGTCTTGAACGCGACTTTGGGCAACAAGAGAATTCAGGCAGGTGCCATATGAATACCGGATTATTAGAAACAATGACTACTTGGTCCCGAAACTGAGGTTGATAGCGAAGCTTCGTATAACTATGAAATACGGCTGTAATTTTTTTAAGGATGTGTTGATAATGGAAGAGGGAGTAGAAGCTGCCGCCTTATGTCAAAAGCTGAGCTGACGACTGCAATGTTTTCCAAGCGCAGATTCTGGTAGCAAAAATGCCCCTGATCTTGTCCTATTCTCCCAGGCTGAGAATTCTCAAATAAATGTATTTATTGATAATCAGGCGACAAACAAAGCTATCTCTGCGAACCTTATACGGTTCCTCATCGTTTGAGCCAGTAAGGACTCTATTTGTAGGCTATGTGGCGTGAAAGAGGTGTACATTTCAGAGGTCAGAGCCATAGAGGTCTATATAAATATCACTTCGTGTAGAGTCTCCAGGACTATGTGTACATCTTTTAATCTAGAGATGGCAAGGTTTTTACTAATGCGATGGTGTGGTTGTAGACTTCTAGTGAAAATGGTAACAGATCAAACGACTGATCAGCGATGATTGCAGGTTTTGTAGTTTGCCGGGGGTATAAGGAGACTGTTTTGTATATTCTTTAGTATTGTCCAGTGCTCGGGCACTCCAAGCCTTGGTTCTCATTTGTTTTTAAACGTGTAGAATGTAGAAATGGGATGGGTGAGACGAGACTGCTGGCACTTGATAAAGGAGTGTGAAGCACTCTTGAGTTTACTACATCGAAAAAATCAGATTATAGTGATCCGGTTGTCGTTTCTGCTCGTCTGTTAGCATTAATTGTTTAAAACTTTAAATTAATTTTAAATTCAGCCTCTATTAATATAGAGATATGTCCTAATTATATTTATATCCAATCCTAGAAGTAAACCATCTTGAGCGGTGAACCCACAGTTTTAACATGGGAAAGACGGTTTGGGCAGTTTAGAGCACCAAGGTGGCAAAAAAAGTTTGAAGACCCAGAAGTAGAGTACTGCTTCATAAATTTTGTTATCAAAATCAACAAAAAATTGCAAAATTATTAAAATCTTTTTAAGCAGCAGTTCCAAAACGCAATTCATTCAAAAGTAGAGGTATTGCACCATATTAAAGCGGCGAGATTTTGAAAGATTCTTTATTTTCTAGATGCCGCTTGAAAGCAATTAAAAATATGTTTGTATCGACTTATTAATTGCGATTAAAAATGGGTCGTTTGCGATAATCCAAAGGATAAGGGAAAGTATGTGAAGCCAGCTCTACCAGCTGAGTTGACACCAAAGCTTATTATTCATGGCTTTATTGGGTAGGACCAAAAGCGAGCTGCTGAATTTCGGACAGACTTTTGCTAGGAATCTGTAAGGAGTGCCACTAATTTCATTTATCCGTCTGGGTTCACATTGTGTGGCCAAAGTGTCGCTCGTGAGGGTGGCTGTTCAATTTTTGTGTTTTTGTCTTTTGTGTTTTGTTGTTTGTTGTTCCTGGGGTGACCAGTCCCGGACTTTTGAGTCAAAACTGTTCGGCTACGAGGGGTTACCAGTCCCTGAACTATTTGGAGTTCAACTGGAAGTAGCCTTGGCTTGACCTTGGCTACGAGGCCTGACCAGAAGCTTGTCATTCTAAATCTGGTACCACGGGTGTCAGGAGCCCCTAGAACCTCGGTTCTAGCCTGACAATGGTTGAGGCCCCTTCGGGAGCAACGTGGTGGTTGTGGTTTAAACCCAAATCACGGGGAGAGCTTCTGCTCGATGTGGAGTTGCATTGCAACCGGGTGCCGTGACCCATAGAACGGTAGGAGTTTTAAATGGGCTCCGCTCCTCACCAAGGGGGAAGGCATACCCAAATGTATGTCTTAGAATTGGTACCCATGGGTGATAATTTGCCATGTTGGCAAAGTATCATCCATGGGGGCGTTGGTGGACGCATTGTTTTCACCTTGTGTTAAGAGCACTGTGGGATTGGGCCAACGCGGCAGGTATCCACATGAATCTTCAACACTCTGTCCGTCTGGGTGTCCAAGTTTTTTTTGTAATCAAAATGCGGGGCACATTTTTAAAGGCACCATTTAAAAATTAGCTGAGATAAGCTTTTTATGGTCAGTCCATTATAAGGTAAGGAAAAATATCGAATAGTAACCTTAAAATTTTTCTTTACCTTAACAATATTTTGTATGTGTTTATTAAGAGCCTTAAACCCCCATTTGTTATTCTGATTTTAAATGTGTTCGATCTATAATTCACCATACTGAACTCCCATATAAGTACTGCTCCCAAAATCATAAAATCAAAAGATTTGCTTTCTCCGGCAACGCTGAATACCTTAACATAATTATGCACAAATTTTATTACTTTCTAACTATGCATGTAAATCGATAGTTCATCACGTTACTTTTTTATATGTTTTTTTAAATAATGAAAATTAAAAAAGCAAATTAACGTAACCCACGTTACATATTTAAAAATTTAAAACAAAACAACAAAAAAAGTGTCAAAGGCCATTAACAAGTCTGTATATGTTGAAAATCGTGACACAAGCCGTTCACACCATTTAACGCACATATTTGTTTATTTATACACAGAAAAAAATTTTTATTACATAAAACTATTTGTTAACACTCGTATTTGATTTATATAGTAATAAAATTTTCACTGAATAATCAATTGTTTTTAGGTTTTTTTTAAATAAAAGAAATTAAAAAGAAATAAAACAAAACAGCTGAATTAAAAATTTTTTTTAGCAGTTTTATCAGTGGCTTAAACCTTTTTAGTGGAGGGATTATATTTAAAGTTGTAGTGGAAAAAATTCCAGTAAATAAATACGTACATTTGGTTCATTTAAGGGACATAATTGTCTTCCCACCTCAGTAATATTATAAACATATGATATTTATTTTGTTGACTCTTAATTAATTTCTTCATTAGCCCTCCCACAAGTTAAACTTAAATTTCTTCAGTGTTTGCCTGTGTACACAACTAAAGTGATAGCTTCTATTTTTACTAAAAGAGTTTGCCTTTTTTCCGTCTTTTTATTTAATATTAAAAAATATTTTTTAATATTTGCAACTTATCGGCTCATAAATGAAAACCACATATTATTTTTCGTTGTGTAGAAGATAAGAATTAAACTTAAAGAGGATCTTATTTTAAAAGTATACATAATTATGTAGTAATTTATTTCGTCCTATTTAATTTATGCCTAATATGGCAGTTGACACGATTAATATGTGCTGAGAATGAACTAATGGTTTTTTTTAAATATTTTTATTTCTAATAAAAATTATAATTAAAGAACCCATAATTAAAACAAATAAGTCGTGAGAAAGAAATAAATATATACTTAATAAATATACTTAACACAAGAACATGTAGACACAAATGCCATAGGCAGTTCTACAAATAAATAAAAGTTTGTCTTCATGCAGTTCGTGATTTCATAACACAGCAAACATTTAAGCTTTACGGTAGTTTTGCTGCATTTTCTTAAGGTACATATATTGAAATTTGTAGTTGGTTTTTTAATGGTATAAAAAAGTATTTTACACTTAAACCATTCTTTAGATGAAAAAAAAATATTTTAATTTTTTTAACTTGTGAGTGTAAACATATATATTTATTTGCGAACTAATAACTTGTATATATTCTGGATCGTTACTGATAGATAAAAAAAAATTAAGCATGTACGCATGTCTGTGTGCTAAAATCAGGTTTCTGAAACCAAATTAAGTTCTACGGACAACGTTTTTGTGCCAAGTCTACTAGAAATATCCCTCTTCCCGTAGTCACATTTAATCCATAAACTACGAAGTAATATAACAGTCGAAATATATTAACAATCCGCAAGCGTTTTTATACCCTTCACGTTAGTAATAAGAGTACATATGTACAAGTTTTTCATGCCGTTTGCAGTTTCTTTAATATCCATTTGCGACTCCATAAGACATATATTTTTTTAAATCTTATAGAGAGGAAAGTTGATTTAGAGATGTCCGTCTGTTGAAATCAAGTTTCTGAAGCCACTTGATATATCTCGGACCTGCTTGTAGTATCAAACCAAATTTTGGTATTGAAATAAAGCAAAATCGCCTTATAACTGACAGAGATATAAGCCAGCAATCACGACTACCCCGGAGTTTCCCCGTGCAATGTAAGACCGACTCCCATTAATTTTTTCTTACAAATATTTTGTGCAACATTATTATTCCCTATCTCTGCTCCTTACAGGGCTGTCATACAAAGTTTAACTTTTTTAAAATTTTTTTTAAATCACTCTCACAGCTTCTAAAATGACCCTACAAAGGTCAAATGTAAGACCGAGCTCAATTAATTTTTTCTTCTAAACATTTTTGTGGAACATATTTACCCCAGCCTTTAACAGGGTTGTCATACAAAATTTGAAAAACTAGGGTAAAAACCCCTGCATCTTCCCTGGAGTCGCAACAAAATAATGACTTTTATTAGTTTTCCCCCCCAACCATAATACTACAACATACTTATCCCTTATCTCCATCACCTAAGGAGGTTGCCATACAAAATTTACAAAAATAATTTTAAAATGCCCATAACTTCCACAGCGTTGGCCTTAGAGAAATAGTATACGACCGATTCCTGCCAAACATATTCCTAGAGCATACTTACCCCCTATCACCATCGCCTAAGGGGGCTTCTATACAAAGTTTGGGAGATTCCTCCCTCTACACCTTCCAGGGTGCCCGTGGATAGCTTAAATCTAGGACTGTTCCTAACTAATCTTTCCTTGCAAACATTTTTCTACAACATACTCACCCCCTATCTCCGCCCCCTAAGGGGGTTACCATACAAAATTTGAAAAATTTAGGTAAAACCTCCTACAACTTCTCTGGGGTCACCTTAACGGTATATAAAAATAACAACATGAAGGGAATATAAGATTCGCACTGAAACTACAATTTCATGTATTTTTCGTACATTTACAAAAACAAATCAATAATGGATCGATGTTTGACCCAATTAAGAACATATATTAATGATTCGTGATCATGGTAAAAAGTGTGGTAATATTAGACTTATAAGTGGAATAAAAGATGTGGCCCTGTGTTCCCCATAGGAACTAAGAGACATAATAACCATAAAAGATGGACAAATTTGAGTGCAAAATGTGTGATATTAATGAGGTTAAAAGTGAATGAGCTGGTGGTCTTACGAGCCATAGGGAGACTGACTCTAGTTTAAGGATGAATGAACACAGTGGTAAGACCAACATGAAATATGGGTAGTTGCTTATTTAAATGACTAACGTTTAAGTTTCGGATAAAATGGTGTCATTTATTTTTGTTTTAAAGTTGATTAAGACTGTTCTAAAACACCTTTATACATATATTCAGCAATATTGTACCTAAGACTCCACTATATAAGTATTCTAGTATCAAAGTGTGGTAAGCCCCATATTCAGCTTAAAAAAATTTTTGACCGTTCTTTTATCGACCTCAAAAGTCATGGAAAAACCAGGGACCCCTTAAAAATGTAACAATATTTATTTAGTAGAGTCTTAGTAACAATTTTGCTAAATATTGTATGGCGTTATAACACAATTTGAATTAGAGTTTGAACAAAAATTGATGACACCACCTTTTGAGAAGTTTACTGATTTTTCGAACCTTTTGAGGCCAATAAAAAGATGGTCAGCAATCTCGCCAAACTGAGTATAGAGTGTTACTATTCTTTGATCTTAGAATCAAACCTATACTTTATTTTTTTTTGAATTTCTTAAAAAGTTTTCATTTCTTGCATAGTGTAGTTGTTGGTTTTGGTTGCTTGTTTGTATTTTCAGGTTTTTTATGAGCTGTCAAGAGGGTTAGAACCTTTTTGGTCGGCAAACCTTATCGAGCTGAAATTGCACGTTACATACATGACCAATTTTGAATTATTGACACAAAACCAAGAAAAGAAGAATATTTTTTTTAAGTTCAATGCTACAATAGTTAAATAAAATATTTATAGGGTTTGTTGTTAGTTAAGTTTGCCTATATGCATTTCGTTGGTTCTTACACCAAATCATCAGTAGACTTCAACCCAAATTCTTAAAAACTCATGAATATTTTCTGTCTTTATATTATAACCTCATTAAACAAAATGAGAATTACTATAAGCAAACCAAAACTTTCAAGTTTTTGTAAGAAACCAACAAACCAATATTCGCTATTCGCTGTTTTGACTTTCAAACCCTATAAATATACAAGAAAATCGGGATTAAATCCTAAATAATATGTTAAGTAAAATAAATCAAAATGTTTCAAGTTCCAAAACAAATTGTTTACTGGGTTTCCTTAAAATACCATTCGTATGTAAACACATATGCGTTTGTGTGGCATCGAAATAAGTGTCTTAGTCTCGGCCTGTCTCTTTCTAAAACTAATTACATCCGTGTTTATGGTGAAAGAAGAACAATATACAAGAATTTTTTTCTCTAAACATTAAACAATTTTTTTTGTATTTTACAAAGATTTTTTTATTTCTTATTTTTGTCTAACTTGTTACAATGATCTTTCTCTGCATTAACTAAAAATAATATTATTGCAGTGAATAAACCTGAAATAAATTTAAAATGATTAAATTTTTATGAAGTGGTTTTGAAAAGAGCTGAGATCAAAAAGAACTTTTAAGTTAAAACTTAGGTCTGTAAGTTTCTTAACAACATTTTAATTCCTAAGAATTTGGTTTTAAAATTTTTATAAACAAAACAATAATCTTAATGGTTAGTTTTTTCTAAACCATTATACATTTTATACATTTAATTCTATTACTAAAGAAACAGTTTTATTTAAAAAAAATCAATAAATAATATTTTTACAAAAGTTTTATTTTGATTTAGTTTTATATTTGTTAAGAAATGCTACGCAGTTGATTTATTGCCTTTTTTAAGGGAATTTTTGAATGAACTGTAGGGAGATTGATGCAGATTGGGAAAATTTTGTGGGTCGAAATTTAAAAATTGTTTAAAATATTTATGTATTTGTTAACCTGTATTTGAAAAGAAATAGTTTTTTCCTGGGTTTTAGAGGAAAAACCTTTTTTTAAAAACCGTGTTGATGTTAAAAGCTATTGTGTTATTTTTCCCTTTATGTTTATTTGTTTCACTTATTTATTTATATTTTTAGAATTTGCTTTAATAATTTTCAACAACGGTTCAAATAAGTTTTAAATAATATTTTTGAGATATAAAAGATTGTTGCGTTGTATTACAAAAGACTTTCATATGGTTGGCTTTTTCATAGGTTTGACGGTGCATTATATCCAATGGTGCCTGCTTAGGAGAAAACGTGGGTTATTCTAACAAAAAAACAACTTTTATTTTAATGGCATAATTTATAATTTATAATTATATTGATTAGAATTCTATTTATTTTAAAGATAAACTGCAAAAGAGTTCACATGGCAAGTTTTTATCGTGTTCGCTTAAATGCAGTAGATCCAATTCGAACACAGTCATTTAAGTTATTTTTGTTTAGAAAAGCACAAACAATTTTTTAACATTTTCCGAAGACACATAGAAGAGTATGATTTAGGAAATATTTGTATAATATAAAAGCGACTTTTCAGAAGAATTTTTTATTATAGACAACCTTAGAAGGCCTGTTAAACTACCACTAAATAATTTAACAGGATCTTGAAAAAGAAATAAGGAATACAAATTTAAATTTTTTTTATAAATCATTTAAAAAATGTATTTACTCTTAAAATGTTTCCTGACATGAGTTAATTATTAGACAGCATAGAGGAAAACGAATCCAGGTTATAGATGCCATAGGGGCTTAAAATGATTTAAATTCAAAAATTATCCTAATTTATATAATCTTTAAAATTCCTAAAAGGAACATAGGGCCTCAATAATTGATCTCCAACAAGCTCTATCTGATGCTGCTCTTTTGGTTTGATTTCAGGTTAGCCAGCCGTTTGTAGTTCGCTCGAATTAGGTCTGTCCACGTATTTTTAGGACGTCCCCTTCTCTTTGCTTCTTGCGGGTTGTTTTCGAGGTGTTTCCTATTGATGTCTTTGGGTGGCTAGTGTAGGGTATGACCCAACCATCTATATTTGAGTAATTTTATCTCATGGTCGATGGGAGGTTGCTTAGTTCTAAACCATTAATCTGAATTTTCTATAGTTTAAAGCCAAAATATTCCGAGGATCTAGCAGAGGTATTTATTTACGAAGACCTGTAGGTTGAGTATGTCAAGTTTCGATAAGTTTCAGACCTAAAAGTCTGCTGGGTTTTAATAAAAAAGTAACAAAGTCCTTACAAAGCACATTTGCTCAGCTAAGAGAATATTTTAACTACTTTAAACGCCATAATACGGCTTCAGAACTTTGCGGCAATATGAAATATTGCCTCAGTAAATATGATTTCTTAGCTTGAAAAGTAGTCTCAAAGTTATTTTACCAATTTTGTCGACATTTTTAGGGAGATTGCGTAGAAGTTGATTTCTTGATTTTGAACGAAAGCAATTGCATTCGCAATCCCCAATATGGCTTAAGACATAAACGTAGCATCGTCAAACAAACCCACATGTTTGTAAAAGTTACAAGAAAAGCAATCAGATTGGTACAAGTTATAACCAAATTAAAGCTGGACTTGTTAGTGATTCCCATAACCTTTTTAAAAAGTATATAACCGACAAATAGACAAGTAGTCATGGCAACAAATAGTCACATACACCGTAATATTTACTGATGATACTGCCATTTCTAGAACTCATTAAGATCCTTAAGAGGCTTCTAAACAAGTAATGTGAAAAAATTGAACTCCGTAACTTTAACTTTTTGCTGAGAATTTTGGTGCCTCACTACCTAGGCCTTCACCTGGGCCATCACCTCCCATGAAAGTCACATATAAATGCAAAGTTTACATAAACAAAACTGAAAGCAGTCGAAAATCAATGGCCAATTGGCAGAAACTCTTTTCTTTGTTTCCATTGTAAAATTTTGCTCTTCAATTCGAGCTTGGAACCAATTTTGTGCTACGAGATACAGTACTAGGGCACTGCCTCTGGCTCTAACATTAAATCATTATACGTAGTCAGAACAGAAATGAACGAATGATACAAAAATGATACGGTTAAAAAAGGTATTTAAGTTCACTAGTTAAATGCGAACTTTTAAAGCACGTGGCCAAGTATTTAAATAAAACAACTTTCAACATGGCAGCCATACTTGTCAGAAGACTGTTTAATTTAAAGTCTGAATTTGGCTTTTGAAGGATTTCGAGAATTTTACAACTTTTTTAAAAAAGTAACGAAATAAATTTTTATAATTTTTTTTGTTTATCAATAGTTGTCATACACTTAAAAAGAAACCATATTATGTTCATCCTCACCTTCATCATCATAATATTTGCTATCATTACTCTCACTTTCATGTAATTCTTGAAAAATAATAGGCGATAGCAAATGCTGTAGTTTGGAATTTGATAATTGTTGCCTTTCTTTCCGCTCATTTTGTTTATTAATACTAGATATGAATGGATCTGAACTGGGAAAAAATCTATTTAGAATATCTTCATTCGACTTTTCTCGGCTGAATTTGCGAGCAAAGTGTTCCCTATAATTTTTAAAATCCTTATTTCTGGCTTTCTGAGCTTCTTCTGAAAGTTCTCCAATCGGTAAAGGGGCATATTTTATGATTTCGGGACCATGAATTAAAAATTTATGTATTGTAGGAGTCATACAAAACCATTTAAACACTCTTGTGAATAAAGATGACTAAAACTTGCTCACGCACCTATCTCCGATAACAATTACAATAATAGTAAGTATTGAACGAACGTTAGTTTTGTTAAATACATGACTTTGAAAAAACACGACTTCAAACAGAAAAATGTTAATAGCAAAAAATGGAGCAACAAAACCGCAAATTTTATTTTTTTAATATTAAGCTAAGACTTAATACTTTAAGAAAATATAAGATTCAAAACCTAACCTGAACTAACTTAGAAGTTATGGTTCACGAAAAATCAAAAATAGGCCAATTTTGGACCTTTTTTAAAAAAATCGTCAAAAATATTTTCACACATATTTTCAAAAATACTACATCACTTTTGTACACTTTAATAACTGAAAATGAAGGTTTCACTCTTAAGATTACACTTTGTTAACGTAAAATTTGAAAATTACGGACTCGTTTATATTAAAATTTTACTTTTTTCGCTTTTTAAAAAAATTGCAAAAAATTTTGTACTTTGACACGTCACTACGGAGTCAGCTAATAAAATAGATGCTTGAAAATTTACATAATGATGTAGAATTTTATCTAGTTTTATCCGATACCAAATGTTATTATAAAAACTTAATTTAAAAAATTCAATAAAGCGTCACTTTCGAACCATTTAACCCAACGTGCAGTGCTGCCATAAACAGCATTATAGTAAAATAAAACACATGATACATTGACGTTTTGTAATGGTATTTAAAATTTTTCGAAAAAGCATTCTGTTAAAATTATATCATCCTTGTAGATAAGTAACGAAGCTTTCCCTTTTAATTCTTAATATAAATTTCAAGTTTGTTTCTTAAGTCTTTTGATTTTATAAAGTATTTTTTTCCTTTTTTCTCTCTTATGTTTGATGTGAATTTTGTTTGTTTATTTATTTTATTAAGAACGTATTTATAAATTGTTTAAAACAACATTTAAATATAATTTACCTGTTTTAATTGCCATTGTAAAGTGTCCACTTGATTTTGTAAAATTACAGCCTCCACATTTGTTTTATTATCATTTAACATTTCATATGATAATAGTTGATGTGAATTTTGATTTTGTTGTTGTTGCTGCTGCTGCTGATGTGAGTTGTTGTTGTGAGAGTTAATGGATGGTATAATATGTATCGTTTGTTGGGAGTGTTGGAAATTATTTCTTAAATCATTGCTGTTACTGGTGTCTTCGTTAACTTGTTCGCAAGCGCAAAAATTGCAGTTCTAGAATCAAACACAAGATAGAAAGAGAAGTAAAATAAAAAAATAAATTAAATTTGAATATTTATTTTTATTTAATATATCTATACCCAACAGATGCTTAAGCAAATATTCTGTAAAAAAATTTAAAAATTTTTAGTTCTTTTCAATTATGATGAGTGGAATTTCTTGAAAAGAAATGGTTTAAGAGATTTATATCAGACTACACCTTAGGTGTTACTTTTAAAATCGTGTTTCTTTAAAGGTATTGTTTGAGTAGAGGGTATTGTTTATAGCGACACTAATTACAATAAAATTAATAAATTAGGCATAACCAATGGGCTCATAGGGCTTTGACTATACGAAAAATTTTTAAAATATTTAAGGCATTAAAACATTTCTAAAAAAAAAAAAAATAAAAAACATATTTTACAAAATTTCGATTTTCAATTCCAAAAAATAAAATACAAAACAGACTTCCACGAGTATCATGTTTTTGATTTATCATAATGATCTGCTTGTTTGACTTGTTTGCCAAGCCTCCGTTGAAACTGTTTTATTAATTAAATTTAACTTCTCAACGAGATAATATTTAAATGTAATTTCTACTATTCACACAATTTATTTTAAATTGGCAATAAAAAGCCATAAAAAAGATATAATGAAGCATTTTATTAAGCATTTTTATAATGAAAATGTCAAAATATAAACACTTGAGAAATTTATTAGTCTGATAACTAATAAATAACTTCAAGATAAAAAATAAAAAAAAAATTCAATTTCTTCATATTTAATAACAAGTTTTAAAAAAATGTTTCTTTTTATATTTTCAACAAACAAATGAATTAATAAGTTTATAAATGATACATTAAAAAGTATGTAACAAAGAAACAAAACTCATAATGGAAATTGCCAGTGTGAAATGATTTTGTAATTTTGGTTTCCAAATTTTCAATAAATTTGAACAAAAACTTTTTCATAAATAAAATTAATTAAAACATTATGGTTAAAAGCTTATCAACATTTTTGATTTTCCAATGTGTAAACAAATGGTTTAAAAATTAAAAAAAAAAATTTTATTAAATATTTGTAAATGCACTCATATCGTCATATAAAATCCAAAGGGCGTGATTTACCTATTTAATCATCAAGAAAAAAACTGTAAATAAGATGTTGTCAAGTGTTTATACCCTTCACATATGTTAGAGTTTAGGGTATATTAAGTTTGTCATTCCGTTTACTATTTTTCTAATAACCATCTGCGACACCATAACGATTATATTTTTTTTGTTCTTATGGATAGGGCAGCCGGAGTTGCCCTAGACGGATGCAATGCAAGGCTGACTGCTATTAACCTTTTGTCACGAATATTTTTGTGAAACATACTTATCCTCTACCCGTAACGGGTTCGCCATACAAAATTTAATTTTTCCAAACATTTTTTAAATTGCTTCCGCAGCTTCTAGGGTGCTTCTACAAAGGTCAATAGCAAGACCGAACCCAATTAATTTTTCCTCTCAAACATTTTTGTGTAGCATACTTACCCCGTAAATCCAGTCCAATCAGGGTTGCCATACAAAATTAAAAAAAAGGGTTAAACGCCCATCATCATCCTCTGAGATGCCCCTAGAGGAATAAAATATATCACAGATCCCACTTAGTTTTCTCTCCCAAACATATTCCTAGAATATACTTATCCCCTGAAGGGGGTTGTCATACAAAATTTAAAAATATGATGTAAAAACGATCATGACACCCCGGCCTTAGAGAAATAAAGTGTATGATCGACCCCCAATTGATTCCCCTCCCAAACATATTCCTAAAACATACATAGCCCCTGTCTTCATCGACTAAGAGGGCTCTCATGCAAAGTTTGAGACTTTGTATAAAATCCCCTCCTACAGCTTCCAAGGTGCCCGTGGATAGCTCAAATCCAGGACTAACTCCATTTCAATTTTTCCTTGCAAATATTTTCCTAGAACATACTTACCCCCTATCTCCACGCCCTAAGGGGGTTTTCATACAAAATTTTACAAAATTGGGGTTAAAAACCCCTACAACTTTCTAAAGCACCCTAAGAGGCTTAAAATGTGACATCGACGCCTATTTTAAAATAACAAATATTTAATAAATAAAAAAATGGATAAAAGGGTTCGGGGTTTCAAAGGGTTTCTAAGATTCGCTAGCGCTCTTACCTGTTAAACTATAAAAAATGACGCTTAAGGCTCGTTTTTTTTGGCGGGTTTGAAGCTACATATAAAAGCATTTAATTACTCTTTAGCTAAGATTTTTGTTTTATGCTCTTTGTTTTCTTATATGTAAGACATGCACTTTTGAGTTTTAGGTGACAATATTTACATTTGATCTTCATAACAATAATGCTTAAACCCAAATAGCTTCAAGTCTAAAGTTTAGGTGTGTTTTTGAAACAAATGTAATTAATTTTTTTTATAAACAAATTCTGAAATTTTTCCCCGACAAATGCCCCAACTAGCAACAAAAATGTTTTACACAAAATTGTTTTTTATATGTGAAGATTAAGGCGTTGAGTAATAAGATTCTTATTTAACTAAAAATTTATACGTTGTGTTGTTCTTTTTTCAGAATTCGAATTTAGATCCCCAAAATTTGCCATAACTTTATATTACATCAAGTGTTTAATTATAGTCATGAAAGGTTATAAATAATTACGTTTCATTATATTTATTCGAAAACAGTTACTTTTGTAACTTTCACACCAGAGTGTTAAAGATTAAGGGCCCTGGCTTGCGCTAACTTTAAATTGATAATTTATTGCAAACGGACCTATCAACAACATAAAAATTTATCAAAAACTTTAACAATATGTTAATTTATTTTGTTTTAATTTTCGATTTATTTGATCAAAAAACTGTATATAAATAGTTCATTTGTAGTGAATATATTTTAAAATTTGACAATGTTTGTTTATCAAATTAAAAGAAGTGTCAAGATAAACAGATGTGTAATTTATTCATCGTCAGTTTAAAACAAAAGAAGTCAAATGTAGTCCAATTAAACTGCTGACAAAATTTTTTTACATTTAATTTTTGGCACTTGTTGTTACAACTTTATTTTCAAAAATGTCAGATAAATATTTCTAAAATATATTTGGCTTTATTTTTTGGTGCTTATGGGGCCCTGATTTGTTAAAGTTATGCCATCTCACTGACCGTGTTTTAAGTTTCTTTACTCATGCAAAAACTTTGTTTTTGTATTATAGAAAATATCCACAAGGTAAAGGGGGCAGTTTTATATAAATATAAACGAGAAATTCTTAACAAGTAAAAACGTTTGAATCTAACCATATTATATCCTAAATCTAAAATTTACATTAAGGCTAAGGTCACTTTTGGGATCAGGGGTTATATTGGACTTAATTAAAATTTGGTTATGAAATCCTTCCTGGTTTAAGATATTAGTTGGTATCAGTATGATTTTAAAGTAAAGGTCTACATGAAAAGAAGACCAACTGTTGGAAGTAGCGAACGATCTTTATAAAATTTAAAAAGGACTATTTATATTTGAAAAATACTTGTGGTTATAAAGTCATATGTCAATGACATAATCTATTTACAATTTATGTGTTATTTCCGGGAGTAGGACTCAAATAGGACTTATAGTACGTTATAAACCGATTTTTAGAGAAATTTTGGAGCTGAACGATAAATGTGGAAAATTTTTTCACAAAAATTATATATTTGGGATGAAACTTGCATAAGAGTTAACTTTAATAATAAGCCAATCATTACGATTTTCAAAATACCTCCAAATCCAAAATAAATATCTTTGTCAAATTTAATCAAAGTATGCGTTTTATTTATTTATAGTTGAACTATTTGTTTTAAAGACAATTTTAATTATTATTTTGGCTCAAGTTTAATACTTAAATGAGAATTCAGTAAGTATTGAACTTGAGCCTAAATAAAAATTTAAATTGTCCTAATCAAAGTATTTAAAAAATAAACCGACAAACGTATTGCCTTTGGGGGGGTTCAGATTTGATCTGTCAATTCGAAGACAGGCGTTGAACTATATTTTCCCCTTCCATGTATAGTGCGTGGGTAGTTGCCACGTCTACAAACTTCCTCAGAATTTGTTTCTTAAAAGCAAATGCCATTGCCAAAAGAAGAAGAGGGAAAACCCAGTTCGAAAAGCACCGAAATCGGCAGCAGCCGTTGGCAAAAGTGAGCTAAACACGTTTTTTCTCTAATTGACAACGGATGTAGTCGATTTTTTAGGAACCCCTGATTCTTATTTCGACAACAGCCTTTCTTCTTTTGGAAACGATTTGTCTTATTTCGACAACAGCCGTACCTTATTTGAAAATAAATCGTTCTTTACTTTAAAAACATGGCGTTCACAAATTGACGTCTGGTATTTAGAATATATTCGTCCTTAATTTGAGCGCAGAGCGTTTTAGACTTGACAACATCTGGTATTTTTATTAATCTTCTTGGATGTTCTTAAAAGATTGAGAACAACTTGTTTTTAATTTACAGCCATTCATGGAAGAATTTGAAACTCTTTTTTTCCTCTGTGTAGAATTGTCTCCAAAATAATTCGTTACACTTTTTAAGATACGAAGGATCTGATACTGACTAAATCGAGAACTAAACACTATATAATGGTTGCCCTCGCTGAGCCTAATATGTAAGAAACAGATGTTTAAAAGACATTTTTCAGAATTTTTCAATTTTATACGGCGGAAAAAATTTACCGGCGGCAGCTTAAAATCAATTGGAGCCCATACTATAAGTTGTATGTATTTTAAAATATTATTTGAGCCGAGACAAGACGCTCCAACCTGCGGCGACTTGTAATTAAAACATAAGTCGGCGGCGGCTTTGAGCCGCCCGAATTGGACCTCTGTTTACCGTTTCTTACCTGCTTGGCGACTATAATTAGAATATGTACTGGGACTCCTTTTACGGTAATTTTACGTAGAAATGCCCATAAGATTATTATATTTAACTTTTCTTTTGTTCATATAAAAAACGCAGAAAATTTAAGGTGATTTGCTGTTTTAATAAATAGCAATTTTCTATCAATTATTTTTAATAACTCTTTTAAAATGTATTTTCAGAAAATTATCAATTTTTTAATTTTTTTTATTTCTGTGCCGCATATCAAAATTTGGCTGCGTATTATATAAATTATATTTTTTTCGAAATACCTAAGACTTATTATTAAAAAAACACCGTTTGAAAATACTTCTCCAAATCATAAATAATTAAAAAAATTTTCAAAGGCTTATAAAACCGATTATGCATGAAAATTTTGTTTTATAAACCTGCAATAAATAACAGAAATTGATTATTTAATAAAACAAAACGTTTACCTTCATTGTGTTACACCCTTTAAAATAGCACCACAATGCCTTTTATTTTATTGTGTCTGTAAACTCGTAAATTTTCATTTGCATTTTCTATCCCAAAAAAAGTTTGTTTAATTACGTAAATTAAAATTAAATGTTGTAACATTTTAATTTACTGCAGTTAGTGTTTATGGTGTTGATCATTTCCTGAAACTCAAAGATCAACCACTTGTCTATGTTTGTGTATCAAAACATATAAATTCACTTAATAATCCATATTAACCGCAGTTTAAAAGTCTTAATGCCAGGTGTAACAGTATTTTATCTTCTTAACATCACCACCGTCTTCATAGAGTAGCGTTTTTCTTGCAATTGGCCCTCGTTCCCTTTTTTTCAAATCATAGTTTTAAATCTTCATTAATTCATTTAATTTAAATTTAAATGGGGAATCAAGTCGTTTCTACAGGTAATTTATAAACGCCATCAACAAGCACACAGCAAAATCATAGATTTCTTCGATACTTTTTTGTATTACATTGTTGTTGCTGTTGTTCGAGTTTGTTCATTGTAACTAAACTAAACTAAAAGTTGGGAACTATAACACATGTTGCTGTCGTCATAGTTGCAGTTGATGTCTTACACTGGTATACGTTAATAAATTGGCTTTTTCACGCTACTAAATTCACCCTACTTTATGTATTCCTCTGCTTGCTGCAAACTTTTATAAATTCGTTTGTTTTTTCTTTTATTCTACATCCGAACAACTTTTATTATTAGTTTTTTCATTCGTTTTTCCTTCTGGTTAAGTTTTTTTTACTGCAGAGGGCACATTTGCTGTGCAATTCGTTCAGGTAAGTGGAAAAGGTGGCACGCAACGCATGATTGCCAATGTAGTCTGACAATTTTAAAATTAATAAGTAAATACTTGTCAATTCGTTTTGAGTACTGTTTTGAGATTTTAATTAAAAGGGGAAAAATTATATATGAATACTTTGAGCCACTGTTGAACCAAGAAAGATAGAAACATAATTCAAATTGCGCTCGACAAGCCTCAAACGACTACCTCCTTTTTTTCAGTCTACAACAACAGAGAACATATTTATGTATGTAATAATAAAAAAAACAACAAAAAAAGAAAAAACAGAATCAGTCATGTTGATATTATTGAAACACACCCAAACCAAAAATTTTATTAGTATAAGTGTTCATACATATAACAGGGTTGCCATACAAAGCTTAATTTAAACATTTTTAAAATAGCTCCTACGGCTTCCAGGGTTCTCCAACAAAGGTAAAATGTAAGACCGACCCGAATTATTTTATCCATCCAAACATTTTTTTGGAACATACTTACCCTCTATCTCCAGCCCCTAACATGGTTTCCATACAAAATTTTAAAAAATAAGGTAAAAACCGCTACAACTTCCCTGAAGTCGCACCAAGAGGAAAAAAAATGTATCACAGACCCTCATTAGTTTTTCCTCCTTAACGTATTCCTGAAGTATACTTACCCCCTATCTCTACGCCCTGAGGGGGTTGCCATACAAAATTTACAAAAATGATATGAAAATGCCCACAACTTCTTCAGAATTTGCCTTAGAGCAATAAAGTGTACGACCGACCCCCATAAGTTTCCCCTCCAAAACATATTCCTAAGTATATTCTTACCCCCTATCACCACCCTGTAAGTGGGTTGCCATACAAAATTTGTAAAAATTACGATAAAAACCCCAAAAACTTCCCCGTCACCCGTGGAGCGTTAAAAAATGACACCGATGCCTATTTAAAAATTAGAGATATTTCATAAGTAAAAAAATGGTTAAAAATAAAAAAAAGTTTGGGATTTCGAAAGGTCAATGTAAAGGGTATATAAGATTCGGCACAGCCGAATATAGCGCTCTTACTTGTTTTTTTCCTCACAAACATTTTTGTGGAACATTCTTACCCCCTATATCCAGCCACTAACAGGGTTGTCATACAAAATGTATTTTTTACAGCTCCAGTGCTCCTACAAAGGTCAAATGTAAGACCGACTCCAAATATTTTTTCCTCACGAATATTTTTGGGAAGCAAACTTATCCCATATAAAAATTTAAAATAATAAGGGTAGAAACCTCTACAACTTCGCGGAGTAGTCCTTAGAGGAATACAATGTATTTCAAACCCCTTTAGTTTTCCCTCCCAAAAATATTCCTAAAACATACTTACCCTCTATGTCCATCACCTAAGAGAGCTGCCATACAAAATTTACCAAAAGATGCCCATAGCTTTCCCAGAGTCGGCCTTAGAGAAATAAAGCTTACGACCGACCTCCATTAGTTTTCCCTCCCAAACATATTCGTTGAACGTACTTACTCCCTATCGCCATCGTCGAAGGGGGCTCCCATACAACATTTGGAAAAGTGTAATAATTTCAAATATGTAAACCACATGTAGGACTGACCCCAGTTAATTTTTACTTGCAAACATTTTCCTAAAACATACTTACCCCCTATAACCCCTAAACGTTGTGAAGTATATATACGATTTGACGCAGCCAAATAAAGCGCTCTAACTTGTTTTTTTGTATAAAAAATTCCCTTCCTCTTGCAGCTAACTTTACTCCCAAATTCATTTTCAAAATTGGCTTATCCAATTGCAGCGGAACTCAGCTGTGTTATTTCGGTTTTCTTCATATACATTTTATTGGCATGAAAACTTGTGACAAGTAAACAAAGGCTTTCGCTATTTCTAAGGTTTAGTTGTAGGACTTTCAAATAAATTTTGTCAAAATTTTTTTTTTAAATTTTGTTTTTACACCTTAAGGTTGTATACCTCTGCATCAATTACAGAGCTGTTACTGAAATTGACTTGTTTTTATTGTTTTCCATTTGTTTGTTTCCACAACAATTTTAATGTGGATGTGTGTACATTTTGTTATGGTTGTTGCTATTGTCGTTTTCGTTGTTATTGTTACCTTTTATTTACAACTTACTGGAGCAACAAAATTACTGGTGCACAACGTAAAGTGTTGCCAATAAGATGGAATAAATGTTGTTTGTTACCCTTATAACATTGTTACACATAAAAGAGAATAAAAAGTAGTTTTGTTTTTTAATTTTACTAAACCTGTAGAAAAAAGTCATATTTATTTTCTAAAGAACAGAATTGATTTTTCAAGGGTTACTAACGTAAGCATATCTTAAATGTTAACACACTCTCATAAATGCTGATCTTAAATTAAAGGGACATTGATATTTTAGCCTTGAAATTATAAAAGTTTCTTTAAATTTTAAAATCTAATTTTTTAACTTCATAAAACGTCAATGAAAATTTCCTTAATTTCCACTTAAAATTAATCAAGATTGGGATACTTTTAAATAATAGTTTTTGTTTGGATCACTCAAGTGGAAACCTTTTTTTTAAAGTTAAACATAATTAAGGAATATTTAGTAAATTGCGTCATCTTCACCTTAAAAACATGAGAAGCAAAGACTAAATTAAAAGCGTAACAACAGTTTTCAGTTTTTATTATTATTATTTTTTTTGCAAAAAACCATTTTGTTAAAATAATCTTTAAGGTAGTAAGTATTTAAATATTGTATAAAATGAGCAGATAACAAAAAATATTTTGAAATTTTTAAACATATAAGATTATGGTTAAGACTTAACTAAAATATTTTTAGTTTTAAAAAATCTCCTTTCCTATAAACTAAAAATTTTGAAGATCATTTAAACGTCAAATAAATCATACATAAGTATCCTTGATCACGTGGAAATCGGAAATTAGCCCAAAAATTTTATAAGCAACGAGAGCCAAATTCGAAAAATTTACAGAAATGACTTAAGAAATACAGTGGTGTAAAGCACCGTGATACTGGTGAAACCAGGTGTTGGTAAAACTGGGCATGCGTCGATTCTTTTTT
This sequence comes from Melanophora roralis, assembly GCA_963583895.1. Classification (NCBI taxonomy): domain Eukaryota; kingdom Metazoa; phylum Arthropoda; class Insecta; order Diptera; family Rhinophoridae; genus Melanophora; species Melanophora roralis. The sequence continues at coordinate 35,758,273 of OY757189.1, read as the reverse complement.
TTTTAGCCTGTGTAGGGTTTTGTATTCTATTAATCCTTAGCTTCTGCGATTAAAAAACAGTGGAAAATAGATCATTGAAAATGTTTATTTATGGACAGAGTGGTTGTCATTTACCGAAAAACTTTGCCTTCTCTCTCTCTCCCTTTCTCTAATTTTTTCTTGGGTTTTAGCTCATTACATATAAATAAGGGTATTTAGTATATCAGTTCGTTGTTTCTATGAAACATTTTTCAATATTTATTTGCGATCCCTTAAGACGTTTATATTCTGAATATTCATACATAGGAAATTCGACATAGTCATGTCCGTCTGTCCGTTCGTTGAAATCAAATTGTCAGTGTCAAGTCGAAACATACGTATCAAACTATCAGATATATGTCTTAGATAATCACTATTTAGAACAAGTAAGAGCGCTATATTCGGCTGTGCCGAATCTTACATACCCTTCACATTGCTGTTTTAATGTACCCAGCCAAGTTATTTTGTACTAAAAATAATATAATAAAAATACCTTGTGTGAGTTTTAAGCCCATAGAAAACTTTACAAAATGTTAACGTTTGTATGGATAATAGAAATAGATAAGGAACGTTTGAGGTCGACAGTAATAAAAGTTTTTGACATTATTTATAATAAAAGGTTAATAAAAGTTGTTAATTTTTATGGGATGTTCTAGTCCCCCTGCTCCTCTCCAATTTTTTTCTAAAATGTATGAATTATTAGATTATTACTTTTTGTAGAACATTTGATTTCGATATCTGTTATAGTTTCCGAGATATAGCGTATCGAAAATTTTACAAAAATTGTGAATTTGTATGGGAGCTACCCCTTGTTGACCAGCCACCCAAAAAATTTTTACTTCAAAGCGCAAGTTTTGTTGTCCAATTACTTTTGTAGAATATTTGATTTCGATATCTCTTACAGTTTCCGAGATATAGCGTATCGAAAATTTCATAAAAATTGTGAATTTGTATGGGAGCTACCCCATATTCACCGCCCACCCAACAAATTTTTACTTCAAAGCGTAGGTTTTCTTGTCCAATTACTTTTTGTAGAACATTTCATTTCGATATCTGTTACAGTTTCCGAAACATAGCGTATCGAAAATTTTACCAAAATTGTGAATTTGTATGGGAGCTACCCCATGTTCACCCCCCACCAAAAAAATTTTTACTTCAAAGCGTAGGTTTTGCTGTCCAATTACTTTTTGTAGAACATTTCATTTCGATATCTGTTACAGTTTCCGAGATATAGCGAATCGAAAATTTTACCAAAATTGTGAATTTGTATGGGAGCTACCCCATATTCACCCCCCACCAAAAAAATTTTTGCTTCAAAGCGTAGGTTTTACTGTCCAATTACCTTTTGTGGAACATATTAAGTCGATAGCTGTTATAGTTTCCGAGATACAGCGCATAAAATATTTCACCAAATTTGTGCAATTGTAGGAAAACTACCACTTCCCCTGATCCTATCTGAAAAAATTTTTTCCATTATTTAGGTGCCTACTTAAAGAGTATCAGTTCCAAGTTTTGTGGAAATAGTGACTATACTTACTGAGATATATAGGGATATATGCACGGATTTTGTCCTAAAAAAATGGTTTGTTTTGGGTTTTCGCTTATATCTCGGTCAATAGTGAACCGATTTTGCTGATTTTAAACAGCGATTGTAAGCGGGATATTTCTAATCGTTTGACACCATTAACAAGTCTGTATCTTTTTATTTGACTCCGGAAACTTGATTTCAACAGACGGACAGACAGACGGACAGGCGGACATGGCTATATCAACTTCCCTATCTATAAGGATCCAGAATATATATACTTTATGGGGTCGCAAATGGATAATAAAGAAATTACAAACGGAATGACAAACTGATATATACCCTTATCACTATGTAAAGGGTATAATTAGGTGAGGTAGAAGAATAAATGCACACCCTGTTCATACATTTGCACTAGAAGGAGGCCTCCTTGGGTGCCAGATGCGCCCCTTTAAGGAAATATATGAAATTTCAGACGAGTAAAGGAGAAATGTAGTAGTAAAGCTAACAAGAAGGAAAGAGTCAATGACCGAGAAAGAAGGACTCAATTCTAGAATCCTTGTAAAGCTCCCTCTTCTTTGCCCATTCACTAGCCGCCTGCTTTTAATGATGAACCCAGTTATGTTTTCCAGTTTACAATGCGAACCACTTGGTTCCATGATTTTGCAATCTCGGCAGATTACAGAAGACATGCCTTTTTTTTATTTAATTCCTCTTTATATTCACAAGTCTTACAGTAATCTAGAGTGATTCAATCTGCTCGTCCTAGCTCTAACTAGTGTCCAGGTTAACTCTTTATTATGGACGTTAGAGACATTCCCCCATGTTTATGAGCAATTAGCTCCTGGTGAGCATAGCCCTGGCCATACAGCAATAGCTAACCTTCAGCCACATCTGTTCTCCTACTGAAAATTCGTCATGTTAAGCATCCATGTCCTAATATTATTATTATTTCTTTATGTCATCTCTAGGACAAATATACTACAAGCAAAGTCGTAGGAAATATGATTGCCAACCATATCGCAGTGCCCCGAAACCAAACATAAATTGATATTGAAGGCTCCGATAGTTCCACCTTCCTATAGTCCCTCACTAGCCTGTGCCTAGGGTAATGAGTTTTCAGGGTCTGCCAGACTCTCACAGGGCACTGCGATGTAAGATATATGACGAGCAAATGGGGCAGGAACTCTACGGACTTCAGCAGGTTGTGCGGGGATGAGGAGGAAAAAGAGACTGTGCGAACTAGAGGCCAGCCCAAGACGACACGAAATAAGGCATCATCTCGATTTTTCAATTCATTTCATATACCTTACGTGTGCACACACAACAATAAGTGCTGCGTTGTATTGTTCGCCATCTCTTTCGCTTACTTAACTTAAATGAAAAATATATTCACACTTAAGCACACTTAAGTTAACAACAACGGCACATCAATTCATCATGATCACACATTTCAATTTCAATTCATCTTGAAACTTTACTGTTGACGGGATGTTCCTGGTGTGATAGTTTAAAAAACGGGGGTTGGTCTTGAATTATCTTGAAATAGGTCTTGATGCAGGTCTCTTGTGTGAACTTTGCCTACCACTGGCCTAGGCTGCAGATCTGCCGACAAAGATGGTTGGGAGGGCGCTTTTAGATGCATTTGTTAGGATCTCTGGCTGTGCACTGGGAGCATCATCCGCTTCATTAAAAGGGCTGGGTAGCTGGGAAAAAAGTGGTTCAGCGCCTACAATTACTGACTTCTTTTGACTTCTCGTGGCCGGCTAAATTGCTCTCTTTTTCCATTTCTGTGTCGCTCTACCTTTAAATTCTTTATTTTTCCAATTTATCTTTTCGACTCTTCGTTCACTGGGCACACAAAAAGCCAATGTAAAGGGAGTACACTTGCTTGCTTTTTAGGGCATTAGATTAAGTTTGGCGATGGCTAGTGGCTGGAATTTATCAGCCATTAATTCTAAGAGCCTTAAAATAATTATTAACCTCTCACCTATAGGTGTTTACAACTTATAAAACAATTCAATGTACGATGACATTATTAAAAACAAAATATTTAAAAATGTCAAAATATTTAAATTTTATGTTTAATTTGTTGGGATTATTTGTAGTTTTACAGCATTAATGCATTAATATTTGAATCGATGATTTAACGTCATAACATGAATTCAACTGTTCAACTGTCTATTGTGTTTTTGTTTTTTTTTTTAAATATAACAATTGTCAACTTAATACAAAAACAAAAAGACACAATGAAAAGTGTTGTAATTATTGAGCTTAAAATTGGATTAACCACATACGAGTATATTTATGTATGTTTTAATGAACATATTTTTAACTCTTGAAGACTTAAAGGTTAAACAAAAAATTTTTAACGACGCTTGGCACTATAGAGGCCTAAAAATATTTCTATCAAAAGAAATAAGTAAAATAAATTTATTACAGTATTATATCGATGCTAATAGGGTATCAGCACGCAACCGATAAGTTTTCCTTTTGTCTTCAATGTTTTATTTTGAGACAAAGAAAATGTAGTCAAATACTTAGCTGAAGCTTCTCTAGTTAAAGTTAAAGGTTATCCTTAATAAATACTGCGGAACAATAAAATTATTTTGTATTTAAAAATATTGAATTTACTTCTAACCTCTTGTCGACTTAATAACTGCTTACTTGTACGCTTACAAGTGCACAGGATCTGTATTTTTTTAAATAAATTTTTTTTTGATGTCAGATGGTTGGGCTTACCACTCCAGTAACATACTCTACTTTAAAACATCTTTGTACGTAATTATGTTTAAATTCTTTTACCAATATACTCCATGTTTAAAAGGTACGTCGACTATATTGATGTTGCAAATATTGATTTTGGGTAAAGTATTGTTTTCATACTATCTAAGCTTATGACATTTAATAAGGATTTTTGAACAACTTGAGATGAAGTAAACTTTTTACAGAACCTTCTTAGCTAGATTATATACAAATAAAAAAGCTAAGGACCTTTATATCACATCTGCTATATGTTAGGCAAAAATAAAACGATGCATAAAGCGATGCAAATTATAAAATTTCATTCTGCTGGACAATACAACTTGGCAAACTCCTAAAGTCATTCTTAAGACGAATTTATTGCCTTAAATTAATTAACATTTTTGGAAAATACTGAATCCAAAAACTAATCGAAAAATAGCCTTAAAAACCCCTTACCGCCACCATAGTTTGTTAATTTATAGGATGTTCCAAAATTGACGCATAGCTGATTAGAATATTATCAGGCCTGACTAGTCATTGCTGATTAGAACATTATCAGGCCTGACTAGTCATTGCTGATTAGAACATTATCAGGCCTGACTAGTCATTGCTGATTAGAACATTATCAGGCCTGACTAATCATTGCTGATTAGAATATTATCAGACCTGACTAATTATTGCTGATTAGAATATTATCAGGCCTGACTAATCATTGCTGATTAGAATATTATCAGGCCTGACTAATCAGTGCTAATTAGAATATTATCAGGCCTGACTAATCATTGCTGATTAGAATATTATCAGGCCTGACTAGTCATTGCTGATTAGAATATTATCAGGCCTGACTAGTCATTGCTGATTAGAACATTATCAGGCCTGACTAGTCATTGCTGATTAGAACATTATCAGGCCTGACTAATCATTGCTGATTAGAATATTATCAGGCCTGACTAATCATTGCTGATTAGAATATTATCAGGCCTGACTAATCATTGCTGATTAGAATATTATCAGACCTGACTAATCATTGCTGATTAGAATATTATCAGGCCTGACTAATCAGTGCTGATTAGAATATTATCAGGCCTGACTAATCAGTGCTGATTAGAATATTATCAGGCCTGACTAATCAGTGCTGATTAGAATATTATCAGGCCTGACTAATCATTGCTGATTAGAATATTATCAGGCCTGACTAATCAGTGCTGATTAGAATATTATCAGACCTGACTAATCATTGCTGATTAGAATATTATCAGGCCTGACTAATCATTGCTGATTAGAATATTATCAGGCCTGACTAATCATTGCTGATTAGAATGTTATCAGGCCTGACTTATTATTGCTGATTAGAATATTGACCTATTATCCATGATGTATAAACCAGTTTGAGCTGACTAGTACATCATTAAACAAGTAAAACTTTTTTTATTTTTATCAATTTTTTTACTCATTAAATATTTAATATTTTAAATAGGGGTCGGTGTCATTTTTTAAACTCCACATATGACAACGGGGAAGTTGTAGGGGTTTTTAGCCTGTTTTTTTTTTTCAAATTTTGTATGGCAGCCCCTTTAGAGGGTGGAGATAGGGGGTAAGTATATTCTAGGAATATGTTTGGGAGGAAAAACTAATGGGGGTCAGTGATACATTTTATTCCTCTAGGGGCGACTCTAAGGAAGTTGTAGCCTTTTTTACCTTATTTTTTTAAAATTTGTGTGGCAACCATGTTAGGGGCTGGAGATAGAGGGTAAGAATGCTCCACAAAATTGTTTGGGTGGATAAACTAATTGTGGTCGGTCGTACACTTTATTGCTCTCAGGCCGGCTCTGAAGAAGTTTTCGGAATTTGCATATTATTTTTGTTTATTTTGTATGGCAACCCCCTTAGGGCGTGGAGAGTGGGGGTAAGTATATTCAAGGAATATGTTTAGGAGGGAAAACTTATAGGGGTCGGTCGTACACTTTATTGCTCTAAGGCCAACTTTGAAGAAGTTGTGGGCATTTTTACATCATTTTTGTAAATTTTGTATGGCAGCTCCCTTAGGGCGTAGAGATAGAGGGTAAGTATATTCTAGAAATATGTTTGGGAGGGAAAACTAATTGGGGTAGGTCGTACACTTTATTGCTCTAAGGCCAACTCTGAAGAAGTTGTGGGCATTTTCATATCATTTTTGTAAATTTTGTATGGCAACCCCATTAGGGCGTGGAGATAGGGGGTAAGTATATTCTAGAAACATGTTTAGGAGGGAAAACTAATGGGGGTCGGTCGTACACCTTATTGCTCTAAGGCCAACTTGGAAGAAGTTGTGGGATTTTTTACATCATTTTTGTAAATTTTGTATGGCAACTTCCTTAGGGCGTGGAGATAGGGGGTAAGTATACTCTAGGAATACGTTTGGGGAGAAAAACTAATGGGGGTCTGTGATACATTTTTTTCCTCTACGGGCGACTCAGGGGAAGTTGTAGCAGTATTTACCTTATTTTTTAAAATTTTGTATGGCAACCATGTCAGGGGCTGGAGATAGAGAGTAAGTATGTTCCACAAAAATGTTTGGATAGATAAAATAATTCGGGTCGGTCTTACATTTTACCGTTGTAGGAGAACCCTGGAAGCCGTAGGAGCGATTTTAAAAATGTTTAAATTAAGCTTTGTATGGCAACGCTATTATAAGTATGAACACTATAACTAATAAAAATTTTGTTTTGGGTGTGTTTCAATAATATAACATGACTGATTCTGTTTTTTTTTCTTTTTTTTTTTTTTTTTTATTATTACATACATAAGTATGTTCTTTGTTGTTGTTGTAGACTCGAAAAAACGAGGTAGTCTTGGTTTTTTGCTTATATATCGGTCATTTATCGGGCGATTTGGCTGAATTTCAGTACCGTCGATAATAGGGTCGGTAATAGTTCAGGAACCTCAATTTGGCGTCATGGAAAAAAACTGCAAAGAAGCTCTCTACAGCGTATATTTAATAAAGAAAATTGTCTTCATGCTTACAACTAAAGCCTAAAGACCCTGCACAGCAAAGAGTTCGTTGAATGGAATGAAGTACAGTTTTTTTTACGGTTTTCTAATCGCCAAAATTGTTCTTAAAATCCACATGGGATTGTCGCAAATAAAATGCATCAACAACAAGTCACTGCTTGAGGTGAGAACGATGAATGCTGCTTCCTATTGTTTTCAATGATGTTTTTAAAGTTAGCTTTACATGGAAATACAAAGTATGTATGTATTTAGATTTTGTATAATCAAAATATTATGAAAGTCTCTCCGTGTTTAAGAAAAGAGAATAAAAATCCGTTCTAAGTATTTTTCATGTTTACACGGATGAAGTTGGTATAATCAAAAGTGGTTGTTACATTTTAGGGTAACGTCATATGGTTAAGGTTCTACAATATTACCAAAAACAACATTAAAAAATTCTGCTTTAATTTTGATTGTTTGTGTATTGTTTCATTAAGTGTAGCCACCTTCATTCAGTGCTGCAAGTGCTGCCAATCTTTCACACCTCTGATGGGATGAGAATACACAAGTTTCTAAAATAGTTTAGAAAATAAACATTTACCGAACACTTGTCAAATCTTGTTATCCGTATTTGCTTCCACTCAATACATTGTGCTTTTACATGATGAGATTTTGTAGTATCCTACAACATATTTTGACAAATCGTAATATGTATATTACCATGTAAAAGTTCCTTAAACCAAAAAAATTTTTTTAAGAAGAAACCTTAACCACAAATGCTCTTTATACCAACTTTTTTATTTGCCACGTAATTACACCTAAGCGGTTGCACCGATTTTCCGCACGGCAGGTACATATAGTTTTTTTTAAATTTTAGGGGACAATGGCACTACTTTTGATACAAGACAAGTTTCACAGCTATAAACGCTTAAATTAAAAGATCAATGTGAATAGCTTAGGGGATATATTAATAAGACTTTAATTTACAACTGCCCTATGCTCTAAACACAACTGCGACGAATGACAAATTTCGTACTTCACGACGAATTTGAAACATATTTAGAACGAATAAAACAGTGACAATATTTCTTTAAAAAAAACAAATTGAAAAAGAAATATTAAATAAAAAAAAACTTTTTTAAAATATATATAAATATAACATTAAAAATACATAAGAGTGTTGTATGCAACAAATAAAAAATAAAGTATAAAGTGACATTATTAAATAACAAAATAAAAAAAATTAAGAGAAAAATGGTCACCCTTTTCCAAATTATACGTTGTTCGCCGGCGTAAGTAATAAAAAAAACGTATCGCAGAGTTTGTTACGCGTGATGAATTTTAGCCGACGCACTGTTTGCGTGTATTTTTATATACACAAATGTGTTTTATTTTCTAAAACGAGTATTCGCAACGAAAAATTCGTTGTTCGTCCTAGTTGTGTTTAGAGTAGAATTGAAATAGAAGATATTAATCTGTGCTTACAACTGCAAGACTTAAAAGAAGCATTTTAAATAATTTTCGGCCTATTAAGGAGAAAAGTAGCCAAAATCATATAGAATGGCATCGTTTTCCCCTTTTAAAGATTTTTAATTTAATAAAATATCTTTAAAACTAAAATAATTTGGGCTTAAAAGTAGTGCTAATATTCTGTTTTCCTTCATTTGGGTCGGGCCCAGCCCGAAATCAAAAACTCTGTGAAAGTGGTATAAAATTTGCCATTAATGTTTACGCTCTGTGAAATTTACTATTTTTTTAACAAACAAAAAATCAATTTAATCAGTTTAATTGGGTAGATGCGGTACTTCGGCTTTCTTGCAATGGGAAATAAGTTCTTATCAGCTGGAAAAAGACAAAATTTTATTTAAAGTAAAGTGAACATAATATCATGTAACAAGATTTATTGTCATAATCACGAAGATGAGAAATCAAAGTTTCTCTATTAAAAATGTTCAACATTGTCTTAAAGTGGCGAGAAAGAAAAACATTATCAAAACCATAAAAGAAACATTTAAAAACAAGTAAGTAACCGCTATATTTGGCTATGCCGAATCTTATATACCCTTCACAATGTGTAAGGCAGCCCTCTTAAGGGGTGGAGATAGAGAAAGTATCTTTTAGGAAAATATTAGTAAAGAGAAAGGATTTAGGGGGGCATATATTAAAATTTCTAGGGATATGTTTGGGAGGGGAAACTAATTAGGGACGGTCTTTATTTCTCTGAGGCCTACTTTGGAGAAGTTTTGGGTGTTTTAACATTATTTTTGTTAATTTTATATGGCAACCCTATTAGGTGATTGAGAAAGGGGATGAGTATATTCTTGGAATATGTTTGGGAGAAACAACTAATGGGGGTAAGTGATACATTTTATTCCTCTAAGGGCGAGCCCGAGAAGTTGTGGAGGATTCTACCCTAATTTTTTTTAATTTTTTATGGCAACCTTGTTAAGGGCTGGGATATGGGAAAAGTATGTTCCACAAAAATTTCTGGGAGGTTAAATTAATTTGGGTCGGTCTTACATTTGATCTTTGTTAGAGCACCCTGAAAGCTGTGGGGTCAATTTAAATATGTTCCACATAAATGTTTGTGGATAAACTAGTGGTGGTTGGTCTTATACTGCACCCGTCTACGGGCAACTCTGGGGCATTTGTAGACGTTTTTATGTACAAAGTTTAGAAAAAAAACAAAGGTAGTCATGGTTTTTCTCTTATGTCTCGGTCAGTTTTAGGCCGATTTTTCTGGGTTTCAATAGCGATTTGCTGGCAGATATTTCAATAGTTAGTTTGATAACACTTACGGGTCTATGCAACATAGGGAGGCTTACAAAAGTTGATTTCAACCATAATACGGACAGACGGACATGGCTAAATCGGCTTCTCTATCTATAAGGATCCAGAATATATGGGGTCACAGATAAATATTAAAGAAATTACAAACGGAGTGGCAAACTTATTTATACTCTTATCAATAACATAAAGCGTATAAAAATGCTAAAACATTTTTAATAGTTTTTCATAAAATTGAAATATCCGAAATGTTTCTCTTTATTATAGGAAAAGCTTTTGTATTTTTTAATGTTTATTTGCCTGTTTTGTTGTATTTTTTTTTATTTTCATAAAGCAAAAATGTAAAACAAGATACTGCATTAATGGAATAATTAAATGCAACAAGATGTAGTGTCGCGTAACTGACGGATATCATCAGAGGAGTCATCAAAATTTATTGCCGGCATTATTATGATGCTGATGATCATTATTTGCAACATCCTTCACATCGTTATTATTATTACTGCAATTATTGCCTAAAATTTCAGCGACAGTAGCAAACAACAGTGGGGGAGCATTGGTTACACTTCGTAGAGCATGGATTTTAAATAAATTGCAAACGAATGTTGATGATATGATGTGCAAATCCCCAAACGAAGCGACTGGCATAGAGATGGCCAATTTGAAAAAAAGGAAAACAAAGTTTTTCATGTAGTTTTTGTTATTGCTGTTGCACTTATAATGCACTTTAATTTATTGTATGTTTTTAATTATGTTGTGTTTTTAATGAAACGGAAGGTTTACCTGAAGATGACTTTTAATGCAAATATTTGCCATTTTTTCACATCATTGTGTGTTCGTTAGTTTGTCCGTACATTGTATTATTTTAAAGGGTGTTTTTTGTGACAGATATTATAACTTTACAAAACCCAAAATAGCATTAAGCCAGTAGAAACTTTGCCTAGGGGAAAGAGAAAGGATGACAACTCTAACTAAAGAAGGAAAAGGAGCAGTTCGATTATTTAAAATCGAAAGCTTCAGCGAATAAAATCGAATAACATTACATGTCTTAAGGTATAACATTATATAAAATTTTGTTGAAGGAGCCTTCAAAGTGGAGGCAGTTTCGTTTGCAAAGGCCAAGCTAGCGCTTAACCATAGTCTTTATTTCGTCATGAGCACCACTTGTCCTGCTTTTGGGGAAATAGTTTCGTTTTGGAGGCGGTCTATGACTTATAAAATTATTAGTTTCAGATTGAAGAATTTGCATTAAGGATGGTCAATTAATTTTATGTATGAGCCAATAAATCAGTTACGGATGTGTAAACGGAAGTCGTACTTCTGATATTTGTCCAGTTGGATGATCGAAGTTTAGTTACTCCCGTTATTTACACAATGGGGCGATAGTTGATTACACAAGCATCCGATTAACGGTAAATCTATTAGGTTTGTTAAAGGAAAATATATAAGCTAGAGTTCAAGGGGTAATGAAGAAATGCCACTGCATGAGACTGAGGATCCTCTTGGGTCCATTGTGTATCCCATTAAGGAAAATTGGACAAAAAGTAAAAGATGGAGAAGTTGTAAGATTTACAAGAATTAAAGATCTAAGACTAAGATCGAGAAAGAAATAAAAACTTAAGTTCCACCTCTATTTTCCATTCCTTAGTCGCCTGATTCCCATGTTAACCAAATGATGTTTACACTCCGAACATTTGCTGAAAACTGTAAAATTTTTGGCCCAATCTCTATGGTTCTGCAATCTCGAGCAGTGACAGACAACATGCTCTCCCATCTTCCTTTTCTTCACATTCTCAGATGTTCTAAAATTATGCAGGATGTTGCGATCCAAATTGTTTACCTTTGCCCCAACGACAACAATTTTTATCCAATCTTTCCAGGTTCATTAGTGAATACAGCAAAGTTATCAGATAGTCTATATGACCATTTAATGATCTTTTGCATGACATTGATACTAATCAGTGCTTACATTTGTCAGTAAAAACTGCAAACCTCACATGTAACTATAGGGCGCAACTAGCAATCTATTTGTAAAATGTCTTTTTAAAACTGATTTCCAGAGTCATATAGTCTGCTTTAAGTCCCCGACCTATACTAAAGCCCTCAACACTAATCTCCCATTATATGCTAGCGGTCTTTTAGTCGAACCAATAGGACTTGTAGACGATTGATGTTTACGGATGTAATTTTCATGGCACCAGGGATGCAATATGAAGCAGATCTTTAAGATCCTAGTCAGGGGCTTCCAATACCAACCAATTTCTACCCCCTGCAATCACGCAATGCATTTTTAGGTTAAAATGAGGCTTAAAATAGTCGTAACAATCTAGTTTACCAAAATTTTGGTTGGAAGCCCCAGTTCTTTCCTATAAACTTCTAGATTACAAACATTTTTAATTCAAGCTTGAGGCCACTATTTATTTATTCAACGTTTCGACATTGTACAATAATAGCTGTAGAAGACCTTCTCTACATCCACATCACCTGTTTGCAAATACAAAGATCTTCTTTTCTAAGACATCAAACTTTTTCAGTACTCCACTGACCCGTAGAGACCATAGTAAAGGTGAAAGAAACCATTACAAAATATAAGACATATTGTCTGATTACCACTGGAAAAAACCTAAAAGCATTTTAACGCAGGGTTCTTCGGATTTGATATTTTGACGAATAGGGACATGCGCCTATCTGGAAGGATCTTTCACGAGAATTGCTTTAGAAGTTCTTATTTTATAAATTTCCAGGCCTGGACTGTTTCAAAAAGGAATAGAACATATTGTCCGACGTCTTGTAAGACAATTCAAGTCAAGTCTTTCCTCTGGCTATATTCCAAGAGTATGGAGTTAGGTTAAAGTGGTTTTTATACCGGTAATGCGAACAGTTGCTTGGATTGTACAGACCAGTCAGCCTTACTTTATTTTCTTCATATCGATGGAGAACGTATTGGACAACTTTCTTAGAAAGAGCTATCTGATGAATGAACCGATACACGAATTGCAATTCAAGTATCGACAGGGCAATTCAACGAAAACTGCCATTCATCACGTGGTTGCATTATTCGGGAAGCCTTTGGAAGCTAAGCAAATTGCCCTCTGTGCCTTCTTCGATATACAGGGTGCATTTAATAATACAAATTTTGAGGCTGTTAAATTAGGGCGTTTTATCAGTCATAATCGACTGGGTGGTAAGGATGCTAGCTTCCAGGGTTGTGACTTTCGCTTTCGGTAATTTATTGATGACAGTACCGTTTTTGACCGTATGCAGTAGGCCTTAATCATTACTCTTGAGTGGTGCAGAAAATGGAGAGGACAAGTCCATCAGGGCCTTTTACACCTGATAGTCTCTTTGGTAGTACATGAGGCCTCCGGCTAGGTATGGTGTATAGGTCGTTTCACACCATTATAAGACCAATGATCACCTATGCGGCTCTTATGTAGTGGTCGAAGATTAAGCAAGTTAGAGTTAGGAACGTTCTAAGGCGTATTCAGCGTAATGTATGTGTTTGTATTACTGGTGCCAGTAGGTCTAGTTCAACCAATGCTATGGGGGTTCTGATTAGTATAGCCCCGCTCCATTTATCTGTGATCGACAGTGCTCGGTGAGACGTCTTGCGTCTGCAGGATATAAACTTTCTAAAGAGTGTGGACTCGAGTGGAGATATGAAGATAGCGAAAGATCTGATTCATGATCCCATTTCTAGAGTTAGGAGCGAGATTCCAAAGATACAGATCTTTGCTAGAAACTTTGATGTGGAGATCTTCAAGCGAATCAATTCAATCTATGGGCACTGGGAGCCTAAAATGGGGTCTCAGATTTTTCACACAGATGGCTCGAACGACGATATTGGCGCTGGATTATTTGGGCCCGGTTTTCAAAAAGCCCTAGCGATAGGTAAATGTCCATCGATATTTGAGGCTGAAATCTACGCTTTATGCGTATTTGCCTATGAATATGTTAAAAGGAATGTAGGGGGTCTCAAATATACATTATTTCGGACAGCCAAGTGGCATGTAGGGCTTTTGCGGCTTATTATGTTATATTCGTACTGGTAAGAAAGTAAATGACCCGGGTCATGAGTGCACACTGCGGGCCAAACCGGCCTCTTATTGATCCGAGCCATTTTGCAATGTTCCTCGCGGCTACTCTTGTAGGAAGTTGGCTACTCTAAGGGAAGCTGAATTTACTGCCTACTAGGGTGAGGCCCGGAGACAGCGACGGGCCAAGACATTATTGACTCTATCTGGAATTCAGTCTAAGGGGCTTATGGCTCTTACAAGGAAAGATCTAAGTGTCGTTACCGGTTTCTTGACTGGTTACGGTAATTTCAGATACCACCTGCACAACATCGGCAAGGCTAAAGCCTCGATCTGTCGCTTTTGCGGTGTTAAGGATGAGACCTCAGAGCATGTATTTTGCGAAAGCCCATTACTGTACTTACTCGGCATTTAAAATTTATCGCCGCATAAGTTATAAGGCTTTATATAGAGCTTAGTGTTGTAGGCGACTCAAGTAGCTACTCAAAACACCTATTATTGGTAGCAGCGCATTGTGCCAGGACTTACATACCTACATAAAATAGCGCAAAAGGTCCTGCTAAAAAGCAAATATATTCCAAACCATTGCAGTAGCAATGACCTCACAGCTTTTTTTAATTCAAAATTTTCTTTAATTTATTTTGAAATAATTTTTATATTTTAGTACATTTTCTAAATATGTTGAAAGGAGAAAGTATAAAAATTGTTTCTTTCATTCTTTTCATATCCAAATATGTAAACATATATTAATAATTTGAAATATCATGTTAGACTTTTTTTAACAAAAGAAGAGTTTTTTTATAAAAATACTTAAGTTTCTCTTGTATGTCATTTACATACAAACACATGCATACTTACATACAAACATGAATAAAAATAGTTAAAAATCTCGTTTGCCTTTAAAAATTAAACTTTTAAAATTAAAAAATCTTTAACAGTTTTAGTTTTACTGTTTCATAGATTTTGTTTAAAAAGTTTAAATAAGAAAACTATCGAATATTGTTATCAAAACCAGATTATGGGTCTCATTTATACCTAAAAGTTATTCAGCACTAAAAATATTAGTTTTTTTTATGGGTTTTTAATATATTTATTAATATTAATGTAAACATTAAGTGTAAAACTATGTAGCTTCGGTTTATCTTTATATCTGTGGCCACGCGTCTTAGCCGCTTAAGTGTGTTTTTATTTATTTATTTTTGTTCAGAAGAGTAGGTAAGGTTTTGCAGTAAAACTGAACTTAACTCTTTGACAACAAATTGGCTTTACAGAAAAGTAATTTACGCTTAAAATTATTCGCGTGTGAATTTAGATAGTCCTAGCTCAAGTCAGACCATTATGGTTTGTCACCACTGATGTATTACAAAGTAAGTTTACTGACTAATTTGTTAGCCATTCCACCACTTTAAAGGCAAAACGCATAAGCTAGGGACTTAAGATTTCACTAAAGGAATTACTGCCGATGTATATGTTGATCTGCTTTGAATTTTAAATGTAATAAAAGGGCAAAACACGGTAGCCAAAACAGTTTCTGTCAATTCCGAACATACCAAAGCTCAGTCAGTTTAAGACGACTTCAGGATTGGTGCTTATCAAATACCCGTGCGAAAACTTCCCCTACATTGCCTATCTCCGGCCACTTGCTTCTCATGATGATTTCTCTTCATTCTTACACATCCTCCAATAATCTAAAGTGCCACGACCCTATGAAAAAACTAGTGCCACTGAGTTTACTCACTCTGAGTGCAGCCACTCTTGTTCCTTTACTGAAGAATCGATGTCTTAATTTTCCCATAATAGTCATTATGTCACATCCAGGTCCTAATTGACTACTTGTCGCCAATTTCATTGCCAACTATGTCGTGATGACAAGGGTGTCTGTTATTACACCAAGGGCATTCCTATAGTTCTTAACCAGCCTAGACCTGATGCACACTGTGTCGGCTGTTGGCCTCGAATCTGCAAAAGTTAGATCCCTTATGATTCTTTTTTTTTCGAAAAATAATTGCTGGAATAAAAGCAGGGGGTGTGCTAGCCTCCATACAAACAGACAAATTTTCTGAAATTTTTGACACGATATATTTCGACACCTGTTATAACAATTGACTTTAAACATGCTGCAAGGTTATTCCATTATGTTTTCTATACCTTGCAAGAATATTTTGTTGGATAAGGATAAGGGGTGTGGTAGCCCCCACACGTTTAAATTAATTTTAAGAGTTCAAAGAGTACAAGGTGGGCCAAAAGAAATCACCCAGTTTTGAACCAGACAGATGTAAAATGCAAGTAAAAAAGTCATGGAGCAATACACTCTCCAAGAACGCGGAATATTCGTGTCTATTTTTTTGCGTAACAATTCGTTGGCGCAGCGCGAATTCCGTTGCCGATTACCCGGTCGTCCGACACCGACTGCGCACACTCTGCGCCATTTGGCCATCAACCTTGAAAAGTATGGGACCACAGTAGACCCTGCCAAGAGTGGCCGGCTCCGGAGCAGCCGTTCTGCCGAAAATATCGCCGCTGTTGGCGAGAATGTCGAACTGTCGCCAGAAACATCGACCAGACTCCGTGCCTCGCAATAAGCCATTATCCTTTCGTTCCTTAGGCAAATTTTGATCAAAAACCTGCGCACGTTCCCGTATAAAGTTCAGTTCGTGCATCAGCTTCTGCCTGTCGACCGCCAAACGCATGTAACCTACGTCCAAGCCATCGCAATTGTCAAGGCCGAAGGGACGATTTTTCGACTAAAACCATAATGAGCGATGAGACTCATGTCCACCTCAGCGGGTGCGTTAACAAGCAACGCTATCGCTTCTGGGGCACCGAAAATCTACGAGTGATGCACGAGGAGCTATTTCACCAACTTAAAGTGGCTGTATGGTGCGCTGTTCATGCTGGAGGAGTCATCGGGCCATTTTTTTCGAGGACGCCGCTGGTCAAACAGTGGACAGTGCGCGCTATAGGACATGTGGTTCCAACAGGGTGGTGCAACAGCACACACTGCGCGAGCCACAACCGATATTTTGAAGGCGCCGTTCCCGGGTCGACTTATCTCTCCTTTCGCCGATTTACATTGGCCAGCAAGATCGCCCGATTTAACCGTTCCAGACTTTTTTGTGGGGGTTTTTGAAGTAACGTGCTTACGTGAACAGGTCCGAGGCCCTGGAAGCTCTCAAGGACAACGTTCGACACGATTGCGGGAATCTGTCGCCCGAAGTTTTCGCCGAAGTAATGAAAAAAGCCATAAAACGAGCCTGTATAACAATCAATTGTGACGGCGCCCATTTGGCCGATATCATCTTTTTGACTTGACCAATAAAATTCTAAAGGTAAATTCTAAAGTAAACATAATCAGACAACAGAATCCAAGTTTTTTATTTAGAGAAAAATGAGAGCCAAACAATAACAGATGATTTCTTCTGGCCCACCTTGTACAATTGGGGACGCTGTAGAATATTTTGCCCGAAGAAACTAGCTCTAGGTTTTAAAGTTTCTTATCTTAATTGTGATTTTTTATTTGTATCAAGCTTCCACAGTATTGTAAGAAATAGTTTTTTCATTTAAATAATGTAAAAAAATGTGTAAAAGTTTACATTTTTACAAACATTTCAATATTTTGGAATAATATATTCATTTAGATGTTTTCATTTGAATAATTTTTATCGTTGTTGTTGTTATATTAAACATAAGTATAAAATATTAACATATAAATTACCTGCCAATGAATACTGATACTCTATAATTAAAAGTTATATTCAAAAAATACAATAGAAAAAAAAATAAATGGTAATTTGTAGGTTTGATAATAAACAATTGAAAAAATATTTAGAACAAAAATAGAATAAACTGATATATATATTTGAATCATAATAGTTGCAAGCATTTTGAAAACTTTTTAAAAAATTAAAAAGTTAACGACTTTATTTTTTTAAGAAAAAATTTTTTGTTTAAAAAAAATTATATACAAAATTGTTTACCATGACATATGCATACATTGAACAATGTTATTCGTTCAAATTAAAAAAACAATTTTATTTTGTGTTTCCTTTCCCCCACAAAATACTCGCGTTGACCCACATTTCAAATAGAGAAAAAAAAGTTAATATGTGTTAATGTCGATTGTAAGTTATAGTTGTTAAAATCAATTTTAAAACTCAATCATGTAGAAAATAACATACCATCTCCATATTTTGAAGGTATTTTCAAAAAACATTTATTTGTATAAAGATACGTATGTATGAATGAATGTAAGTAAATACACTTAACAAACAATTTGGTAAAACATGATTCACACTAAACAAATGTGTTTATTTTACCCCAAAATAGTTAAAACTTTTTTACTATTTTCTTAATTAAGATATTGTTTGTTCATTAACATTGAAATTTTATGCAAATTGGTGATCATTTCTACTATTTTGTCAAATATTTGATCAGTTTACGTCAAGTTTTAATTCAATGACATTTGCGACATTATTAAACCAATTTAGTTTCATTTTAATTTAAGAAATTAAATGATAATAAGGGCCCTAGATTTAAGATAATTTTTATCTTGGCCGTTTTAATTCAAATTCGGGGTGGCACAAACTAATCATTAAAAAGTTAACGACAAGAAAATGTCAAGTTTATTAACTAAATATTTTTATTGTGAAAACATAAATAAGTTTTAAGTTAGATTAAAGCGAAAAGAGGGACTAATAATTATACCAAAAAAATAATTATAATTTTTGGATTTTCATAATTTTTGTCAAAAAATAATTATCATTATCATTTTTAATTTTAATTTTTTTTTCAAAAAATAATAATTAGTTTTTGGTTTTTTTTGTCAAAAATAATTATTAGTTTTAAATTAAAAAAAATCAATCATGATAAGAATAATCGTTTCTTTTTTCGATTTTTATATTAATTAAAAATATAACAACTATTTTTGACAAAAAAAATTATTATCAATTGAAACAAAAATATATATAATTTTTTTAATAAATAAAATTAAATTATTAATTAATTAAAAATAAAACATTTAAAATCGCTTGAATTTCAAATAATCTAGTTTAACACCCCTAAGATGGTGCAGTTCATTCGACTTTCCGATGTTTCCTTGCACATGCCTTTCGTCCATTGAAAATTCGATAATAATTATTATTTACAGTCCCTATGAAAAAAGCTACTTTGTGACAGATTGGAAGTCGACAGCTTTTACAGTTTTAGGGTGTGACGTATCGAAATTTCATAAAACTAGCTTGAATGTATGGAGACTGGCACTCCCTATGCTGCTAACCATTTCATTTTTTATGGAAGACATAATACTAAAATAACTTTGTGCCTGGTTTGAAGTCAGGTTGTCCCCAAATTATCGAACGGTTTGAATTTGATGTCATTTGTGCAGTTGTGTTGGCAGCCCTAAAATAACAATTCCATAGAGTTTTTACGTGTACTTGTATGATACCCTTTATGATTCAATTAAAACATAATAATAAGGAGACTTGCATAAAACTTTGTTTTCTATTTAATAAAAATCTTGGGTTAAAGTTTGTGACATAAAATCGGTTTTGCTACTACTTTTTGGCAGGTTAAAAGTCAATAGCTTTAACATTTTCCATTCTGTGCCGCTATCCAACCATATTTTTTCAAAATGTTGAAATTGTACTTAAACTATTTTGCAGCAGGTTTACAGTTAAAACTTGTTATAGTTTCGGTCCACCTGATCTTGCTGATTTTAAAAAAGTGCTCTGCCTAGAATAATTTTTGATAGTCTGACTATAAAATTGAGTCCTTAAGACTTAGCTCGGTTTAGGATACTTAAAACTTGGCAAAAAAAAAAAAATACTTTGAAGACAACGAGTTAGATTAGTGGGGGGGTTTAATCAAAGCAAAAGAAGTGCAACAATTGCATTCAATTAGCAAAAATTTTCATGCGCTACACCAAAAATTCTAGTATCGTGTATATTTTGAACAAAAAATATTTCGATAAGAGTGAGGGAAATGGAAGCCTAATACAAACGAATTATTTTGAAGACTTTAAATTTACTACGAAACAAGCAATTAACCCGCCACTTCGTAAGTGTAGTTAAAATTTTTTAAACCGAGTACTAAGTAAAAGGGAGAACTATGAACATTAAAAAGTAAAACTAACATAATTTTTAGAAAATCTTAAGCCAGAATCACTAAATTGTTGAAAAGATAATTTTATCTCTACTTCAATCTGATGTAAACAATAATTATTTTATATATAAGATTCAAAAACAGAGAAGTTTAAAAAAACACAAGAGAAAGGTGCATATTTTCCTTCCCTATGATTTCCCAGCTTAATTCAGCTCAACAGCCCCTTATTTAAAAAATGCAAAAAAGTATCAAAACATTAAAAAAGTACTTTTTATTCATTTAGCTAACGTTTGGCATAAATTCGAGTCAATTCAAAAATTTAAAAAGTACCAATAATGTGGACAAGCAAACTTTACCTACGTAGTTGATTTTTGACCCCAATATGAATCAATAGCTTTTAATTTCTAGAGTCAGTACCTCAAAAAAAGTCCAAAAAGTGCTAAAAGTTAAAAGTACTTTTTGTGCACCTAACTGGCTTCCACGCCTAATATGGGTATGTCTATATTACAATTTTTTCAAAATTAACGAAAACAATAAAATTACTCAAAATGAATTTAATATACAAAATGAATTTAGCTCACAAAGAAATGCACAAAACTATTAAAAAAAAACATTCCCAAATATACAAATACGTATAATATTATATGTTAAATGTGAACCGAACATGAATTTCACAATAATTATGAATTCTTATGTCACCCACAGCTCAAAACGTCATCATTCGCTCGCTGTTTTCATTTAAATTCAAATCATCATAAACTGTCACGGCAATAAATGAAATTCATGGAATGACAGGGGCATAATATGTCGAAAATTGATAGTACCAACTTAGAAACCTTCGTGAGCTCATGCACAACAACTTTGCTTAAGATCATCACATGATCAAATGCATAGTTTGGGATTCTAAAAAGATTATACGGACACACACTAATTTTTATATACATATATAGATAGATAACCAAAAAACAATATTAACATTATGTTAAAATTTTGTTAACTTTGATTTAAGTGAAAGATATTTTCTACCAACACTTCAGTACTGAACAAAGAGGGCTGACGAAGCCCCGTAGCGGGTTTCGAAAATACATTGTCGGGGAAATACCTTTTTTTTTATTATTCTTCAATAAAAATTATAAATATACAAATAAATTTTAAATTTGTTGGAAAAAAATATGAGAAAAAAATTGTTTTCACAAATAAGTTGCAAAATTTATGGTGGAAAGAAAGAAAAGCAGGTTGAATAGGAGCGAGGGAAATGGTACCCTCCATCCCAAGGAATTATTTTTTTAAAGTTTGTTATATGCCTTATCTTAGAAACTATAGCAGCTATCGAATTAATAAACCATAAGCTTATTTTAGGACAATTCCCTTATAACGGGTGTGACCATTTTACCCACATTTTTGCTAATTACTCAAACAATTCAAAATTAAGTTTTTAAAAAAGGCTATGATATCCCTGGATGATATGTTGTAAAGCGTTTAATGGTAAGTAAACACTGTAAAAATATTATTTCTTCTCTAAAGGAAAAACCTTTTAAAAAAATGTGATGGGTGTGAAATTTTCATCAAAGCGTAAGGAAAGAAGAGCCAATTACTTAGGTTGTGATAGATTTAAGCCCTTTCGAAATAAATTAAAATAAAATATGAACCCATTTACTTATGTAATGATATTATTTTCGGTTTAAAAACAACTGAGCTGGATCAATTAACTTAAAATACAAAAAGACCAACGTTGGATATATAAGTTTCGGTTCAGCCGAAACTTTGAATTTCTGCAGAGAAGAGTAAGATGAGCTTTTGCTTAAACTAATTCTTACCCACAAAGAGTTGCAAAATTTGTTTAATTTGCCACTTACCTGTAAAGAAACAAGGAAAACAATATTTAATGTAAAATATTATTTTTAATTATAAAGAAAAAGAAAAAAGAATTAATTTATGTTTTAGATTAAAAAAAACTTATAATTTTTTTCTTCTTCATATATTAAAAATAAATGCAAAACCCAGCCACTGACAGACAAAAGTAAAGTTCTCAAATAAAAAAAAACGTAAGTCTTGAGGTTTTATCGGAGGACAAAAGTGTCCCTCTATAAAACACTTGGCGTCAAATTTTATTTTTCTTAAATTTTGAATTTGTGTAGTTCGGGCTTATATTGCAAAATTTTCAAAACTTTTTATTGTTTCTATACGAAGCAAATCTTAAGAACAATATCTTAAGGTTCAACGAACTTAATATTGTGTAAAAGATAACGAAAATCAAAATAAAACTTCCAAAAACAGAAATTACACAGGCCAACAAAAAAAAAAACTTTTTCTTTGGCAATGCGCTTTATGTATTTTGTTATTAGCGGGTGTGTGTGATTTGATTTGGGTTGTAGATGTGGAAACTCCTATTTTTTAAGAAATGCGTAAAACACAAGTGTTACAAATAACAAGTTTTTCATACCAATTATTTGTTAAAGTTAAATATCTTATATCGTTTCAGCAAAACCT
The DNA here is from genome assembly GCA_963583895.1 of Melanophora roralis. Classification (NCBI taxonomy): domain Eukaryota; kingdom Metazoa; phylum Arthropoda; class Insecta; order Diptera; family Rhinophoridae; genus Melanophora; species Melanophora roralis. The sequence goes on along the minus strand of OY757189.1, from coordinate 35,735,605 downwards.
TTGCTAACCAAGTAAGTTAGCAAATAATATTGGAGATGAAGAAGCACTAGTTACCTCTTAGCCGAATAACTAGTTAATTTTGTTGAGTTGTCCCGAAATTCAAGATCCCCGCTTACAAATGTGCTAACAGAAAACAGTCAAAAAACAAGTTACCAAAAAATAACTGAAAAGTTAATTTAAGGTTTCAAAACAAAAATGTTGTACATAATCCTATTTTTGCGAATGCTTTATTATTAAAACTTTACCAATAGAATATTATTCTGTTTAAAAGGCCTCATTACCTTGTAACCTATGAAATAATGAGAACCTATTACTCACATTAAAAAAATTTTACTGGGGTTTCTGCAAAACCATTGTTGTCCAGAGTAATTAATGTACGATAATAAGATACAACATATGTGTTTTTAATACTTAATAACAAATTTAATAAAAACAAAAAAAAGCGCACTATTTTCGGCGGTGCCAAATCTTCGACACTCTTCACATTGGCCATTTAAAACCTTGATTTTTTTTATATTTTTATCAATTATTTTTTATTCATGAAATGTTTTTTTATTTTTTAAAAGGGCTCGGCGTCATTTTTTAAATCTCGTAGGATGCCCAGGAAAGTTGTAGGAGTTTTTACCCAAATTTTTTAAAATTTTGTATGGCAACCCCCTTAAGTGGGTAGTAATAGGGGATAAGTAATGTTTGGGAGGTAAAACTAATGGACATCGGTCGTGCACTTTATTTTTCTAAGGCCGACTATGGGGAAGTTCTGGGCGTTTTTACATAATTTTTGTAAATTTTGTATAACAACCCCCTAAGGTTATGAAAATAGGGGGTAAGTTTGTTCTACGGATATGTGGGGGAGGGAAAACTAAGTGGGGTCTGCGATACATTTAATTCCTCTAGGGGCGACTCCAGTGAAGTTGTTGTGGTTTTAACCCTATTTTTTTAAATTTCACATGGCGCCCATGTTAGGAGCTGGAGATAGGGGGCAAGTATGTTCCACAAAAATTTTTTGGAGGAAAAATTCATTGGGGTTGGTCTTACTTTTGAACATTTTAGGAGCGCTCTGGAAGCTGTGAGAGCGATTCAAAAAAAATTAAAAAATTAAACTTTGTATTGAAACCCTTTTAGAGGGCAGAGATAGGGTGTAAGTATGTTCCAAAAAATTATTCGTGAGGAAAAATTAATGGGAGTCGGTCTTCCATTGCACCCGCATGGTGGCAACTCCGGGACAGTTATAGAGGCTCTTAAGTAAAAATTTTAGAGAAATAACTAGAAGGTAATCGTGGCTGCTGGCCTATATCACTGTGAGTTATCGAAAATTTCACTTGTTTTTATAAGAAATGCACGTGAGTAATAAAAAATAAAATAAAAATAAAAAAAGGGGGAAAAATAAAAAAAAATTTGTCCCGGTCAGGTATCAAAAATCTAAAAAAATGAGGTAGTCTTGGTTTTTGGTCTATATATCGGTCAGTAATCGGGCGATTTTGCTGGATTTCAAAAGCGATTTGTCCGTAGTTATTTCTGATTGATTGACACAACTTACGGTTTATGCGACATTGGGGGCTTCAAAAAGTTGATTTTAATTATAACACGTACAGATGAGCAGATGGACATCGCTAAATCGGCTTCCCTATCTATGAGGACCAAGAAAATATATACTTTATAGAGTCACAGCTGCATATTAAAGAAATTACAAACGAAATGACAAACTTATATGTATATACCCTCATGTGAAGGGTATACAAATCGTACATATTTTGCAAAAAAAAATTAAAATTAAGATTTCCATTGCACTTGTTGTAAGTAGTTTGTACTTAACAAAATAAAAAACACAACAAGTGAAAAAAGAAAGAAAAGAAGCCATTGGCAACAAGTTACTCAGTCAGCCAACCAACCAACCATTTAGCCAACAAGCCATAAACGCATTTAACTGTCTCTTTGGCATTGATGGCCAAATAACCGTACTTTCATACTTACACGCGTGCAAATTCGTAATGTTATTTAGTGTTATGTCAGTCTGTCTGACTAGAAGCTCAATAATGTTAATTGAAAAGATACGCGAGAATTAACGATTTTTTTAAATGTGATTTATGCAGAATATTAAATGCTGCCGGTAAAATTGAAGGTGAGAAAAAAATCGGTTTAAAGAAACAAACAAACAGCCTGATAGAAATTCACGACTTGTTCTACCCCGTATAAATACAAACATATCTTTCTGAAATAAAAAAACTAAATAAATGATAATGTAAAGAAAAATGATTTAATGCGATTAAATGTTTCTAAACATTTAAGTTAAAAAAATCTGTTAAAATTACTAATTACGAGTATTTAAAAAAAGTTTATTAAATGACATTTGATAAAAAAAAAATAATTTTATTATAAATTTTTTAATAAAAAGCTATTTTGCTAATGGTATATGAATAAATCAAATATTAATTTATTTATATAATGTTGTTTGAATTAGTTTTATTTTCTGTAATAAATCAAGAAGCGCAAATTAAGGATTCTTTTATTTTAAATGTCAAAGGTATAACAGCACTGATTTATTAGAATATTATTTAACATCTAATTTATATTATTTAATAACTAATTATTTTTTACATTTACTTAATAAAATAGAACATATTTTTTGTGTATTCACATACAGTACTCCCTCAAACATACAAACTATAATGCAGTTAATAAATTTGGATTATTGTTGTAATTGTTGTTTCATTAGAAAACTATTTTTCCTATTGTTTGACTCAAATATGAAGGTATGGACATCTTTAAAACTTAACTTCCACACTTAATAAATTTTTGGTTTAAATCTATACTTAATTGAATGACATAAACAAACATTTACAGGGTCGGCTTGTGCATCAGAAGGTTGACATTTTCTAGCGATATTTAGTACCAAAAGCATGATCTGATCAGACACCAGTGCGCTCCATGTAACAAGTAGTTGGTGCTTTTTCCCTCTAAAGTATAAGCACCAAAGCGTGCGTGTCTAGCTAAGATATCCCGAGAGACAGGACTTCTCTGATGAAAGTTAAAATGGGCTTTAACTACACAAGCGCACGATTGGCTGGGCTAACAAATAACTATCGCCATATGGGGTTTCAACAAAGTTAAAGCCGTGTAGCTAGGCTCCGAGTGTTACCATAGATCAAAATGATTGGCCCAGATCACGAGACCTACACTTCTATAAATACGCATCCAAGTTAAGAGGGCCGTAAAAATTTGCTGATTATTTTACTATCTTTCAAGCCAATGTTTAAGCAGCCAAAAAAGAATTGATCTTTTTTTGTCCTTAACTGAAAACTCAAAACGTTTATTGATGGTCAGGCGGCAATGAAGATTGTACCTCCTAAAGTGTCCAAGAACTCATAGAACACATTGGCATGCTGTGTGCCATTAGGCATGTGCAGACATACTGGGTTTTGGGATACAGCGGTATTAAGGAAAACAAAATAGCTGATAAATTGGCAAGGCAGGAGGTCTATGGAAGTATGCAAACAGATATGGGTCTCGGATAGAAATAAAGACTTTGTTGTAAAGTCAGGGACTACGGAGGCTAAAGTAAAGATCTCTTTGAATAGGGTTTTTTAGATCAACTGGAGATTTTTACTCCCTTCTGGCTAGCAAGATTCTGCTATCTTTGCGAGAACGTATTTCCAAATTTTTCTAAAAATGGTAGCATCAGTATGCTGGATGACGTTTCATACAAAAAAAAAGCAGGAGGGGTGGCCAGCGGTTCTCTTGTGTACCAGAGTATGAATAGAGCGTGGAATAAATTATGCTGCTATTCAGCGCTTTAAGTTAATTAGGTTTTATTTTTATGAAAAAGGGAATTTTTAGAAAAGCCTTTCTTTAGAAGAAAAATTTTTATCTTCCTCACCAAAGTAGGAATTTGAAAAATTGCAGTAAATTCTAAAGACATCTTCCCCTACAACAAGAGCTGGTTGGTCATATTGTTCTAATATGAGTGGTGGAAAGAGTTAAATTAATTATGCCCCTGTATTATGATCACATCAATAATTAATTTCTTCAAAATAAAAAGAAATTCAAATGTAAACTGAAGCCAAAATAATAAAAGCTAAAATTTGTCTTAAAACAAAAAGTTCAACAAAAAAAAAACTGGCAAAAAATTTTTTTTTTAAGTTGAACGTATGATTAGGTTCAACTGGCTGGCCTTGAAGACCCCATAGATACCTCTTGGATCCTTAGTGATACTGAACAAGAAGAAACGAAAACTTGCTTATTTTAGTATAAATAATTCCAGGGTGCTCTACGTTCTCTTCGCATATGTCAGACCTACCCTTAAGGTTTTAAAAGAAATGAGCCTTAGACAAGATGTTCTAGAACGCAAGAGCGCTAGACAGTAACGTAGAAAATATTTAAACGTAGGTATTACCCGGTACACTACTGAATCTGGAATCGTCGCTGGGTGGTAGAACTAGTCTGTAGTTGTGAACCGCTGCCTAACAATGACCCAATATTATGTCAGTTAAAAGTGGAAGATAGAAGAAACTTTGTCGCCCTAAGGTGGTTGATAAGTAAAATGATGGAAGAGGAGGAACCCAGGGCAATCTTTCATCAGCACAAGTGCCTAAGTCTACCTCCTTGTGGTATCAACCAGGTAACTTTCAGTTTACTGGAAGGCTAACAGACATGGCTTAATTGAAAACAATCTGCCTTGGGCTAGAAGGGATCAGTGGTTATTAACTTACTGGTCTGGCTTGAGGCAGGTTGTCCTTGTTGTCGCTGTGGCATGTACATCACCAATAAGTGGCACAGCAATGCAAGGTTTTAAGGGTACCAATACCTTATCTGTGTTAAATAGAAATTGGTAGGAATTGTACGGAAGTAGATTTCCGAGGCTGACCAGAGTCCTATCTGGTACCACGGGAATCAGTTGGCTCCATGTGCTTACCAGTGCATGAACTGATTAATGGTGAGGTCTCCTTCGGGAGGTCACGTGGTGGCTGTGGTTATCCCCAAGCGGGGCAACTGAGAACGAAAGTGTATATGCTGGGGTCCGTCCTGTGCGGGCCCCAGAGTAATCGCGTAAGCGGTCTTATATTGACAAGATAGAGTCTCTAGTTTTGGCGGGTCTACCCAGCACATGAGCAACTGATGAAGTAGGCTAATAACTGAAAAGGTTTAAGTGTGTTTGGAAGTAGGTGAATAGGGAAACTGGCTACGGCTGTGGAAATTAGGATCTAAAACAAGATCCCGTCAGAGTAGTAGCAAATAATGAAATGGCCGGCATTGGCATGTTGAAGCATGTGCGTGATGCAGTCCTGACTGCCGGTGAGAATAATATGAAGCGTTGATGAAAGTAGAGAATTGATTTGTTTAAATGAAAAAAGATCCTTCGAACAGAGCTAGGTGTCACATTTTTTGGGTGCGGCATGATAATCATAATCTTTCTTGCTTAAGGTTGGGTGCTGTTTTACATGCGTGTGTCATGTCGGCGCGGATCTGTTTTGATTATGAAGGCGAGATCAAAACTAGAGACGCAATTTGGGTTTAGATAGCCCAACTCCTCAGCAAGAGGTCTTTTATGGCTTGCACAGAGTCATGGCAGAGAATTGCAACCTGGGTGGCCGGGTGGGCCATTCTGGGAGCGCTGGTGGACGCTTTGTTTCCACCAATCGTTAAGAGCACCGTGAATTATTGCGCGCAGGGTAGGTCTCCACGTAAAGCCCTTATCGTCTGTCGCCCTTAGGTCATGAGATCTTCCCATAGCCCTGGAACTCTACATGAAGTGTTTTTTCCCAAAACCTTCGTGGCTCTGACCACCAAATCAGAGTTTAAGCCCAAGCGCTACGCACGAATGTTCATTGAACTTTTTATAGGCAAGTGCATCCACCATCTCATTTCCATCAACTCTCTTGTGTCCACAATTCCAGTAAATATGCACTTTTCTCATGTTAGGTTTGCGAAGATTGTCTTAGTCGCCGGCTTACTATCAATTAACATTTTCACCTGAGAATTCTCAGTTTGGGAGAACAGAGTATGTTTTTAGAAATTTTTATCAAAAGAAAAAAAAACTTAAACTATTGTATGAGTCAAAGCACAAGAAACTTGTAGCTTTAACGTCAAAATTTTTTGATTGCTTATGGTGCCAAATGGTTCCACTCATTTGAACATGCCATTTGTCTGCCACACAAATGGTGAGCGAGCCAGAACAGTTAAAGCGGAAAAAAAATTAAATTAAATACATAGTTTATGATATAATTAATTATTTTTCGGTTTTTACTTAGTTCTTTTTTAAATTCAAAGCAGGTACGACAATTTAAAAGTAAAATGACGTCGCTATGGGTGCAACATAAAGAGCATAACGAACGATTTTTATCTATTTTAGGCTTTTGGCGTTGGTTGTTAATTTTTTGTTCTTGTTTGGGGCATTTAAATGTGTATTTTGTTTTGTAATTTTCTTTTTTCAAATTGCATAATTGCCTTAAGAGTGCAATGAACCAATCAGTAATCACAAAAGGTATATGGAATAGAACCACTTTTCTTAACTTCCCACCTCTTTTTCTACGTTTGTGCCAATGCCAGCCATATGGCCATTGTGCAAGTGCAAAACAATACGCCAAATCCAAATAATGAACTTGCTGGACACAAACAAAAAAAAAAAAATAAATCAAAAAAGTTCTCTTTCAGTTTACAAGTTCAATGGACTATGAAAACCAATTGTATCCATCTTTTTGTTGTATTCGTTTGTTGTTTATTTAATTATTTTTTTTTATGGAATAAGAACATTTAATCAATAAGGAATTAGTATGGGAGAGGGCTTTTTGCTATTTAATGTTATTGCTACCATTGTTGTTGTTGTTGTCAATTGTGTTCAACAGGTATTCATTACAACAGACTAAATGACCGTGGGTTTGTGCATCCGCTTGTATGCATTTCCGTTCTAAGGTTTTTTAATTTTTTCCTGCTGCTGTTTTCATAATATTGTCGCTGTTTTTTTTAAATTATTTTCCATTATGTTATGTTTTTGTTGTTGCAACATATAACTTGTATTTGTTTAATGTATTAACAGCTTATACAAACATAAACATTTAAGGTATTGATTTATGTATGTTGCACTTTGATTTTCTGAAGGCCGCTAAGTAAGTGATTCAACGAATAAACAAATGAATGACTTGATTGCAAAGAAGGGCAGTCATTAAATAATTTTATCACTTTTTTTTCTCTCTTTCGATGAAATATATCCATAAAAATGTTGTCGGTAAAGTTCAAGCGTATAGCAGTTTTTAGTGCATAAAATATTTCTTGACCCCAATACAGGTTTTTATGACAATTTTAGTGTAACATGGGTGTAAATAAAAATCTAGTTTCGTTTGTTGACGAAACGAAAAAATTTGTTTAAAAAATATTTTTGTTTTATTTAGTTACGACCTTTGACCTTTATTAAGTACTTTCTAATACTGAAAACAGGTATTTGTAAAGACTTATGTGTAATTCTTAAAAATTAATTTTCAAAAATTTGTTTCTGAACTAAGCACTTTCGAACATATTGGTTGTTCGTTTGCAGGGGATCATGATGCCCTAGAAGAAGGGTGCCCGATGGATAAGTGAGGGTACCCTGGTAGGTCATCAAGTAGGTGTGCAAGTTTACGAGCCGCATCGCAGTTTATATTCCCGCCAGGTTCGCTTGTTAGTCTGCTGTATTATAATTTTCTTTTTTTTCTAGTCCTTATCTACAGTTCAGCTTCTGATTGCACTTTTTCTATCTTTCTCTGCCAGTAGCAAAGAGTAACTGAATTAGCGGCCTCAAGTGAACTGTAGTATCCTTTCCTGTAACGGCTGCTTGTTCTAGATAATCTAACTTTATCTAGAAGGGGATAGGCATTATAAGTAGAGGTCAACAGTTTTATACTATCACTTACTTGGAAGGGTTCAGAAGCGAATCCTTTGTATTTTATATGTATCTCACGACTTTCGGCGTAAGGCCTGGCCAATTTCCTTTAGAAATGACTGTAGAAACTCGAGCAGACCGTGTCCAGTTAGTAGGAATGAACTATCTCTAAAACTAAGTTCTACCAACAGAGTTTGGCGAGTCAGATAAAAGCCTGGGGAAGTAGGAAAAAAAAGGACCAGCAAACCTGCTTGAAAAGCAGGTAAATGCCCTATTACCAGGATCGGAAGCCTAATCAGATACTGCGTCCGTAAACTAAATGATTACCGAGACCGAAACGAATAACGCAAAACAATTAAGAGGAATACCCCGGCATTCGAGTCGAACGAAAAATTTATATTAGAATTGCTTTACTAAAATCATTGGCAACAACAACGATTGAGTAAAAATTTGAATTTGGAACATGATATATTAAAGCATTAGTGGAACTAATTTTCTTTGGCCTGGCATAGGCGAAACTACAATGACATATGAACCATATGGAAGGCAGCCAACGCAAACAGACCATCCGCTGTTGGATTTCTTCTTTTTACACAAAGATCTTTTAAGATGAAAGCCCCATACTGATCGCATGATAGCAGTAAGAATACGCACACGTGGAAGCAGCTTCACACTCCTCCAAAACTATGTACTCCTCGATGTTTTCGAGGTTAAAGTAATGTCAAGTGGTTTGTTTTTTTCTGCCTGAAAGATGTAAGATGCCGTGATTGCACCTTTAAGGGAACGATATATGATTCAGCGGATCGCTAAAGCGAACGCAAGCCATTGATTTTCAAAACTTCAAAATCTTGCAATTAAGCTGCCAGCGCTCATAGACCGTGATTTATGAGCTGAGACAGGCGATGCAAAGTTCGGGTGCTGCTTTTGTACTCTTGCAGGAACCGTTTACTTCTTAGGCCTTATTTTTGGTCACAGAGCGCCTCACTGCTGTCATTGATCTTTGAAAGTACTTTTAAATTCAACTTTAGGTGGGGAGAGTATAAAGATTGCGGAGTAAATGACTTTGATTTCATTGTTACGATTTCTCATTGGGTATGGATGCCTCGTCCAAACGGTCTCGCTTCGGAGGAATCAATATGTGAAGAGAGATACTTACGGCATTAAGGCAGCTTTAGGGCGGTTGTCTGAAAGGTGTCACTTTCTGAATTACGGGAAAGGGTGTAAGATTAACAGTTCCGGCTGATTGATTAGTAAATATGTTCCATTAATGATACATGCCGCAAGGCTAAGCCCAGCAGGGTGAGGTGTTGAACCTGCAATGTAGATCCGATGCAAAACTAAATCAGAAATCTGCGGAGATTACCCCAAAGAGCCAGACGTACAAAGGCTAATAAACGTAGATCAAAGAAAAGCTGACTTTCAGTTGAACCCTTGGAAGTACAAAAAGAACTTCGGACGTGACAAAAGAGATAAGTCTCGTGCTACGAAATGAATATATATAAGGAAAAACTTTTGGCCTCCTCTTTTGAGATCGAGGGTGGTTGACACTCCCCGTTATGTGCAATTATATCCTTAAAAGATCTGAGAAAATAGACATTATCTTCCGAGTCAAAAACAGGGAGTTTCCAGGCATTGATGATATGATTGGATCGGTCTTTCGAAAATGTACAGCTAAGACTGTTTCTCCAGGGGTTGTACGAAAGCTTATGTTGTTTTCCCCTTCATGTCTTTTAATAAAGTAAGAAGTAGTTTTTGTTCTTATCGGCGCATCACCCTTCTTAAAGTGTTTAGTGAAATTCTGACGTATCAACTGCAAAAGCCCAATAATGAGGGTTTTTCTGAGTTTCAGAGTACATAAAAACATTAAGGTTGCATGAAAACATTTTCGTAGCAGTGCCAGTATCTCGAAAGCCAGATGTATACTTAACGGTGTTTTTGGTTTTAAGTATTACATGCGAGAGGCTATTCGTTTTTATTTCTATTTTTTTTATACCCTTCACATAGTGATAGGGTATATATCACTTTGTCATTCCGTTTGTAATTTCTTTATTATTCATTTGCGACCCCATAAAGTATATATATTCTGGATCCTTATATATAGGGAAGCCGATTTAGCGTTGTCCGTCTGTCCGTCTATCCGTCTGTCCGTCTGTTCGTCTGTCCGTCTGTCCAGCTGTCCGTCTGTCCGTCTGTTGAAATCAAGTTTCCGGAGTCAAATAAAAAGATACAGGCCAGTTAATGGTGTCAAACGATCAGAAATATCCCGCTAACAATCGCTATTTAAAATCAGCAAAATCGGTTCACTATTGACCGAGATATTAGCGAAAACCCAGAGTAACCCATTTTTTTTAGGACAAAATCCGTGCATATATCCCTATATATCTCAGTAAGTATAGTCACTCTTGCCACAAAACTTGGCACGGATACTCCTAAAGAAGGGACCTAAATAATGGAAAAAGTTTTTTCAGATAGGACCAGGGGAAGGGGTATTTTTCCTAGAATTGCACAAATGTGGTAAAATATTTTATGCGCTATATCTCGTAAACTATAACAGCTATCGACTTGAAATGTTCCACAAAAAGTGATTGTACGCAAAGATCTACACTTTAAAGAAAAAATTTTTTGAGTGGGGGCAAAAAAAGGGGTAGCTCCCATACAAATCGACAATTGTTATAAAATATTCGATACGCTATATCTCGGAAACTATAACAGATATCGACTTAAAATGTTCTACAAAAAGTGATTGTACGCAAAGATCTACATTTAAAAAAAAAATTTTTTTGAGTGGGGGCAAAAAAAGGGGTAGCTCCTATACAAATCGACAATTGTTATAAAATATTCGATACGCTATATCTCGGAAACTATAACAGATATCGACTTAAAATGTTCTACAAAAAGTGATTGTACGCAAAGATCCAGACTTTAAAGAAAAAAATTTTTGAGTGGGGGCAAAAAAAGGGGTAGCTCCCATACAAATCGACAATTGTTATAAAATATTCGATACGCTATATCTCGAAAACTATAACAGATATCGACTTAAAATGTTCTACAAAAAGTGATTGTACGCAAAGATCCAGACTTTAAAGAAAAAATTTTTTGAGTGGGGGCAAAAAAAGGGGTAGCTCCCATACAAATCGACAATTGTTATAAAATATTCGATACGCTATATCTCGGAAACTATAACAGATATCGACTTAAAATGTTCTACAAAAAGTGATTGTACGCAAAGATCCAGACTTTAAAGAAAAATTTTTTTGAGTGGGGGCAAAAAAAGGGGTAGCTCCCATACAAATCGACAATTGTTATAAAATATTCGATACGCTATATCTCGAAAACTATAACAGATATCGACTTAAAATGTTCTACAAAAAGTGATTGTACGCAAAAATCTACACTTTAAAGAAAAAATTTTTTGAGTGGGGGCAAAAAAAGGGGTAGCTCCCATACAAATCGACAATTGTTATAAAATATTCGATACGCTATATCTCGGAAACTATAACAGATATCGAATTCAAATGTTCTACAAAAAGTAATTGGACATCAAGGGCTACGCTCTGAAGAAAAAAATTTCCGGATGGGGGGTGAAGAAGGGATAGCTCCCATACAAATTTACAATTTTTATAAAATTTTCGATACGCTTCTTCTGGAAAACTATTACAGCTATCGACTTCGAATATTCTACAAAAAGTAATAATCAAATAATTTATACATTTTGGAAAAAAAGTTGGAGAAGAGCAGGGGGACTAGAACATTTAACAAGTTTTATTAACCTTTAAATATGAATAATGTCGAAAACTTTTAAAACTTTCGACCTCAAATCTTCTTCATCTATTTCTATTATTCATACGAACGTTAAAATTTTGTTATTTTTTCTTTAAAACTCGCACAAGGTTTTTTATTATATAATTTGCAGTACAAAATTACTCGGCTGGGTATATTTAAAGACCAATGTGAAGGGTATATAAGATTCGGCACAGCTGAATATAGCGCTCTTACTTGTTTTTATCTCAAATCGACAATTATCATTCAATTCAATGATGTGCAGATTATACCTTAGTTTTTCTTGCAGCTTGTATTTAACGTTATTTTAGTTGGTTTTTCCTCAATAAAAATTTTAAAATGAATGAGTTTTAACTTGACGAGTTTACACCATGTTTTTAAGAAAATTACAGAGTTAAAATCAACCAACTTGCAAGCTTTAATCATTTATAATTATATGAATTTATTGTTTATTTTTTTGTTTTTTAATTTGAAGAGCTTCTTCTTGTTGAAGGTTTAAAGTTGTTCATTTGACCTTTTTATTTGTCTCTTCTGTATTACTTTTTTAAAGTTTTTGATTTCTTGTTTTTTTTTTGTGGCTGCCAGTCTTAAATTGCTTTGAGAATGTTTTTGCACGTTGTTGTCATTTACATGACAATGTTGAGGTTAAAGGTCAGATTTTCACTTTTAGCAACTTGAGTTTTTAAGGATAATTTATAATACAAATTTTATAACAAAAAACCTTAAATAAGGAACTCAGGAAAACTCACCCACATACGCTGTGGGCTTGTAAGGATATTCGGATACAAAAAATAATAAAACCTTCAAAATTGCCTATCGACTCTGGACCACTTTCCTTTAAAGAGGAGCCCATGTGTTCGTATAATAAAAAAACACTTAACCGTGACTTAACGCTAATCTCCAAATTGGGGTAGTGCGAATAGGGTCGACTTTAATGCCCGTAATACTCAATGTTGTCTTCTGACGCATAAACGCACAAGGGATAATGGTGCCTCGTCTGTATTAATGGATGGTATAAATGCTGGGGAGACAGAAACTCTTGATGTTTTCGGCAGAAAAATCCAGTGCGATATTCGATGGATGCAACACGTTTTTTTTTGTATCGAAAGATGCGATTTAGTAATTATTTTTCGCCTTCTGATCTTCTTACCATTTATACCACCTATATCCGGGCGAAAATGGAATATTTGTCTCATGTATGGGCAGATGCTCCAAAGTATATTTTGGAGCTACTTGACCGCGTACAGGGACGGACGAAGTTACTCGTGGGTGACATCGGGGTATCTATCCAACCATCCGCTTTACTTGCATATCGTCGCAATTTAGGTTGTGTATCACTATTCTATCGATACAAAACAATGGAATGTGCTCAAAAGAAATCAGGAAACTTGTCCTTTTAAGAAGAGTACACCGACTGGCCAGTGAATCGCATTACTCATTACAGAGAAAATTTGTTAGTAATTCTTATGGTTAATTTGAGGAATAAACTTGCTAAAGGTGTCTTTCCTGTCACATTTTATATCGAGAAATTTAAATCAAATGTCCAAAAACACTGCTCCCTTTATCCTCCTTCCCCTAGTTCTGACAGCAAAGCAATGCAATACATATACATTAAGGGGGGGGGGGGGGGGGGGGGGGTTTCAACATCGTGATATTTGCTATATTCGGCTGTGCCTAATCTTATATACTTTCTCATTGGCCTTTTTTAATACCCAGCCATCTGATTTAGCCCAGTTATTTCGTTAAGGGTGACTCTGGATAAGTTTTGAGGGTTTTTATCCTAATTTTTCAAATTTTGTATGGCAACCACCTTCGAGAGCGGAGATAGGGGGTGAGCATACTGTAAAAAAATGATTTCGGGTCATTCCTACATTTGAGCTATCCACGGGCACCTTGGAAGCTATAGGGGGATTTATTAGCGTTTCCCAAACTTTGTATAGCGGGATTGCTATGGTGATAGTGGAAGGGGGTAAGTATGTTCTAGAAATATGTTTTGGAGGGAAAACTAATGGGGTCTCTAATACATCTTATTTCTCTAAGGCGGATTCTGGGGAAGTTGTAGGTGTCTTAACCCTAATTTTTTACAATTTGTCATAGCAACCCTTTTAGGGGCCGGAGGAAGGGGGAAGGTATGTGCAGAAAAAATGTTCGAGAGCAAAAATTAATTGGGGTCAGTTTTACATTTAACCTTTATAGGAACACCCTGGAAGCTGTGGGAGCGATCTAAGAAAAAATTTTGAAAAAATTTTACTTTGTATGGCAGCCCTGTTAGGGGGCGGAGAAAGGGTGTAAGAATGTTCCACAAATATTTTTACTAGAAAAAATTAATGGTGGGAGTTAGTCTTATCTTGCATTCATGTAGGGGCGTATTCGGGGCAGCTGTAGAGGTTTTATGTACAATTTTAGAGAAATAAACAGAGGTAGCCTTGGAGAAATAAACAGAGGTAGTCTTAGTTTTGTGCTTATGGTCACCTTTCGGACGACTTTGCTGGATTTTAATAACGATTTTTTGCAGATATTTTTAATAGTTTTATACCATTTACAGGTCTATGCAACATCGGGGTGGATTTCAACCATAGCTCGGACAGACGAGCAGACGGACAACGCTAAATCGACTTCCCTATCTATAAGGACTAAGAATATATATGCTTTATGGGGTCGCAGGTGGACAGTAAAGAAATTACAAATGTGATAATAAATGTATATATTCGGATTTTGAAAAAAAATATGTTTTAAATTGCCAGCAAAAAATTATTTTCTTCTACCCATTTTCTTATTTGAAATTTTTTATATTTTAAAGCGATTTTTTCAAACATTTTTAATTAGAGCCACACCACATACGTGGTAGGGATGTTTTGCGTTTTTGCAAATGTTTGTAGCACCAAAAAGTAATATTTTGGACCTAACTTCAAGAATACCGATCGACTCAGAATCTCTTTCCAAATAAATAACAGCATGCCCGTCCGTCCGTTTGGTTGGGTGCCAATGTATTTCTATATCAAACCACAGGCTGCAATTTCGAAGAAATTTTGATGAAAGTTTGCACAAATAGTTTCTGAATTTGGTACAAAGTTTGTTGTTTTTGGTGATAGTCGGCTCCCATGTAAATGTCCTCCCAAAATAAGCCTTTTGGACTACAACTCTATTTTGACAAAATCTTGCACATGTGTCTAACTTAATGCCCCTAACTTGGTTGATGAAAAGAAATATGATCGCCCCATACAAATGTCCTCCCAGAATAAGAATTTTGGGCCTTAAATGCCTTAAATATTACTTCACCTTCTCAAAAATTTGCACTTATAATTATCTTTATGCCACCAACTATCATACTGAATTCAAATTACTTCAGTATTATATTTTCATACTTCCCCAATACATATATGGTGCAGGGTATTATATGTTCGGTCGTGATTGACTATAACTTTTATACTTCTTTTTGATGGTCTGATGGTCAAATGTAAATATTTCTTTTTGATAAATAAAAACTGCAAAGAAAATTTTAATAATATTTTGACTTATTTGGCTCAAACATCAAAGGATTCACTCCCAAGTTGTTTACATATTTCCTTAACATCACTGGATCGTAAATTACAACAAACATTTGAAGAGAAAAATAAACTAAAATGTGATGGTCGTCTCAATTTATTTACAGAAATATTTGTCTCTAATTTTGTAATTAAAAAGTGTTGGAAATTAATTAAAAAGTATTTTCAAAAGTGTGGTAAAGAGGTTTTCAATATAAATAAAGAAAATTTTTTATTAATAAAATAAATAAACTTACAAACACATAGACAAAGATATACACACACATACATTTACGAGTTTTTGCTTCTGTGTGCATAAAGAAATTCCGGCAAAAATTAGAGTAAATTGTTTATATTAACTTTTTTTTTAAATTTTTTAACTTTTTCCTTTCTAGTTTAGCAAAAAATAATTTGGCAATTAAATATTTATGTTGTACACACGTCCGTCTGTCTGTCCGCTTATAATTTTTAGTTTAATATAAAACATGTGAAAAGAACATAAAAAAGAGAAAATCTTTAAAAAAAATGTTTAGTCTTAAGAAATTACAAAATTCGTAAAAAAATGAAAAAGGCAAATGTGTTTTAATTTCTATTTAAGTAATTTTATTTCATTACTTTTGTAATAGAATAAAAAGATTTACAAACATTTTTTAAAGAATGCGAGAGACTTCCTTAAATTAATTTAAACTAAAATTAAACTTGTTTTTTAAGAAACTTTTTTTATTTTGATTGTAAGAATATAAAAAAAGAAATACTTTTTGAACAAACAAGTCATGATACAGAATCTATCGGATCAGAGATTTCTGCTTCCAACGAGTGTAATCGCTGCAATCATCACACTTGGTAATATACCATTAGGGTGGATAAATGTGGGGTTAATTCTTGTCCCGAAGGCTGGTTAAGCAAGCCACGCGAAACCAGAGGATTCCAGGTCAACAAGCCTATTGTCTGTCCTGTTGAAATGACTGACTTATCTTTATCTAAAACCTAGTCAGGCATTCTGCCACACCGCGCAAATTCTCTCTTTTATCTTAACTACACGTATACTAAGCATTAGAAATTTATAATCAGTCTCAGATGAGTTTTCAAATAAGGCGGATGATTAGCGCTTGTTTGTTCAATTACACTAACAACAATATGGAATTAATATTATCTGAAACTGCACATATACAAGAACAAATGCGATAATATTAGTGTGCCTATCACCGACCTAAAAACATTTGATTCATACGCCATTATTTCATAATGTGGCGGGTTTTATAGAGCGGGGTTTGCACAGAGAAGATTACGCACTTGCTGCGTTCTTCGAAATTTATGGAATTTTTAATAATGGCTCGATAAAGGCAATTGCAAACGCACTAATGGTGTTATAAGCTCAGGGCAGTTTAATTGATTGGATATGTTCTATACTTGGCAACAAGATAATCTACTATAGTTTCGTGAATTAGCACCTGAAGAGGGGTGTGGTTAGAGGGAAGTCACAGGAAGTAGTTTTGTTGCTACTACTATTGATATTAGTGGTAAACGAGGTTCGGAGACGTTTTGACTCGAAAGGTGATAAAGGTAGTAGCTAATGCAGAAGACATCGTAATTTTTATCCAGGACGAGCAGGGCGATCCAATCTGCATTATTTAATCTGCCTGTTAATGCCAAAAGCAAGGAACTGAAAGTAAATCTAGAGAAGATAAAGCTAGAACTCTTTACCAAAAAGCACAAGGTGGCAGACTTTGAGATGTTGCTGATAGATGAGGTTAAGTTAAAACTAAAGAAAACAGTCTTAATAATTTGGATATCGTTCTGGATGTCAAGTTGCGAAAAGAAGAAGTTAGAAAGATCTTTGAAAGCCTACTCTACGTGCAGAAACTCCATAGAAAATAACTAGAGGGTACAATCGAATAAGGGTAGTTGGATTTGGACACCAGTGCTGAAGGGCTTTGGAGAAAAAAACACATTAGGAAATCCTTCTCAAAGGTCCAGGAATATGCTTTCATATTATTACGGAGGCCAGAAGAATTATACCACAGGCAGCTAAGAATATTATTCTACATCTTCTTCCATTTGGGGATTTGGTGGCAGTTGGTTTTGACTTACTATAGGGTCTTATAACTTGACTATGGGATCATATCCCGGATAGTGTTTCTAGACAGGAAATACTTAAATGGATACCAAAAACTGATTGAGGGGTGCGCAATTTTCATTGATAGATCGAGAACGGATAGAGGCGCCATTGCTGGTGTGGTGTTTATGTTTGCTATACGGCAGAAAGGGTATCATACAGCCTTTCGGTCGAATGTGGCGATTTTCAGGAGGCACGCAATGTTAAGCTCTTTTGGGTCTCGAATCATTGTTATGTTGTCGAGGATCGCATCAGGGTATTAGGCTGAAATATGGGCTGGTAGGATCACCGATAGCTTTCTATTATGGGCTGATAGTGATATGGGTCTTTATCAAAGTGGGACAATACTGGCGGAATAGGGCTGAATGCGAAGTCATCAGGCTTCTGTGGCCCAGTCAGTATGAACAAGGTACTAACCTACTTCTAAAGAAGAACAATGGGGATTTAAAGTATAAAATTTAAACTCTCACGGGGTACTGCAATGTAAAAAACATAATCAGTAAATGGGATTCCTAAGATTTCTGCAGGTTTTGTGAGTTTAAGAAGGAAATAAAGACTGTAAAACTCACTTCCAAAGGCTACAGACCAGCCCACAGAGGTGGCTGGTTAATGTATCTTACTTTATACTATTTTTAAGAGGCCCCCAGGTCCCTGGGGAAAGTGAGAAATATCAGTGATAAATGTCTATACACTTGGAAAACTAACTAAAGCTTTTCTCGAGTCCCACATACATATGCTTATGTTGCCGATTTCCAGAAACTGTTCATTATCGCTTTTACTAGGTTTTTACCACCAACATGTTGCAATGACTCTGTTGGGCACTAAATGAGTTCGGAAAAAATATTTTAATAAAGAACTAGTCGAGAAAGCTTTAGTTTTTTTAAAGAAAATTTTTAATTAATTCTACTTTTAAGAAGTTTTTTTTTCGTTTTAAAATAACTTTGTTATGTTCTATGAGAGCTTAAACCTTTCCCAGCTTTTGTTAGAAAAAACTGTTTCTAATCTTAGTTTACCGGTTGCATTAATTTATGAACTATAAATACCAACTTTGAATGCATTTAAATACTTTTAATATTCTACTACAAGTTCTTAATGTGAATTAATCCCAACGTAATAGGTATTTGTTTTCTACTCAAGAATTTTTAATTTATTAAGACGATTTTTCTCTTAATAAAGATTAAAACATCTTTGTACTAGTTCACATATTTAAAATAATATTTGTATCTATAAAATTGATATTTATGTGCCATCTTTACACACTCAAGAGCTTTTGATTACATGGAACTGCCTGCATGTTTAAAATATTTGTTTAAAACCAACTCACAAACAAGCAAAAGTCGAATAAATGAAATGCAGTCAGTTGTGGTGCCACGATTGAAATGCTTCTCATATATTAAGCTTAAAGTCGATTTTTTCTATGAAGGTGTTTTGAGTTTATTTTTTTCTTATAAAATATTCAAAATTCCAAACAATTTGCCACCGCTAACGGTGGCTTATTACGGTAAAAATATTACTTGTAAACTGTTAAAACAAATGTTGAATTAACAAAGCCAGAAGGAGGAAAATTGGCAACAACAAGTTACACTGTCTTTGTATGTAAAATTGAAACAATAGCAACAACTAACGAAGTAACAACAATGAAGACGATTTTAACAAAAAGTACAAAGTCTACCAAAAGTGTTTGTAACTAAATAAATCCATTTAAAACAAGTCTAAACAATGGGTTAATGAAAAGCTCGCATTCGAAACATTTACAAAACAAAAGCAAAACTATTATTTACATAAAAATCCACCAACAATGAAAGAATTTTAATTTTGAAATTCATAATGGTGTTTAGTTTAGTTAAGTTATGGCAGGCGCTAAAAGAAGAACAGTGGGACCTCCACCTTTTTTTTAGAAAAATTTTTTAGCTTTTGATTCAAGAAAGATATATCTCAAGTATGATATTTAAAAGGACATTTAAAACTTAAGTATGAATGGATATACCTTCAATTTTGGTGGACTTTATCCATATGGTGGTTGGATACAACTACAGGGTGTCTGGTGGCAGATTTATTCAATTAAAATAGAAAACGTAATAATTGACACAAAGTTTTATTAAGAGCATTGAACGATAAAATGGAAATGGGGGTCTTTTTTAAAAAGTCTGTCGTCCAGATGTCCTCCGTCGATTTGAACACACTATTTAAAACGCAGTCTTGTATTCTGCGCCACACGTTGCATAAAAACTGGTTCAACTGAGCTGATTTCTCGATGAATATTTTCCTTTAAAGCCACAAGAGATTGGAGATTGTCATTATAAACTCTCTTTTTGAGGTAGCCCCATAAAAACCCATAGGAGTTAGGTCAAGCGACCTCGATGGCCATGGGATGCCCTCAAAGCGACTGATCAGTATTTGGGGAAATTTTCGAGAAGCAAATTTATCGAAGCTCTGTCTGTGTGTGCAGTCGTTCTATCCTGTTGAAGCCACGTGTGTAAAGAGTATGATGGATGAGCTCGCAGGCTTGGCAAAAAAATTCCGTGCTCATGCGACGGTAATCTTTACCGTTGGCAATTGTTGCCTGGCCGTAAGAATTTTTGAAAAAACTGGTTCAATTATCTTATGCGTGAATAAGGCGAACCAAACAGTTACCCTGGGGCAATGTAATGGTTTTTGACGTGTAAATCGAGGGTTGTAGGTTTTCGGAGACCAGTAACAACAGTTTTGCTTGTTAAAGTGGCCGTTTAAGAGAAAATGAGACTCTTTGCTCCATATAATGAGATTTAAAGTGGAAAAACGGTCCATTATAGTTTCACAAATATTTTTGCGAAAATCAAAGTCACTTCTTTCAGTTCTTAAACGATTTGAATTTTAAAAAGATGGAACTTCAGATCTTTTTTTGAAATTTCACGAATAATCGCTCTTGGAAGTCCCCAACAAGGCTGTTATTTTCCGTTTTAAAGGCGCGGATTTTTAAGTAAACTGCTTTCAACCAGTTCAATATTTTCGGAAGTCTTTAATCTCGACTGGGCGCTGGCCGTGGGACATTCATAGCTGAAATAGTTTCGCGGAATCTCTGCACCCATGAACGAATTAAATTTACACTCGGTCCATCACGTGTTCGCCGAATTCCGAACTTTGAACAAAATTTTCGATGAGCAATAACGTAAGCACGCAAACGCGCGATGCTCACTCGACCGCACATCAGGACTGACAAATCTACAGAATCGATAATTCCAACGGATCCCTCCGCACCAATTATTACTTTTTGAGAAAATCGTTTTTAAAAACATAAATTTGCCACCAGAAACCTTGTGCTTGAAGGCCGGCTTGTATTTTGCTTAAGAATTTATTTGGCAGTAGAGCCAAAGTCTAAGTAGCAATCTAATTGGAACTTAAGCATGCAATTTGCTAATCATAAGAAGGAAAACAAAACTTTTTACACCAATTTTGGCGAAATAGGTCTCCTATTCATCGCTTATAAGATTTTATTTCGCATATTGTAATTAAGATTAACAATGAAATCCCTATGAGAAGCAAAGCAAAACATACTACTTTAAATGACTGTTAAGCCGCCTTCGACACGCATTTGAGAAACACTAGAGCTTATCCGTTGCGCGGGCTAAGGCTACATCGAAGCCGGCGGATCACGCGCGGCCGAGAGCCGCCTATAGACACGACCTTTTTAAAACAACCAAAATCAATTAGTTAGCCAAAAATTAAGAGCTTAAAGTCCACGCTGTGAAACTTATTTAATTGGAAGTTATTTAATTTTTTTTACTTTTATAAAATAAGTCCTAGACGCTACAAATTTATAAAGCCATTGTAAATTGAAAAAATTAGTTTCATGTGTTTCGATCCCACTGTGCATTGCAACATTTCTGTCGAATAATAGTTTAGTTGTTAAAATGATTCAAAATATTGCCGTAAAATGTACTTAAAACGTAATAACGATGCGAAATTCTTTAAAAAAGTTTTTAAATATTTTCAGCATATTATGAGCTGCTGTTCACATGAAAACCTAGATTCTTATTGTAATGCGTTATTAAATAGTATCTATATAAAGAAATATTCATCGTTGTAATCTTTTATTAAAAAGTTTTTTTTTATACCCTTCACATAGTGATAACGGTATATATCAGTTTGTCATTCCGTTTGTAATTTCTTTATTATTCATTTGCGACCCCATAAAGTATATATATATTGTGGATCCTTATAGATAGAGAAGTTGATATAGCCATGTCCGTCTGTCCACCTGTTGAAATCAATTTTCCGGAGTCAAATAAAAAGATACAGACCAGCTATTGGTGTCAAACTGTTAGAAATATTCCGCTAACAATCGTTATTTAAAATCAGCAAAATCGGTTTACAATTGACCGAGTTATAAGCGAAACCCCAAAACAACCCATTTTTTTTTGGACAAAATCCGTGCATATATCCCTATATATCTCAGTAAGTATAGTCACTATTGCCACAAAACTTGGCACGGATACTCCTAAAGAAGGGACGTAAATAATGGAAAAAGTTTTTTCAGATAGGACCAGGGGAAGGGGTATTTCTCCTACAATCGCACAAATTTGGTGAAATATTTAATGCGCTATATATCGGAAACTATAACAGATATCGAAATCAAATGTTCTAAAAAAGGAATTGGGCAGTAAGGCATATGCTTTAAAGGAAACACTTTTTGAGTGGGGGCAAAAAACAGGGTAGCTCCCATACAAATTAACGATTTGTATGAAATTTTCGATACGAAAAAGTTGGAGAAGAGCAGGGGTACTAGAATATTCCATATTATTTAACAAGTTTTATTAACCTTTAAATATCAATAATGGCGAAAACTTTTAAAACTATCGACCTCAAACCTTTTTCATCTATTTCTATTATTTATACGAACGTATATTTTTCTATGAACTTTTAAGCTCGCACAAGGTATTTTTATTATATTATTTGCAGTACAAAATTACTCGGCTGGGTATATTTAATGACCAATGTGAAGGATATATAAGATTCGGCACAGAATATAGCGCTCTTACTTGTTTTATATTAGAACAATCCCTAATTAAACCCAGTTGTGCCTTTTAGTCTTATTTTCTTTTCTTTATTTTAATTATGAAAACTCTATTTATTTTGTTTGGTATTGTTTTTTCAAACATTATATGAATTTAAATGTGAATTCTTGCTCAAACTGAAAGAACCCAATTCCCATTAATAATACTTTTAAAAATAGTTTCAATCTCGAAAGTTTTCCTTCAAAACAAAAACAATTATTATAGACTAAAAAACAGTAGTTTACAGCAGAATATTATCTACGTCCTACTTTGGCATTGTATCTGTTACTTTAAGATACAATGCCATGCAGTGTATAGATAAACTTGTATACAATTTCACCTGAACTAAAAAGAAAAATCTTTAAAATATCTTAAAAGATTATTTTTATGCAATATTTTGTTTAAAATAACTGTTATCGAGGAAACGATACCCCAGAAATGCATTAAACTTTCTGTTGCAAAACAAGTGAATACAAGATGAGGAAAACATTAAAAGTCAGAATGTTTAATTTTTAAATTAAAACAATAGAAATTAGAGATTTACATGACATGACATCAAAGAAACTTGCAACTAAACATAGAATTGTAGAATTAAACAAGTAAGAATGGTATATTCAGCAGTGCCGTATATTATATACTCTCCACAACGTGTAGGGGATTTTATCGTAATTTTTTAAAATTTTGTATGGAAACGCCCTTAGGGGGTGGGGATAGGGGGTAAGCATGTTCTAGGAAAATGTTTGCAGGAAAAAATAAGTTGGGGTCAGTCCTACATTTGACCTATCCGAGTGCACCCTGGAAAACGTAGGGAAGGATTCATCACAATTCCCAAACTTTGTATGGGATCCCCATTAGGCAATGAAAATAGGGTGTAAGTTTATTCTAAAAAAATGTTTTAAAGGAAATACTAATGGGGATCGGTCGTATACTTTTTTTCTCTAAGGGAGACTCCGGGGAAGTTATAGGCGTTTTCACATAATTTCTGTGAATTTTGTATGGCATCCCTTTTAGGTGATGGATATAGGTGGTATGTATGTTCTAGGAATATGTTTGGGAAGGGAAACTAATAGAGGTCTGTGAGACATTTATTTCTCTAACAGCGTCTTCGGGGGAGGTTGTAAGTGTTTTTACCCTATTTTTTTTCAAATTTTGTATTGCAACCCTGTTAGGGGCTGGAGATAGGGGGTAAGTATTTTCCACGAAAATGTTTGAGAAGAAAAAGTAATTGGGGTCGGTCTTACATTTGACCCTTCTAGGAGCACCCTGTAAGCTGTGGGTTAAATAGGTGATGTTAACAGCCAAAAGACACTACTACCGTCAAAGAGTACTGATGATAAAATTGCGTAGCTGCTTTCGGAAATGCATTCTACTCGGCTAGTATCGGCAAAAAAAACTACTTTTTTCAAATAAAAGTTTCTTTCAATATTAACGGAAAATAATAATTTCTTCTAATAAAAAAAATTATATAATGAACTAAGGCCAGAATAAAAAACAAAAAAAAATTCAACTTTGCAACCGTGTTAGGGGGCTTCAAAAAGTTGATTTCAACCTAAGCACGTACAGACGGGCAGACAGACAGACAAACATTGCTAAATCGGCTTCCCTATCTATAAGGATCCAGAATATATAAACTTAATGGGGTCGCAAATGGATAGTAAAGAAATTACTTATAAATTACGTGAAGGGCTTTATAAATAATAAATAAATATATAAATATAAAATATGAACCAATTTATTATACCCTTCACATAGTGATAAGGGTATATATCAGTTTGTCATTCCGTTTGTAATTTCTTTATTATCCATTTGCGACCCCATTAAGTTTATATATTCTGAAACCTTATAGATAGGGAAGTTGATATAGTCATGTCCGTCTGTTGAAATCAAGTTTCCGGAGTCAAAAAAAAAGATACAGACCAGCTATTGGTGTCAAACTGTTAGAAATATCCCGCTAACAATCGTTATTAAAAATCAGCAAAATCGGTTTACTATTGACCGAGATATAAGCGAAAACCCAGAGTAACCCATTTTTTTAGGACAAAATCCGTCCATATATCCCTATATATCTCACTCTTGCCACAAAACTTGGCACAGACTCTCTTAGAGTATAGATCTCAATAACGAAAGAGTTTTTTTTCAGATAGGATTAGGGGAAGTGGTATTTTTTCTACAATTGCACAAATTTGATGAAATATTTTATGCGCTATATCTCGGAAAGTATAATAGATATCGAAATCAAATGTTTTACAGAAAGTAACTGAACAACAAGGGGTACGCTTTAAGAAAAAATTTTTGAGTGGGGGCAAAAAAGGAGTAGCTCTTATACAAATTAACAATTTTTATGAAATTTTTGATTCGCTATATCTCGGAAACTATAACAGATATCGAAACCAAGTGTTCTACAAAAAGTAATTGGATGGGGGGTGAAGAAGTGGTAGCTCCCATACAAATTAACAATTTTTATAAAATTTTCGATACGCTTCTTCTGGAAAACTATTACAGCTATCGACTTCGAATATTCTACAAAAAGTAATAATCAAATAATTCATACATTTTGGAGAAAAAGTTGGAGAAGAGCAGGGGAACTAGAACATTTAATAAGTTTTATTAACCTTAAAATATGAATAATGTCGAAAACTTTTAAAACTCTCGACCTCGAATCTTCTTCATCTATTTCTATTATTCATACGAACGTTAAAATTTTGTTGTTTTTTCTATGGGCTTTAAAACTCGCACAAGGTTTTTTATTATATTATTTGCAGTAAAAAATTACTCGGCTGGGTATATTTAAAGACCAATGTAAAGGGTATATAAGATTCGGCACAGCCGAATATAGCGCTCTTGTTTTCATTTCCACTATTTGAATCCTCTTTTGAACGTAAAAGAAAATGTTTTTCCCATATTATGTGCTGTTTTACGTGGAATTGACCATATGTAAACTATGAGAAGCAAAATTAATAGTCAATTTTATTGCAAAAATAAAATTTCATTTTCGAATTACTTTAAAAATCGTTTTGCCTATTTTTTCCTATAAATTTTGTTTAAATTACCTTAAACCTTTATTTAAAAAAAGTATCTGCAAATTGCGAAATTTGTTTAAAATTCAGTTAATATTTCTTTCATTAAACTAAATATTATTATTTTGTTTTGTTTATATTTCTGTTTAAAATTCCAAATCAAATGTGTTAAACTATTTATTGTAATAGATTCCGCGTGCAAACAAAACTAACACAAAACATACCTGAAAATTTATATATTTATAGCAAATCTCTTGTAGTTTGAGTATTAAAATGTTTAATTTTCAATGTCGAATAAATTTTAAAAAAATTATTTATTTGCTTTAAATAAAACCGAATAAAATCTGGAATTTATTTTATTAAGAATTTTGGGGAACTGATACTTATGTGTAAATGGAAAATTTTAAAATAATTGCTTTTACCTTGGAAATAATTGAAAAAAATCAAATGGATTTTCTATGTAAGTATATTATTTGTTTTAAATTAGTTGGAAGTTTTATATAGAAAATACTGCCCAGCAAAAAAAAGGATGGAAAAATACAGGGTGTCTGGTGGAAGATTTTTATTTTCAAACTTAAATAAAAAACGTTTTAATTGACACAAAGTCTGGTTAAGAGCTTTTGACGATGGAATGGAAACGAGGGCTTAATTTTTTTAGGAGTATGTCATCCAGATGTCTTTCGTCGAGTTAAACACCATGTTCAAACAAAAATCTTGTGTTCTGCCCCACATGCTGCAGTAAACTTGGTTCAAATGAGCTGATTTCTCGACAAATATTTTCCTTTAAAGCCTTAAGATATTGGGGATTGTCATTATACCTCTTTAAGGTAGCCCTAAAAATAAAATTCATGGGAGTTATTTCAGGTGATCCCCAAAGCGACTGATCAGTTTTGGGGGAAACTTTCCCGGAGCAAATAAATCGAAGCTTTGGTTGTGTGTACAGTTGCACTATCCTGTTACAACCACGTGTGGATGAGCTCGCAGGTTCGGCAAAAAGAATTCCGTAATCATGCGTCGTATTTTCACCATTGATATCTGTCGCCTAGCCTCGAGAATTTTCGAAAAAGATGGTCCAATTATCCCTAGCGCGGATAAGGCACACTAAACAGCTACCCCTTGGGTAATGCAAAAGTTTTTGATGTTTCAATCGAGGGTTGCGGGTTTTTGGAAACCAGTAACGTCATTCTTGCTTGTTGACGTGGCCGTATAAGTGAAAATGAATCTCGTAGCGTGCAGTGCGAGAATGCTCAAAAATAGTTTCCCAAAAATTTTTTCCGGAATCAAGGTCACTTTATTTCATTTCTTGAACGATTTTAATTTTAAAAGTATTGATTTTTTGATACTTTTTCAAAATATCATAAATAATCGATCGTGGAAGTCCTAGTAATGCTGCTCTTTTCCGTATTGAATGTTGCGGATTTTAACATAAACTGCTTTTAACCAGTTCAATGTTTTTGATAGTCCTTGAAGATCGACTGGGCCCTGACCGTGGAGCATTCATAGCCGAAGCACTTGCGCGGAATCTCTGCATCCACGAACGAATTGAATATACACTCGGTCCATCACGTATTCGCCGAATACCGAATTGTGAACAAAATTGTCGACAAGTAATTACGTAAGAATCATTATTCGATAGTAAACGCGTGATGCTCACTCGACCACTAGGATATCGTGACTGACAAATCCGCGCAATCGATAATTCCAAAAAAAGTTCCCTACTTGCGCACCATTTATTACTTTTTGAAATACACGTATTTAAATTGGCACCAGACACCCGCTATTAAAAAAAAATCTTCTGCAAATATGATCATAAATTTACTACACATTTTATGACATAAAGTGCCTACAAATAATGTCCCATTGTTTTCGCACAAAATTTTGTTTTTCTTATTCCACCGGCACACAGTGTCGTGATTTCATATATTAAGTGGCCATAAATAGAAGGAGTTATCAAAAATTTTGAAATTTTTATCTACAAGGATTCGTGTCCTTTCCATGTATTCTTAAAATTAAAATTGTCACCATAATAAAGAAAAAAGTGTCAGCTTAATGAAATTTAATAGACATATTTATTTACCTCTCCAAATTTCTTTCAATTCCAAGCAAGAATACGCCCACCTCAAAGATATCCTTTTTGAAAAAAAAACAACAAATAAATAATAAAACTTCTTTATTAATTTGGCACACACATCACGTATTATGAGTTAAATGTCTCATACTCATTACACTTTTTACTTCTACATGAACTTAAATTATTTTTGGTCACACTCGTGACAGTGTGCGACCTGCTAAAAAAAACAGTGCAAATTAGCTGAAAGAATGTGCTCTTAATTCAAAAACAATTTATTGTTGCTGTCGTAAATGCGTGCACATAATATCCTGGCATTACATTTTTGAATTCAAAACTACTTTTTTAAATACATACATAAGAAATAATTTATTTAATTTTTTTTTAACAAGAAAAAAATTATTTTCATTTACTTTTTTGTTATGCCATTCGAAAGCGGTATGCAGCCTAATGAATCGTTGAGATGAGTAAATGAGCGTTAATTTAGTCACTGCGCGGGATTAACAATATTTAATTATTTTTTATTCAATTTTTTTATTAGTTAAATAAAATTTCCTTTAAATGACAAAAACTTTTTGCCTTTAATTCTGTTTGTAATAATTTTTTTAATATTTTACCAGAATTCCTAATGCAAAAGTTTAAGCCATGTTAGCAACATTTAATTTAAACATTTTATGTGAAACAAGTAAGTAATATTCGGTCAAGCTGGGCCATGCTATACCCTACACTACTTATGTCATAATCAACATTTATTACGACTATATGTAGCTTTAAGGTGTGTTTCGGAGGTGGGGCTTATATGGACTAATGATTAATTTAAGACCGATTGACAAAAAATTTGGTTTTAAAATCAAACTCAGTGAAATATTAAGAAGGGTTAGTATGGTTTTCCGCTGTGAAATGTGATTTCCGGGAGTAGGTCTCTTAGGGAACCCATGGCAAGTTTTAGTTCTACATTTGGGAAATTGTTTTGCAGTTATTTGCTTCTACACACAAAAAATTATCTAAGAAAACTTTACTTAAATCAAGCCACAGCGGTGTCAAAAGTACGGTGAGTACGGTTTTTCTTAAATCAAGTACGAAATTTCTTACTCCAAGTACGATTTTTTTAGTACGAATTTCTTACTTTTAGCCACAATTAAGCCAATAAAGGATTGATTTAAGTTCGGAACCGTACTTGATGTAAGCGTGAAAAAGATTGATTTAAGCCGTAAACTGGATTAATTCGAAAGTGAAATGTCATTTTTTTGACTTATGGAGCTTTATTAAAGAAGAAGAATTTTATATTTTGTTTTTATTTTATAATTTTATAATTAATTTATAATTTAAAAATTTATTTTTTGTATTTACCGAAGCTGAGATTCGAACCAGGGACTTCTGCACTGCAGTACAAGCGTGTTACCTCTAGGCCACCGAGACACTTTGTTTTCAAATGTAAAATAAAATATTAAAACAACAAGCTTTTTTCTGCTTGATTTGTTGAAGCAATCCGAATAGGTTTGATTTAAGAAAATGTAAGTAAGAATCGTACTTAAAAAGATTTTGGATAATTCAAGAATAAAATTCTTGATTTTAGAAAGCGAGTTTTCTTTCTGTGTATATATAAAACTCATGAAAAATTATGGGCGACCACAATAAGATTAACTTTAAAACTTGTAAGATAAGGCTTTAGTTATCTATATATTCTATATATTAAAAGGAATATCGTTTTTGACACCTGACTGATCAACTGATACATCATCGTACTTCCCAAGCACGTAAGGCTTAAGACTTGAAATTGGGAATGCTGGTACGTCTTCCGATGTACATATCCAATAGTGTATTTCGAGAAGCTCGTTACTTAGGGATACATAGAGAAAATTAAAAAAAAAAACTATTTTTTAAACTATACTGACCAGTATCTGGCACTTTTTCGAAATTTTGGACCTTAAGGGGAAAACTAATTTAATGATTATATTTGAAAACTGTTTAGGATGTTTTTGTTTTTTCAATTTTCCTACAATTTTTTGAAATTATGAATCTTTAAATATGAAATTGTGGACAATTAATCGAATTAGGTGGTCAAAAAGTGTTTATTCACATTTTTAGGGCTTTTTGGCATTTTTGAAATTATGCGTATAGAAATATAAAATATGGACCTTGATTAAGGCCGAAAATCAACCAAGTAAACAAAAACTTTTCTTTTACACTTCTTGCAAAAATTTGAGTCTTAAAATGTGAAATTAACGACTATTGGCCCAGTTTGAGTTTCATGCTTTACACACATAGACGAGAGCAAGCAACACAGCTACACGACTACAAAAAGTACTTTTTCAACATTATGTATTTTTCTACATTATTTTTCTAAAAGCTTAAAATTGAGTAATAATAGGTGTAACCCTGATTGAAGCAAAAAGTAAATTAAGTGCACAAAAGGTACTTTTTCATATATTTGGAAATTTTTTGCTCTTTTGTAATATTGTTTTGAAAATTTTAAAATAAAGTTAAGCACAAACTACTCTTTTCGTTGCTTTGGTAAATTTTTGTAAATTTTAAAATAGAAAATAACGCTTTCGTATTTACTTCCTGTTTTATTTTATATTAAAAACGGCTCTTACGAAGCAGCGGGTTAATTGCTAGTTTTATTACATAGAACTCAATAAGGTTAGAACCTGTTCGTGATCAATTATCTAAATTTTTGTTTAAGATCTTCTCATAACGCGATTAGCGAAACATTTTGACAAAAGTATTATTTTAGCAAAATATACAAAAGCTTTAAGTTTATATAAAAAACTATTTATAATAGAAAATATTTGCCATTAGTGAAAACTTAAAATAAGATTGCTTTACTTATTTACCATTTCTTTAATCATTTGACCATCTCCAATTCCTATAATTATGAAGATAAAAATGTATAAATCTACGCATCATCTTCTAATTGCCTCTGGGAGTAAAAAGGAAAAATCTTTACAAAGTCCACAATTTTCTATTGCTGCACAGACAGAAATTGTTACACTTTTTCTTATGGTGGTGCACAAGTGCGTTTCACTATTCTTTTTATTTAAGCAGAAATTGGAAGAATATTATTAGAACGAGTAAAAATATTTCTAAGAGAAAAATAAAATTCTGCAAATTTATAAAGAATGTGGAAAACATGTTGAAAGTATTTATTTGTCTTGTTTTTTTTTAGAGTTTTTTTTTAAACAAAATTATACTCACTCGTACATAGAAAGCGTTTTCGTTCTTTATCTCTAAACATTTTTTTTCTTGTTGCTGCAAAGATTTATTTCTCATGTGAAGCAATAAAAACGGATTTTTTAGCTTTTATTTTCTTGAATTCTTTTCTTTATCTAAGGTGTAATAATAAGTTACAGTTTGATTTATTTTTCTCGGCCCACATTGTTTTGACCATAAAACAAATTGTAATTCTAGATCAGTCTTATTAAACCCACAACCAATAATTGGGCGTTTAGGCGGATGTTTGTAAGGCCCAAAAGTAATTATATGAAACCCCCCCTAAAAAATAATACTGATTGATTCCGAATCACTTTCTTAATTGTTTAAACTTTAAAGCATATACGTCTAGCTGGTTGTCCATGTTATCAAAGGACGCTTTTTTGAAAATCATTTGAAGAAAGGGTACCTTCGCGGTAGTTTGGAATTTTTTCGATAGTCAGACAGAACTTCTGTCATTTGATTCAAATATAACTACGTCTTAACTAACTATCCAAAGCAAAGAAGAATTCTCTAGGGTCGCCCGGCTATCTAGTAAAGTTAGAAAGACTGATAAGTTAATTTCTATTATGAAGAGTTTTCTATTAAAGAACAATACTAACAAAGGTTTATATACCTGATACTATCCGACTAGGGCTATAGCTATAGCTCCTCGTCAGATCTCTTTGATCGGTAGTTAAGTGTTTGTAGTTCTATTAACTCAGTTCTATTTAACTCAAGCTCTATTAAAAATTAAGTTTCGGTTCCTGCGCATAGGAGCTACTTTTGTTATAATAAGTAAGAGCGCTATACTTGGCTGTGACGAATCTTATATACCCTTCACAACGTGTAGTTAAGCAAAAAGGCATTTACATACATATAAGGTCTAAAAGTTGTCTCGTGGCTGAAAGCAATTGTAAATTAAGGATATTAACACACTGTAAATTGATTATTTAATTATTTCCAAAATTTTGGTTTTCAATCTCCTTAGGGGGTGAAGAAAGGGTATAAGTATGTTTAAGAAGAAAGTTTGGGAGGAAAAATTAATTGGGCTCGGTCTTACATTTAAATCCTGTTAGGGCGACTCTGGGGAAGTTGTCAGGGCTTAACCTCATTTTTTAAAATTTTGTATGGCAACCCTGTTAGAGATTGAAGATAGGGGATAAGTATGTTCAACGAAAATGCTAAGGAGGAAAAACTAATTTGATCTATGTAGGGCACCCTGGAAGCTTTGGGAGAGATTTCAAAAAGAATCCAAAAAAAATTAAACTTGGCATAGCAATTCTGTTTGGAGGCGGAGACAGGGTGTAAGTATATTTTGCTAAAAAATGTGTGTAGGGAAAAATTGATTGGGGTCCGTCTTAAACTACATCCGTGTTGGGACAACTTCGGTGCAGTTGTAGATATTTTTATGTACAAATTTTAGAGAAATAAACAGTGGCAGTCGTGATTGCTGGCGTATATCTCTGTCAGTTATAGGGCGATTTTGTTGAATTTCGAATTGCGAAATTCTCGCAAGTATACCTAATGTTTTGATACCACAACTAAGTCTGAAAAATACCTGACTAAGTTTCCTTTAAGTTCTGTAAACATTGGTCCAAAATGTATCAAAAAGTATACTCAGATTTTAGTTCTGAAATAAAGTTAATCGAATCGAAGGTCCTTATATGGTTGGGCTTACTTGTTTTAAACTGGGTTAGAGCTCCTTTCGAGCTTTCATAGGGTGTTCTAAACCAAGTAAATGTTTTAAAAGTTTGGATTTTCGAAATTGTTTTTTAAATTTCTTCTTATTTATAGGCTTTGCTGTGGGTTAAGTTAATTTAATTGCTTCTTACACCAGATCGTCAGTCGACTTCAACCAAGTTATTTAAAACCCTCAGGAATATCTTCTGTCTTTATGAAATAACTTCAATAAACTTATTGGGAATTACTATAAACAAACCAAAACACCAACAAACTGTTTTTCCGCTATTCAAATCCTGAATAACATTTGAAATTGTTGTTGTTGTTTTGTTTTCGGTTGTTTTTGTTTCTTATTCACATGTATAAGGGGGAAAGATAATCAAAACAGTTACATAGCGAAAAATGGGTTGTTGGATTTTTTAAAAGAACTTTTGAATTTCTTTGGTTTGCCTATAATAATTCTCAAATGGTTTATTGAGTTTGTATAAAGGCAAGCCATATAAATAAACAAAGTTAAATTGAAATCAAATCCTAAATAACATTTAAAATTGTTGATAAAAATAATATTTTGATTTTTTTCTCTTAAGCTGTTTTGAGGTTAAGTAAAAATTTTTTTCTTAAATTCTTTCATTTATTTTAAAATATCCTTCTTACATCCACTATATCTAACGTAAGATTAATGCATGAAACTTAAAAGACTTTTTTCTTGCAATACTTGCAACTTCCTTGATTTGTTGTTCCCGCTCTTAAAGTGCTTTAGATTATTTTTTTAATTTCTAAGGTTTTTTCAAGAGGAAATCAATCTTTTCTTTAACACTTTTATGTGTTGCAGTACGTTTAAATAAAATATTGTCTATGAAAAATCAAGAAAAAAGAAAGTAAATCTATAAACTAGACTGGGTGTGTGAGTGTGTGTGCCTTAGTTTAACTTTAAGAACTTGTTAGCGGTATCTTTTATGGAATAAATTAAAAGAACTGGTTGGTTGGTTGGTTGGTGAATATATTTAGTCATACTTTTAATAAGAAAAATTCAACGAAAATGTTTTTTAAGTAAAAGTTTACTTCTTGTAGATTCGTTGTTATAAAATTTCACTTTGGTTGAGTTTGAAAACATTTGGAAACTGGTATTTCGTTTTTTTTTATCACACAGAAATAAAACAATTTTTAATTTTGAAATGTTTAAAAAAAGGGCTTTAATGCAAAATACTTTTAAAAGTTAAATTTTAAATATAAAGTTGTCGAACAAGAATTATAACTTTAAGTATAAAATAACGGATGAAAAATTCTTTTAATGTTCTATTCAACTAAAAATATATTCTAACGGTTTGACTATAAAGCCAAATTAAGTTAAAATTTCTTATTACATGCATTCATATGTTTAAAATGGTTAGAGGCAGGCTGGGATTAAAAAAATATAAAAATAAAGCGGCACAATGCAAATGGAAAAGATAGAACAAAATTCCAAAAAGCCTACACAAATTGAATTTATTTTCTAACAAATAATAATTTGAATTAAAAAACTTTAAATTTAAAATTATTAATTATTTACTTAAACAATTTTCAGTCAAAACTAAAATTGATCATGTAAGAAAAATTAAATGTGATCACGTCGAAATGATCACAATGTAACTGTGAGTATTGCCAAGGACATCACTTGAGAACGGCTCAAATGGTTTCGCTAATTTTTTTTTTAATTTTGAACTTTTTCAAAACGAGCTTGTTAGTAAAAACAATTAAAAAATATTTTTGGAAAAATTAAAAATTCGGAAAAAGTAAAAACTGCATTTTTTGTTTATGGAAGGTGCAATAGTCTAAAGCTTTCAAAACCAAAGGGGGCGTGGCACCACTTCCCACACAAAATAGTTTAAATCTCATACATATATAAAAAACTGGTGAATTTAAGGTTGAGTTGGGTTGATTTTACTGACTCTTAAAGACCCAACATATTACCCTTTAGATCCTTAGTATTACCAGACAAGAAAAAACGAAATCCGCAGTGATTCGCACTCTGTTGGAAAATGTCAGCAGTTTCATTTTACCAGTCCCAGATATTTCCTCCAGGTTTTGAAATAAAAGAGATTCTTAACGGATGAAGGATACCTGCCATGTTGGCCTACCCTGGCGGTGGTCAAATACTTTTTTGTCCTACGATCGCACTCATGTGGCTTGAAAAAAAACACGAAATTGGGTAAATTATAGGAAACTTGCTATAGAGCACAGGTAATCTAGATCTCTGTACTTGTAATTGAGTATATTTATGATGCTCGCCCAAAATACACTCAGCTGGGTTGAAACCAAATAACACCGCCTTAATTGCCTTAAGGTTATGCTGTTTATGCCACTTCACTAAGGGCTGCTGAAAGCAGTCACCCGAAGCTCCGCAGCCAGGCTCAGCAACAGGTAGACTCATATTTCTACCAGGGAATCTCCAAGTGGGAATTACCGCAGCCACCTCGTATACACTGGAGTGACCTCATCAACTGTCACTACCGGTACAAGTACCGTGGTCTGGCTACCGATTCCCGTGGTACTAGACGCATACACAGCTCAAACATTAGTGAGCTCCAACACAGCACAGGGCTGTTGCCTCTTTTCCCAAGGCAGAGCTGGCGCCAAGTTGTGGTAGCCAGGTGTCACCTAGTTAACTTTTGTACCCCGAGATATGAAGAGAGGAATGTGAGTCTAGAAAGCCTGCCTTATACACTCACATCAAAAGTGCTCTGCAGTCTCTTTATTTCCCGGCAAACCAAAAAACCTGAAAACATTGCTAGAGGCCAGTAGTCCTGCTCTTTTGCCACGAGCCACTATCGCGAAAAAAAAACCTCGTCGCCCCCAGATCATAAGATCTCTTCAAAATGCTGGAGAGTTTATATGAAGTATTATTAATTTTATTCAGACCCTTCGTGACTCTGACTCTCACCGCAGAATATTTCCCCTGTTATAGAACTAAAGTGGAGCAAAAACGCCCATTGATCTTCCTATTGGCTAATAGATGGCTTGCATTGACAGTTTGCCTGCCATCTTATTCCCTTTAATAACCCTGTGTCCCCGAACCTATTAATTGTGCCCTTGTTTCACAGCAGACAGTTAAAAATTAATTCCTTGCACCGGGGATTGCCTTGATCATCGTCTGGCTATCAATAACTAAGTATGCTATCTTGAGAATTCTTAGTGTGGAAACACAGGGCAAGATCAGCAGCCGATTTTGCTGCTTGAATATCTGAATGTCTGAAGCACGCTGCTATCATCAGGAATTTTTAAGGACTTTCCTAAACTTTGAATAAAAGCCAGCCAACCCTTCTTCTTACTTAAATTTCAAAGGTCCTGTTGGTTGTATTTAGCTTTCCAATGAAGCTCAGTTTCGGGATCACGTAAGTAGTCACTGCTACATTTTGTGTCCCTAATAATATCTTCATGAACAAATCGAGTCGCAGGCCTCTTTGCACCATTCTGTGTGAACAGATTTATTGGTTTCAAATCCAAGATTAAACATAATAACGTTGTAGAAGTGCAGCGCTAAGCGCCAGTTAAGTCCAGTGCACTTTTACTCCTCAAACTATGTGCGGGTTAACTAGGTATCAATGTAAATGGTTAAGCTTAAAATGTTCTTCAACAAAAAGTGGGCGGGGCACTTGTTATTTAATGATAAATATATGTAAATTATAAATGATTATATCTTTAGGTTAAAAATTCAAATCCTATGCCAATACTTTTTTTAACCCGGCGTCGGGGGCTGGATTTTAGCTACATGGACATGGGGGTTGGGTTACAATGACCTCCTTATTAAACTCGAGATATTTTCTTATATTCATGAAGAAATTTATAAGCTTTAAATTGAAAGTTTTTCAATTCTTTCAGTTTAGTTTTAAGTTGGGCGATCTTTTCTTTTCCGCAATTTCAGCATGAAAGAGTAAAGAACCCAAAATGCAAAAAATTTGTCGTTTAAAAAAAAATAAATAAATTTTTTTAAAAACGAAATAAATCCAATAAATTCAATTATACTTTTAAATTAAATATGAAAATCCTTAATGAGAGCTTAGATTTATTATCTTTAACCGTTACAAAATTCTCTATTTTTTTTTAATAAAAGTTTTGTTATAAATAAAAAAAACCTTTTTTCCAAAATGACCTAGAAATTAATAGTAATTGTAAATAATCTTTTAAGATCCAACATTTCTAAAACCTGTTTGATGCAAGAAAAAACACTTAATTGAAACAAAGTCTCGGTCTTTGAACGCTTTAAGGCCAGACACCCTAAACGTGATTTACACAGTATATGTTTCATATAAACAAATAAAAAATATTTAAATTAAAGACATTTATCAAAATAAACATTAAATGGAAAATAGGTTAAAATAGTGTTTCTTTAAAGAAGACCTGCAATAAAAATCTAAAGAAATTAACATAAATACGAATGAAAATCTAAAAATTATAAACAAAATTTAAACCTGTAATGAATTTTTATTTCATATAAAAAGTAAATGAAAAAAGAAAAATCCCTTTATAAACTTATTTTAATTTTTATTTATTTCTTTAAAATGTTAAGAATAATTTAAATTATATTACCCAAAATTAATAAAACAAAACCGCCAAACATTAAAGACAAAAAAAACTCTTTTGTTTTAAGCCCTGAAACAATTTTCATAGATTTATTTTTATTATTTCTCTCAATTACCCCATAAATGGTTTTGTAACTAATTTTCAAACAAATATTTTACATAAATGGCCAAACGTTGAAAAATAAAGACAAAGAGTAATAAAAATAAAAAAATATCTTAATAAGTTTATATTTTTAGCTAATTTCATACAAAATCTTAAATTATTTTAATGGGCCTTTAAGAAAAACTTGAAATATTTATAACCGACATTATTTTGTGAATTTAATTAAAATTTATTTCCATAAAATGTCATTGACATTATTTAAGTAAATATTTGTTAATATAAAACTTAAAAAATAAAATAATAAAAAAGAATGAAGAAAATGCTTGATATGAAAAAAAAAATAAATCTTTGATTTTAACGTGTAATCGATAATTAAACAAGGTTTCATTAATTTTGGAAAATTGTAAATTTGTTTATTTGAAATTTTCTATATCTCGTAATAATTTTTATTTATTCGGCTCTAAATTCATTATTAAAATTATGAAAGCTAAGAATGAAAAGTTTTATTAAAAATTAAATAATTTCAATAATATCTGAGTTTAATGCATTTTATAAATCAGTAATGATTTCTCGTCATCACTCTTTCTATTCGGCACTACTCAAGGTTGAATGTTGATTTGTTCTATTTAAACAAACTTTAACAAGAGTTTGAATACGGAAATTATATTCATATTCTAAATTGCTTAGACCGAACTAAATCCACATAAATATATTCTCTTATTCTCATTCTATTTGCATTTATCACTAGTTACTTCTATTAATAAGTTTTATTTTTACTTTGTTTTGGTCATCCCTCAGATGACACTAAATTTATATACTTTTTATTCACATTTTATTGATCATCCTGTTATTCGATTAACAAGATTGCTTTCGATAATTTTCTATTCATATATATTTATCCTTGTGTTTGTAAAACATTTTACTGGAGGCTCCAAAATATTACCCTTAAATAATGGGCCTTATTGTGTTTGGTGTAGTCGTGTCGAATGTTGTCTTATTC
The DNA here is from genome assembly GCA_963583895.1 of Melanophora roralis. Classification (NCBI taxonomy): domain Eukaryota; kingdom Metazoa; phylum Arthropoda; class Insecta; order Diptera; family Rhinophoridae; genus Melanophora; species Melanophora roralis. The sequence continues at coordinate 35,697,681 of OY757189.1, read as the reverse complement.
GCCACAAAAACGACAAGGTTGCTATTCATATAGCATTGGCGTATTTGTTAAACGGTACGATAAATAGTGCGTCTTGTGGGTACGTTGTGTTTCTCAAAAATTTTACGTAGCTTTCTCATCGTCACAATAATTGATGATTGATTTTGAAAAAAACGATTAAACACCACGTCTTTACTTTACGACTGCCAAAAATGAACTGTCAAGACTAATGTTTACCAAAATGGCGGCAAGATAAAGTAGTATACCTTGCCGGCGGACCCCCTGTATATCGACTTTTTAACGTTTTTTATTATTTAAAGATACTACATGTAGAGCCCATCCACGCAAGGTGTTGCTGTTTTGTTAAATTTAAATTAAATCTTTGATCTGGTGTAAAGTTTCCCGAATTAATCTTTGAAGAGCGTGCAAGTTCCATTTGCGTTTCAGTAAACTTATGTGTCGATTACGTATAGCAACACAACCTGTTATTAGTTTCAGCTGCCATCTTTGATTTTTTCCAAGTTTGCAAAAACAAGTTTGTTTAAATTTCAAATTTTGTCAGAAGTCTCCTTTACAAAATATTTACTTAAAAGGTCGCAAAAAATGTTCCCTCACGATTCACTGATTTTTGTTTTTAATTTTTTATCTTTACTTGCGTCTAATTTTAAACTACTTAAAACAATTATAAAAATATTATAAAGCAAAAGGTTTTTACAAATGTGAAGAAAACCTTTTTTAGAAAAACCTTTAAATGTTTACTGTCAAAGAAGCGACAATAATTTTAATAATTATGCGTCATGCAAAAAGTCAACCATTTTTTATTCTTTTCTTTTCTTTTTTTTTGCAATTATATTACCATAAAGACAAAACACTTAACTGAAACAAAGAAAATAAAGAAATAAAAAGGCAAAAAAACCGATAACACCACTTGTTACCATTTTTTCTTAGAATTTATTATTTCCGGTTAAAAATCATTGTACCACAGAGAGAATATAATGGTTTACACTGTGAAAAAATTCAGTTATTTATAGCCTGTTCATTCAACTGGTATGAACAATATGAAAAGGAATAAGTTTTAACATTTTTATATGGCAAAATATGAGCGATAAATGTGAGGTTAGTTTGAAAGGTCAATTGGCATCTCGAATTCATTATTCGAATTATTTGATGGAAGGCTTCTCTGAGTTTCATATTCAAGCATCTGATATTTTTTGGAATTTCGTGATTTCGTCAGTTTATTGTACGCGCAAGTTTTCAAAAATGAAAGATCAACTCAACAATTTTTTTAATCTTAAGGTCCTCGCTTAGTAACAGTTGGCGACTATGACACTTAACATACATACATACATATGTATCTGCTGGGGCTCCCGGCTCATTAGCCCAAGAATTCGCGTTTTGTATAATTTTGTGTCTAAATCGAAAAGCAAACTTATTAGTAAACAGACTAGAACAAAATTCTAAGAAATTGTTGATTTCAGCTTGCAAAAGTATATATTAAGAAAGTCCAGTTACGACTCTTAAGACAAATTGTTCTCCATGGCAAATAGCCAAAGGTCGTAAAAGGCCCGTAATTGCGAAACTCTCACTACATAATTCAAAATGATCTTGGGCAAGAAATATGTTCTCATTTCGTAAATCATTACAAGTGCTGACATGAATGAACTATCTCTTGTTGTTGCGAGACAACCTCCCAGATACTAAAGAGGCTTTTGATAATTTAAATGTTATAAAATCCCTTCAACCTGATCAATCGGGTAAAATTTCGATTAGAATCGAATGCGTCAATTTGGCCCCTGGTTTCTTACAAAGTCAACAACAAAATGTTTTTGTTGCTTTTTGTAGAGAAATGGACAGTTCCAAGGTAATAAAAACAAACAATCAGAACTTAAATTTCACGCAAGGAATCGTACTTACCACTCCTTGTATAGACCCCACCGGTGACTTAACTTTTTAAGGCGAAATACCTCTGCGTTTGCCTATATCCAAGTCGAATTAATGTTTTAGGTGGTGGTGATTTTACAACAACTATTTTGCGGCAAAAAAAAATTTCGTTTTTGTTGTGATTTTCGTTAGCTGCTGTCTCTGTCAAAAAAGATATGTAAACATAAACAAATTTGACAATCCAGCCTCAATTTATGCAATAAAAACGTAGATCAGCTGTGCTCGTAACACCACCTGATCAATGAATTCGCCCTGCCTATATCGTTATTTTACTTGGTAGTCTAACATAGATGTGAAGTTGATACATATGAAACTGAAATCTGCCTAAATTAATTTTCTAATAAGTAAAACTCCGTGACTCGTCTTGACTGTAAGCTTCTGCTTCACAAATTGAATTTTGAGACCAGTTGGGTGTTATGGAATAAAATTTTGGAGCAATGGTTTGCCTTCAAAATAGAAAAAACTCGAAGTCGTCAAAAAAAATATTACGAATGATAACGGATGCTTTTTTTAACCGCAAATAAAATTTTATTAGTTAAATGCGAAAATTCAAACTATGTGGGCAATGATTTAAATAACAAATCCAAATCTGTTAAAAGCACTCATATGAAGAATAGGGGCACAGTTGCCATCTAAGGAAACCAGCAGAATGGATGTTTATTTATTTTTTTTTTTTTTTTTTTTTTTATCTCATATTTTTATTATTGGATCTTCGCCTTTGGCGAACTAACAATAAGTATTTCAAATCTTAAAACTATTTATTTTTTATTAGACCAGCCAGTGCCAGACTAAAATTTTAATTTCTCATAATAAAATTAATTAATTAGTAGTTTCATCTAAGTGCAATAGTATCCCTTCTTTTCAGACTAGTGTGTCCACTATGTTGCAAAATGTTTCGAGCGAGCGGATTTGGATGTGCTTTCAGCTTGTTTAAATACTTGTCCACATAGTTCAGGATTTCGCATTTAACTAGTGGAACTTGTAGATCTTTGTGGATGTTGCTATTTTTAACGTACCAAGGAGCACTAGTTATCATTCTTAGGATTTTATTTTGACGGCGTTGAATTTTTTCAATGTTGGAGGCGGAAGCAGTGCCCCATAATTGTATCCCGTAGCACCAAATTGGTTTCAAAACCGAGTTGTAAAGTAAAAGTTTGCAATCAAGACGTAGCACAGAGTTTCTACCGATTAGCCAGTGGATTTGGGCCGTTTTAAGTTTCATCTGTGTCAACTTTGCATCTATATGTGACTTCCATGTGAGGCGGCGATCCAGGTGAATGCCAAGATATTTCGTCTCAATTCGTTGAGGCACCGTATGGTTGTTAATAAGAATTGGGGGACACGTTTCCTTGCGTAACGTAAAAGTAACGTGGGTGCATTTTTGTTCATTGATTTTTATTCCCCATAAATTTGCCCATTTTTCAACTTGGGTTACGTGATGTTGAAGTTGTTTTGAGGCCTCTTTGAGGTCTTTATGAATACTTAGGAAAGCAGTATCATCAGCAAATGTCGACGTATGAGTAAGATTGTTTGTGGGCATATCTGCTGTGTAAAGCAAGTACAGAATTGGACCTAGTATACTCCCTTGAGGTACACCAGCCCCTATTGGTTGAGAAGAACTTGTTTGGTTTCCCTCTTTAATCATAAATTGTTTATTTATATCGTTATCTTTTCTTATGTCAATGTCCCATTTGATCATTTTCTATTTATAAAAATTAGAACTTAAAATAAGACCCATGTTTATTTCATAAAAATGTCGCCCAGAAAAGTGTAATAATGGAATGGGGTAAACATTCCGTTTGAAAAGTGAGATATTGTCCCTAAATTTGAGAGATTATTTTTGGTTATTTCATTATGAAATAATTCCCAATTTGTATGGAAAAAAATTGGGAGTTATTTAATTTTTTCATTGGGAGTTATTTCATTTGGGAGTTATTTCACGGTACCATAAAACTTATCATTTCGTTTGTAATTTCTTTAATATCCATCTACGACCCCATAAAGTATATATTTTCTTGGCTCTCATAGATAGGAAAGTCGATTTAGCGATGTCCGTCTGTCCATCTTCCCGTCTGTCCGTGATATGGTTGAAATCAACTTTTTGAAGTCCCCGATATCGCACAGACCCGTAATAGTATCAAACTATCAGAAATATGTGTGAAATTAAATATTTAATTCCAGCAATATCGCCCGATAACTGACAGAGATATAATCCGGCAAGCACGACTTCCTCTGTTTATTTCTCTAAAATTTGTACAAAAAAACCTTTGCAACTGCCTTGCAGTTGTCCCTACACGGGTGCAATGTAAAACTACTGTCAATAATTTTTCCTCGTTAGCATTTTTGTGAAAAATGCTTGCGCCCTATCTCCGCCCCGAACTGGGCTGCCATACAAAATTTAAAAAAACTATGGTAAAGAAACCTATAACTTCCCCGGAGTCTCTCTAAGATAAGAAAAATGTGTCACAGACCCCAATTAATTTTCAGTCCCAAACATACTCCTAGAACATAGTTACGCCCTATCTCCATCGTCTAAGGAGGCCCCCATACAAAGTTTGTGAAATTGTAATAAATCTCTACCCTACAGCTTCCAGGGTGCCCGTGGATAGATCAAATGTGGGACTGACCCCAACTCATTTCTTCTTGCAATAATTTTCCTAGAACATACTTACTCACTATCTCCTAAGGGGGTTGCCATACAAAACTACACGTTGTGAAGTGTATATAAGATCGGGCAAAGCCGAATATAGCCCTCTTACCCTTTTTTCTATTTAATATTTTAATACTTATTGTTAGTTCACATAAATGAAGACTTAATAATATTATTATTATTTTAAGAACAAAAATTATTAACTTATTTAATAATAATTATTTATATAAAAATGTCACATTTCTAGTTTGAATAAATTTTTCTCAAGTATTTACTGCTACTGAAAACCATTCAAGTAAAATCAATTCAACAATTTTTAATCCGATTAAATTTAAACTAAATAGTTTCTTGTCCAAAAAAAAATTCTATTAAAATTTAATATGCAAATGAATTTTCTTTTTTATCTAAATGTATGTGAAACAAAGGCAATTCCATATTCAAATTTCAAAAAAATTGAAAATTATTTAAATATTTAAAGGCAATAAATATTACTTATTCTTGCTTAAGTTTATTTAATTAAATTTCTTTATTTTGTGGAGCATAATTGAAAAAATCAAATTTACCGACGCCATAAGAGTAAAATTAATATTGGAAAGCCGCTACTCTATATCAGCATTCTTTGATTGGTTTTTAGTGTTATTCGGTCTCAAAGTATGATTTTATTTATTCATATTATTCTACTACTTGATACAACAATATTACAATATTCAAAGGTTCTGTTGTTTTATTTTAAATGTTATAACTAGAACTTCCTTACTATTTTGGAAAACAATGGGCTATAAAGTCTATACATTTCTGTCAACGTATTTTGGGGATAATGGTCTTGATAATGGTATTCAAGACTTATTGTTAGAAGAAAATGCCATTAATTACATGATCAAACAATTTTTAGATGCTGTCATTACTTTTTTGCCATTTAAGCTAAAGCAGAATTTTTTGATGCTTCATCTACAATATCGTTCTCTTGGCTTGTGGCAAGAGGATGTTTTTAATTTTTGCCAAAGGATTACTTTACTCAAGGGCCTTGCCTCTACCTTGCTGAACGTACTTTGGTTGTTTATATGACAATTAGTTTGTCGTAACTTTTTTCTGTGTGTGATAACGGTTAAACTTGTTTGATTTAATGAGCTTCAGTATTCTCCACGCTCTCAGATGGTTCCTCTAGGTTTTGGAAAATAATTAGACCCTAGACCAGTTCGTATGAAACACGCGAGCGCTGGACAGTAAAAATACTACGTCTAACAGCCACCCTAACCCCTGGTACACCACAAAACTTGAAGTCGTCGCTGGCTTTTAACATTAAATGTTTTCCAACCAACGTCTGCTTTTTCTCGTACTAGGAGCCTCGGGTCATAGGACCTCCACATAATCTTGAAAATTCTACATGAAGAAGTATTTATCCAGATCATCGTTGCTCTGACCCTTACAGCGGAGTCTATATCACTCATATAGTACTGTAGGAAAGCACGTAGATAGCTCCTTTCACACCAAATAAAGCCAATTTCTTACTTTTTCGACCACCATTTTATTTCTATCAGTATTCCTGTTTCTACGAGCCCATTATATGCACCTCAATCGCGTCACAAACTTACCCAATGGATTTCTTGCACGCTTAAATAGTTCAAGAGCAAGAAAAGTTTGCGGTAATTGCCTTGGTCGGATCCTGACTATCCATAGACATGTTCAACTGGTAACTCTCAGTTGGGGAGAACAGGGCAAAAGCAGCGGATAATTTGGCTTCTAAAATCTGTGCTTGAAAAACACAACAGCCATTAGACAGAAGACGGCCTAACATTTAGAAGATCTTAAAACGGCTAATTGATAATGAAAATATATCTTAAAAGAAACATTTTGGATAGCACTAGATTTAAAAACCCTCTCATGCAACTGTGTTAAGTTAATACCGCCTTGCTATTAAAATAGCAGTTACCCTGTTGAAAAACAGTAGGACAGCAGAAGCCGAAAAGTTTCCAACTAAACTGTCTAATTAAGACCGCTGGCGACACGTTTATAGGGCGTATGCCTCAGCTTGCTTATGCCAACATGATAGAAGAACACCAAAAAATTATGTTATATTACCAACTCACGTATCTCCAAACAAAAAGGATACAACGTAATAAAACTACAGAGGTAAAAGTAAGTTTCTTTCCCATCGGTTTAAACTACCATTCCACGTATTGTGTAAAAAATAAAGTCTAAAGTCAGCGAGATAATATGGTCACCTCAGTATGGAGTTGGATCTTTAAAATGCATGATCAATCAAATCTACACACTATGCACAATTCTGGAAAGGACTAAAGAAATACAGACTGATATCCATCACCCATTTGTTGACTACAAAAGTGCTTTCGACAGTCACATACGTTCAAAAGTATTTCAAGCAATACGACTTTGCAAGATGACGTTACCGCAAAACAAACCTCAGTTTAAATAGGAAAAAACATATTTGAACCTTTTAATACCAAACGAGGCTTCAGACCAGGCGACTGCCTATTGTGTGTTATTTTTAACATTCTGCTAGAAAAGTTAATATGAAATGAACACCATACATCAAATAAGATATTTTAAGCGACATCATGGGTAGAACATTGCGAGCAATAACTGCCACATTTTGATCTGCCAAAGTGGGGAAAGCAGTAAATGAATATAAAATCCTTGTTGATGGTATCATCGCACAAGGCATTCACTAGACTTGGAGAGACAGTGGAAGTTGACCAAACGTATGGTTCATAAGCTTTGGTACTTACAAGGAGTAAAACCGAAAATCCAATAGAAATATAAAGTGAAAAAAGACTAGTTATTAAAAAGGTGGAGTCAGAATTCCCCTAATGGAATACAGAACGTATTAACTAACTTAGTAAGTAACTTTGAAAATATATATTTGCAATATACCCCAAGGTTGTTAAAATGTTAATCAAGGAGGTAAAATACTGTTTAACACAGTCAATGAGGATTTAAAGCGAAGAAAATAAATCTGTTTTAATAACGTATTTTCGATCTACAAATATTTTTTGGGATAATTTTTTCTTAACTTTAACAATTATTATTAAAAGAGTTGAAAAATGGGGTTTATATAAGACCTATGTATGAAAAATTATGGACTCATAATATACAGTTCAAAAGTTTATGACAACAGGTCCCGAACATATGCAAAAATATCGTAGAGATAAAGTAATATTCAAGGCAGTTGTAGCTTAAAATGAGGGGGGGGGGGGGGGGGGGGGGGGGCTTGTCATCACTAGCTCCAGTTGGTTCGATAGTTTTTTCTTCTTTTCATTTAACCTATCTGTGCCAAATATTATTCAAACATTTTCAAAAATGTTCGACTTTTACTATTTGATCACAAAAATGCATTGGTGTCCATGAACGGACTTACGGACGGACATATTTCAATTGACTCCAGGGTGTGCAATTCTGTTAAAATTTCTTTAAGCGTGGCACTTGTAGAACAATTTTTAGTCTTCGATTTTTTTAAATGCGATGTTTTCATTAACATTAATAAATGCCCCATACCTGGATGCGCTCATCTGATAAATTATATTCTTCACAAAGTCCTATGGAAGTATATTAGTTTTCACTTTACGTCAATATTCATTTGAAACCCCTTAAAGTGTTTATATTTTATTTCCTTATAGACAGGAAAATCAGTTTAGCGTTTTTTAGAATTAAATCCATACATATAGTCCAAAATATCTCATTAGCTTTGGCCACTGTTATAACGAAACTTTACACTGAGATTTTAAGGACGAAAAGATTTAGGAAAATTAATTTTTAAAAGGAGCTAGGGGAGTGATAGCTTCCAAAAAAGAGGGCCAATTTTAATAGCTATCGACTTCAAACTTTCAAAAAAAATATTTTTTACACCCCTGACATAAGTGATAAGGGTATATATAAGTTTGTCATTCCTTTTGCAATTTCTTTAATATCCATCTGCAAACCCATAAAGTATATATTTTCTTGGCCCTTATAGACAGGGAAGTCGATTTATCGATGTCCAGCTGTCCGTGTTATAGTTGAAATCAACTTTTTAAGGTTCCCCGTTGTCGCATAGATCCGTAAGTGGTATCAAACTATCAAAAGTATCTGTGAGCAAACCGCTGTTGAAATCTAGCAAAATGTCTAAAATTTGTAGATTAAACCTCTACAACTGCCCCGGCGTTGCCCTTACATGGGTGCAATGAAAGACCGGCTCCCATTATTTTTTTTTCCATAAACATTTAAGTGAAACATACTAACACTCTATCTCCGCCCTCTAAAAGGGTTGCCATACAAAGTTTAATTTTTTTAATCGCTCGCACAGCTTCCAGGGTGCTCCTACAAAGGTCAAATGTAACTCCCAAACATTTTTGTAAAACATGCTTACCCCCTATCTCCAGCCTCTAACAGGGTTGCTTTACAAAACTGGAAAAAATAGAGGAATAAAAGGTATCCCAGAGCCCATTTAGTTTTCCTTCCAATACATATTCTTATAGCATAGTTATCCTTTGTCTTCCTCATCTAAGGGAGTTGCCATACAAAATTTACAAAAATAATGTAAAAACGTTCATAACTTCCCCAGAGTCACCATAGAGAAAAAAAATGTACGACCCCCCATTAGTTTCCCTTCTCTACCTTCCCTTCTACCTAAGGGGCTCCCATACAAAATTTGGGAAATTGTAATAAGTCCCCCCTGCAGCTTCCAGGGTGCCCGTGGATAGGTCAAATGTAGGACTGACCCAAACTCATTTTTTCTTGCAAACATTTTCCTAGAATATACTTATCCCTTATCTCCATTCCCGTAAGGGGGTTGCCATACAAAATTTGAACAAATTAGGATGAGAGCATCTACAACTTCCCTATTCACCCTAATAGGGTAAAAATATGACACCGACCTGTATTTAAAAATTAAAAAATTTCATAAATAAAAAAATTGATGAAAATAAAAAAAAAATGAAGGGTATCTGAGATTTGGTGCAGTAAAATGTAGCTTTTTTTTGTTCTGTAGTTGATATGATGGTGAACATAAGAAACTTTACTAAATTTTAGCGGTTGTAGATTTTTTGTTCAGTGTTTATGGTTGTTAGAATATTTCTGTATTTAATTTAAGTATTTTAAATTCTCTCTCTCTGCCCTCTTTTTACAAAATTCTACTAAAGCAAAATTCGAAAGAGTAGAGAATTCAAATGAAATTTTATACACAGGGACATGTAGTGAATTTGTTTCACTGAAAATTTATGAGGGTGTTCGCTGAACAGGAACGTTTGCCATAATCAACAACGCAACAAGTATTTTAGGCAATTTGCATATCGCCCACTAAATTTAGTAAAGATCATTTCAGAAACTATATTTTTAAGAGATAAAGCAATCTTTTTAATAACGTTTGAAGAATATGTGATCTTTTTTAATATTTATTTTTTTTTTAATTTTTGTGTAAAAATGCGTCATTTAGGCAGCCGTTACACGATATGTTGTACAACTGCATCTACATACATATGCATGCATGTATGTATTAACTATCTTTAAATGTATTTGATAATATAAAACAATTTTTCAAATCTATTTTACAACAATTTCCTTCCCCTTTAATGCACAGGTTTTTGTTTATTAAAATTTTTTTTTTATTTGTTTTCAAGTTTTTTCTTAAATTTTTATGGTCTGTTGATCAACCAACCACTATCGAATTAACTATTTACTCTTTATATGTTTTCTATTGTTTGGATGATAACTGACTGTAATAACATGGTTGAATTTTTTAAATGCAAGTGTATATGTAAATGCGTTATTGTTGCTAATCAGAATTTTATTTGTTGCATTTAAATTCAAAACTCGTTCTAGTTTTCAGTTTTTATAATTAAGGTGTAGTACCATTTAATTTAGTTTTAGAACACTGAGGGAGGAAAAAAATTATTACAAAACTATTTTACTAATGAATTTTTTTTTGTTAAAAACAAAATTATTTAAAATCAAATTACGACCCATAGTGCTTTAGCCAAAGAGTCTATTCATTCACTTGCAAACATTAAAATTTTGTTTTGTTGGAATTTTGTTGGTGATGCGTTGCATTTGCTTAAATAATTGCTGTCATTTTCAATGCTTAACAGTTGCAATATGTTTTCGGCACTTTTCGTTGATACAAAAATAATTTAAGAAGATTTTGTTTATTTTCAATATTTTCAAAAAGATTAAAAGAAGCCATAAAACATTTTAATATGTTAGAGAATATCGGTCAAATATTTCACTCTAAGCTATTTTTATGTTATTGAAGGGGAAATACTAATTAAACATACCTGTGTATGTGTTTTGTAAAATACATTCGATTTTTATTAATCAAGTCAAATTGTTCAAGAAAACTCACCTGAAATAAAATAAAAATTTCAAAATTATAATATTATAAAATTTTTTTTAAATAAAACATAAATTGAAACATAATTTTTAATTTTTTGGATCATAAAAAAAAGTTTAGTTTAACTTGGAATTTTTATATTCATCGCACAGGAAAAACTAAAAATTGTCTTAATTACCAAAATGATTGAATTAATCAATTAAATGTTCAAATGACCATATCAATTACATACCTAAATTATAACAGCTAAAAAATCTGTTTTTTTTATCCAATTAAACATTTTTAAGATTTTGATTACTGAAATTATCAAAACTAAAGCTTACTTCAAACACTTCAATTGCTTAAAAGAAAAATAATGAAAATATGGGGTTTGAACTAGGGCTGCTTGTGTCGTGTGCGAGCACTCTAACCAATGCGCCACGCCACCATGTTGAAAGTAGACCGCAATTTAACTATACATTTTTATGGTATAAATATAATACTTAAAGTTAAATATATTTCAAAACTGAAAAAAACTATTTTTTCAATTACACAAATTGAGGATTTTGTTTACTAAAATGAACAATTCAATTACTTGAATGAATCAAAAAGTTAAAAAAAATTATATTAGAAAAACTTAACCAACCCAGCATAATTCTAGAAGGTAAAACAAACCAAATAGAAAGAAAAATGAAAAAGGATCAAGAAAAAATAAAAAAAAAAATTCAGTCAATCTAGCATTGAACCTGGCACCATTTGCTTGCCAGGCTGAGACTTCACCGCTACAGCAAGCAGCCATTTGATTTTCGAAGTTTTAATTCTTATTTATCTTGGAGCTCATGTTCGTTTTTTAATTTTTGTATACTTAACAAAAATTTGCTGCTTACTAGCAAAATCGACCGTACACAGAATAAACACAAAGTTTATTTCAATTAAGAAATTTATAGCCCCAATTAAATTTGTATTGAATCTCAGCCTGCAAACAAATTGATGATATCAATTTCTAAATTTGCAAGATTAAAAAGTTTGCTCTTATTTTAGAATCAATTAAGACATTTTATTAAAATGCAGAAAAGTTTTTCCGACTCAAATATGGGACAATTTTATAGTTGCAAGACCTACACTCTGTCTTCTTAATATTATTTCTATTTACTTACGACCACATTAAAACTAAACTCAACACACTTGTTTTTAACTCAACACTTCTCAACAATCATAAGAAAAGTCATAACAAAAGCAGATAAAAAGACAAAACAAAACTGTAAAGCAAAAGATTTAAAAATAACAAAAAACTAAAATAGAAAAATAAAAAAGAAGGATTGAACCTGGCACTTTGTATACTCAACTTAAAGTGTTGCATACTTGGAAAAACAAGGATAAAAGATCGTGAAATTACATACGTCTATGCAAAATTACTGTTTTTTTAACGAAATTTTAAATTGGCATCACTGCTATTGTTAAATTTATATTAAAACCCACATATATGTATTTTATTGGGACAGTTAGATTATTAGTTCAAACCCGTTTTGGGTTTTTAATAAATTCCGTAATTAAATAAAATAAAGAAATAATTGTTTCTGCGTACAGAGTCGTTATATTATAAAATTCCTTTGCAAAATTATTGTTTTGTTAGGATTTGTAATTAAGCATCACTATTGGTACCTATTAACCTTTTAAAAACGATTAATGGTTATTTGGGACAATTAACTTTTTGATTAAAACAGGTAAATTTTCTTTATTAATGCGGCAATTAAAAAGAATTGTTTCTGTGCATGGTGATAAGGCTATATATTAGTTTTTATTAATTAATGATCTCATTTAGTAAAAAAAATGGAACTTTATAAATAGAGGAGTCGATTTAACCATGTCCATCCGCCATTTGAAACTAAAGGGACTATGTCCTGTAGGAGGCCTTTTTCTAAGTTCTTCTTCTTTCAACCGAACATAACTTAATTATACCTCTTAAAGTTTTAGATGAACTGCCCTTAAAAATCATTGTTTTTTAGCAGAAATAATGAATGATATCATCTAAATCAGCCTCATACTTCTTTTAAATATTTATAATTTTTTGGTGCTTTAATTATTCTTAAATATAAAAAACATGCCACTAATTGCAACGTAACTTGGTTTTCATAAATTTTTATTTAAAAAAAGTTCAGGAATTTATTGTACTTCGTCTGCGAAATACCAAATGACAAGTTAAAGTTATGGAATGAAATAATTTTAAAAGAAAAAATTTTAAAAATCTTACAGTTTAAATTGTTTTTTTTTTTGTAAAATTTTCATTTTAATTATTTGCTGCAAGTGTGGATATAAAGTAACTTTGTTATTTCAAATATTTATTATTTTATTTGTTTCTTTGCATTAAACTGAATGACAATTTGTCAACATTACCATTAAGGAAAAGAAACCATAAAAAATATTTTCCATGAAAAATCCACACATTTTCATTTTTTTTTTTTTTTTTGAATTTATAAAAACAGCATTTTTGGAATTATCATCTCACTCTGTGAAAGAAAGAGACTAAAAAAACTATTTTTATTCCTCAACAATAAATTGCAACAAATTCGTACAACTTATTCATAAATATTTTACCATAAATTATTCAACAACTTCCATTCAGACCAAGAAATATTTTGAAAAGCATTTTGCAAAGGAGACTGTTTGCTTTGAAATTCATTTGCAAGACAAAGACAAACCATTTACTTTATGAATGTCATTTGTATTTTAAGTTTATCAAAAACTACTACAGTTTTACAACTGCTCCGTATTGGAGATGGGACTGTTTAAGACTGTTCACTTAAAATGCAGGTTAGGACTGAAGGGAACACAAACTTTATGTTAAGAAAATCATTGAGTTACAATCATAAAAAAATTTGGTGGAAATAATAATCAAAACTACGATCGCCTTAAAACTTATGCAACTTTCTTGCATTCACGCTTAAGTCTGAACACGCACGCAGTGCCCATCTCAATTCTAACATCTCTCTACTACAATTTCATTTTTATGGCAGCAGTCCATTAAATAACATCCAAATTGACATCGAAATTTTTGCCACGAGTATTTTAACTATAATTAATTGCTTTACAACTTTATTTGATTGAGTCAAATTTATTTTAATTGTTAAGGCCATAAAAGGACTTGAGCTATTAGACGACTTTATAATGCAAAAAAACTTAAATGCAAAAAGTTTAAAACAAGTGCGTCAAAGCAAATTGTTTAGAGTTTACGCTGTAAACAAAATGAAACCTCAAAAACTAAAGACAGCTAATGTTAGTGGATAAAAAAAAACCAGTAAAAAAGTTATAGTCGGACAAGCCCGAACATATTGTACCCTACACCGCAATTTTTTTTATCTTAAGTACAGGATGTCTGGTGGCAAATTAATGTTTTTAAATACAAATATTTCAATAAATAATAAGTCGTGCGGAGGGCGGCGCCGTTGGAATTACCGATTGTGTGGATTTGACAGTCACGATGTCGCAGCGGTCGAGTGAGCATCGCCCGTTCGCTGTGGAGACATTTTTTGAAGAGCAATGATTCTTACGCATTTGCTTGTCGACCATTTTGTTTAGCGTTCAGTATTCGGCAAATACGTGATGGACCGAGTATAAACTTATATCGTTCGTGGTTGCAAAGATCCCGCGCAACTGCTTTGGCTATAAATGTCCCACGGCCATGGCCCAGTCGATCTTCAAAGAATCACGAAAACATTGAAAAGTTAAAAGCAGTTTACGTAAAAATCCGCGACTTTCAATACGGGAAAGGGCAGCCTCACTGGGACTTGCAAGAGCAAATATTCATGAAATTTTAAAAAAGGATCTGAAGTTCCATTTTTTTAAAAATTCAAATTGTTGAAGAACTGAATGAAAACGACTTTGATTTACGCAAAAATTTCCGTAAATTATTTTCGAGCATATTTGCACTGTAAATCGCATTTTTTGGAGCGACGAGGCTTATTTTTACCTGAACGGTAACGTCAACAAGACAAGCAAAACTGTCGTTACTGGTCTCCCAGAACCCACAACCCTCGATTGAAACAACAAAATCCATTGAATTGCCCCAGGGTAACTGTTTGGTGTGCCTTATCGCATTAAATAATTGGGTCATTTTTTTTCGAAACTTCTCGAGGCCTGGCGACAAATGTTTATAGAATTATTTTTGTCAAACCTGCGAGCTCATCCATCGTACTAATGCACGTGGTTTGAACAGAATGGGGCGGCTGTAAAAACAGCCAGAGCTTAAAGGAATTTGCTTCGCGAAAATTTCCCCTAAAAACTGATCTGTCGCCTTGGGGACATCCCATGGCCCCCGAGGTTGCCAACCTAACTCCAACAGTTTTTTATGGGGCTTCCTCAAAAAAGGGCTTATATCTACAAACCTCAATGCTTTGTAGCCGTAAAGGAAAACATTCGTCGAGAAATCAACTCAATTGACCCAAGTTTTCTACAGCGTGTGGTGCTGAACAACTCGATAAAAGACATCTGGATGAAACACTCCTTAAAAAAATTAGATCTGCAATTCCGTTCTTTTGCTCAATACTCTTAATTAAAATTTTTTATCAATTATTACATTTTATATTTAAATTAGAAAACATAAGTCTGCCACCAGACACCCTGTACCACTGTATGAAAAATATGAACGGGTAAACGCCAAATGCGGGAGGCAATTGACCACAAAATTTATTTGTCTTGTTTCGATTTAAAAACAATTTTTAAATGTGTCAAAATACTGTAGAATCCCCATAATTCGTAATCGAAAGGACAGACTACTTTTTACGAATTGGAGGAGTTTGCACATAAAAGATATTTTCATTTAATGATTGAAAAAAGGATAAAATTTAATGTGTACAAAGTGGGCCAAAAGAAATCACCCTACTGGAAGATGCTCTTATTTTTACAAATGGCGGGCAATTTCAAATTTGTTTAGACAATTGTGAACTAGACAGATGCAGAATATAAGTTAAACGCGGAGTATTCGTGTCTTTTTTTTTTTTTGCGCAACAATTCGTCTGTAGTGTTGGCGCAGCGCGAATTCCGTTGCCTGATACCCCGGTCGTCCGGCACCGACTACGCAAACTCTGCGCCGTTTGGCTACCAACCTTAAAGAGTGTGGGACCACAGGAGACGCTGCCAAGATTGACCAGCCCTGGAGCGCCCGTTCTGCCAAAAATATTGCCGCTGTTGGCGAGGATATCAAGCTGTCACCAGAAACGTCGACCAGACGCCATGCCCCGCAATTAGCCATCAGCCGGTCGTCCCTAAGGCGAATTTTGGTCAAAGACCTGCGCATGTTTCCGAACAAAATCCAGTCTGTGCATCAGCCGCTGCTTGTAACCTCGCCCAAACCATTTGCAACCTTAAGGCTGGAGTGGACAATTTTTTGGCCAAAATCTAATGATTGATGAGGCTCATTTTCACTGCAGCGGGTAGATGAACAAGCAAAACTATCGGTTCTGCATGGTGCGCTGTTCACGCTGGAGGAGTCAAACGATAACAGGGGACAGTGTGAGATATAGGGCCATGTTAGCCGAGTTTTTTTCTGGCGCAATTGAACGAGTTAAGACTAGAGGACATTAGGTTTGAAGCAACGGCACACACTGCGCGAGCCACAACCGATATTCTGAAGGCGGCGTTCTCGGGTTGCCTCATATCTAGTTTTGCATTACAATGTTAGTTTACCCCCAAAATTTGACAAAATCAGCTGTATTTAGATTTAATTTTTTTGTGGGCGTGACCTTGTAGGCGTGTTAGTATACCCTTAAAAATCAGTAGAAATTTGTCTGGTAAAAGCAGCTCTATTGAGATTGGATTTTTTGTGGGCGTGGCTTTTCGAGTCATTAAATTGTTTTGTCACGGAAATCCATTATTTGTGAAAAGTTTCAAGGAAATCGGAAATCGAGAAGTGATAAGATTTGATTACAGACAGACAGCGGGGCAGGTGAATTTTAATATAAGATTTAAAAAAAATTTCTTTAGTGCCACAGTGCAGCTTGGTATTTCTTTACAAATTTCGTTTTATTTACAGTTAATTAAAAAAAATTTCAACATGTAATTAATAAGTTACACTCTTAAGCAAACACCAAACATATAAAACACAATAAAAGATCATCTAAAGGTCAATGTAATTGCGATGATCATATTTGAAATATTTCACAAGCCATACACAAATGCACAAATTAAATGAAATGAAAAAGCGACATGACATTCAAATCCATATAAGAAAAAGATTGGAGTATCAAATCACAAACAATGAAACCACAAGATATGTTTGAAATAATTAAAAAAAAATCCAAATGATGAATGATTTTGCAGCAAACAAAAAAATTTAATTAAATAATTTACATACAACAAACAACAAATTATTGAATAAACTTTCTTGCATATGAGAAATACCTCGAATATTTTTTTAAAAGCAGAAAAATTTTAAAAGAAAAATTGTGAAAACAATAAAACAAAAGGTACGAATACAGCGTGGGCGTATTCAGATGAGTATCTTAATTAGGGGAATGACTAAAGTATTTAAATTTGTACTTGAAAGTGTTATTGCATTGGAAAAAATTAAAAAGTAAATATTTGTAATTTAATCGTTATATTACAGAAAAATTTGTAAATGACTTATGAAATTCCTGAAATATTAAAAAAAAAGAGTAAATTGTAAATAAAACGTGAATAATGTTGTACAAATCTTTAACTTAAACAGTAGTAAAAGTAACAACTTTCGTTTTAATAAATCTTATTTAAATTCTATCACAGAAAAATTTCCTAAATTTGTTCTGTTAACGAACTTATTAAAACGGGTTTTAACTATAAATTGTCTCAATAAAATATAAAGGTTTTTATAGAAATTTAATCATAGGAGTGATGCTTATTTAAAAATTCGTTAAAAATCAGTTACTTTGCATAGAATTTGTAGTTTAACGATTTTGTCCCCTCGTAGTATGCAACACTTTAGGTTGAGTATTTAAAAATATAAGACCAACATAAACCAAAGTTGTACCATGATACAGGGTGTTTGGTGGCAAATTTATACTTTTAAATAATATTATTTTAAAAAGCAATAAACGGTGAGGGTGGTGCCGTTGGAAATATCGATTGTGCAGATTTTTTTGATCACGATGTCGCAGTGGTCGAGTGAGATCGCACGTTCGCTGTGGAGACATTTTTTAAGAGAAATGATTCTTACGCAATTGCTCGTCG
The DNA here is from genome assembly GCA_963583895.1 of Melanophora roralis. Lineage (NCBI taxonomy): Eukaryota > Metazoa > Arthropoda > Insecta > Diptera > Rhinophoridae > Melanophora > Melanophora roralis. Next base: position 35,679,610 of record OY757189.1, on the reverse strand, counting down.
ACAACTTTGTTCAAAACTCGGTATTCAGCGAATACGTGATGGACAGAGTGTTAATTTGACTCGTTCGTGGGAGCAGAGATTCCACGCAACTATTTTGGTTATTAATTACACAAGGCCAGGGCCCATTGGACCTTCAAGGAGTTTCCGAAACATTAAACTGGTTGAAAGCAGTCTACGTAAAAATCCACGAATTTCAGTACGAAAAGAGCCGCTTTACTGGGACTTCCAAGAGCGATTATTCGTGAAGTTCTCAAAATTATCTGAAGCTTCATACTTTTAAAATTCAAATGGCTTAAGGACTGAAAGAAAGTGACTTTGATTTACGCAAAAATTTTTGTGAAACTATTTTGGAGCATTTCCACAATGCAAGTTCCATTTTTTTGAGCGACGAGGTTAATTTTCTCTTAAACGGCCACTTCAACAAGCAAAACTGCGGTAAATGGTCTTCGAGAACCCGCAACCCTCGATTGAAACTTCAGAAAAAATTGCATTGCCTCAGGAACTGCTTGATGTTCCCTTTCTAAGCATGAGATAATTGGAACATTTTTTTGGAAAGTTATCGAGGCCAGGCGACAAATGTCAACGGTGAATATTATCGACGCATGAGCACGGAATTCTTTTTGCCAAACCTGCAAGCTTATCCATCGTACTTTTTACACACGAGGTTTTAACAGAATGGGGCGACTGCACATACAGCTAGAGCTTCGATGAATTTGCTTCGGGAAAATTTCCCCCAAAAATTGAGCAGCCGCTTCGGAGACATCCCATGGCCACCGAGGTCGTCCCATGGATTTTGTTATAGGGCTACCTCAAAGGAAGGGTTTATAATGGCAATCCCAAATCTTCTGATGCTTTAAAGGGAATACTCAGCTCAATTAAACCAAGTTTATTGCAGTGTGTGGCGCAGAGCACAAGGCTCCACTTTGAACAGTGTATTTAACTCGACGGAATATATCTGGATGACTTTCTTTAAAAACACCGCATTTCCATTTAATCGTTCAATGCTTTTATTAAAATTTTTGTGTCAATTATTACGTTTTTCATTTAAATTCAAAAATATAAATCTGCCACCAGGCACCCTGTACCAATGACCTCTCTATGCACTTTTATTTTTTTTTTTTTTGCAGATTTTACATTAACTTTTGAAAGCATCTCATTGTATTCACAGATATACATGCAGAAACTCTTAACGGTTTTGTCAACATCCCAGTTGGCCAAATCATGTAAGAAGGTATTTTTTAACGATGTCTTCAATACATGTTAAAACTTGCAACTAATGACATTTGTTGGTTAGATTGTCCTCAAACATGATAAAAAAATTCTTTGTTTACAAAAGAATGGGGACATTGTCGTTTGTGCGGCTTCTACGTTATTCAATTAATTATGCTTACGTAACTACATTATCACTCTTTTATTCTTGTATGATTTTGCAGTAATTTTCATAAGAATTTTTTTATTGACTTGCTTAAACTGTCCATAAAATTAAGTTCACTATCAACTAAGGTATCATCGCTATCATCATGAAAGATGGCTTGAAGACTTGGCCAATGTGGAAAATCCATTGCAGGATTTCACAAAAGATATGAAAGTGTGTGACATTAAAACACCACCCGCACATTAATTTAAAATTTTTATCATAAAATGATGTTCATTATTGTTATTGCTGATGTCTGTGATTACTTACAATGTAGTATTGTTGCGTGCAATTTTAATATTGTCAATAAACAAAGTTATAAAATTGAATTTTTTTGCCAGAGTTGTAACTTTCAGTTTTTGTGGTTTCAAGTTTTAAAATTTTATTTCACCTTTATTTTTATTTTTGGTTCAAAATTAAAAGTTAATTAATTTTATTTTTATTTCTTGTTGACATTGATTATCAAATAAAGTTTTACAATAATATTTATTTAATTTTTTTTCTATTAAACTGGGTATCAATTTCATTTTCGAATATTCATTAATAAATAATTTTTTTACGGTCGCTACGTTACGCAAAAGTTTTTAATTAAAGAAAACCACCAAAGATATTTGCACACTTGAAGTGAAAATGTATTTAAAGAATTAATTTTATACGCATTTTCTATAACAAATATGTATGACGACATCCAACGTCATACATATTAGGTTTCAATCTGTGTCAATGAATTTCGATTTATAAGAGCAATAACTTGTGGATAATTTTTTCTTTCAATAAAAGGATAGTTTTACGGTCTCAAGGTCAATGCTTTTTTAACTTTGATTGGTTAATAACCAACCACCCACCCCCTTTACAAAATATTTTATTTTATTCGTATTCAAAATCATTTTTATATATGTTTGGCAAATTGGCATCATTGGTTTTGGAGGTGAAACGATGTTAACTAATCAAGGAATATTTAACTGTTTTGAGGTTACTTTTGTTGTAAGTGAAATGGGTCAACCTGTAAACCATTAAGTTTTTTCATTAAAGAGAAAATTTTGCAAAAATGTGTTTTTTAGTTAATTGACAAACTTACAAGATTTAATTAAGGAATTTTAGGTTACATAATCATGCATTAGGAAATCCTTACTGAAATCCTTAAAAAAAAACCCCGCCATTGTCAAAATACTAAAACAAGAAATGTATCGGTTAATAGCAAATGCCTATCGATTAACTTGTAAAAATTATGTCTACAAAATGGCTGGTATTTGCAAAATGACATAAATTTTTGGGCATGTATCAAAGGTGCTTTTACATGGTAATATATGTACTACGACATGTCAAGAAATGTTGTCTAGTCATGTAAAAGCATATTGTATTAAGTAGTAGAAAATACAGATACAAAAATTTTACATTTAAAAGTCTTACGTATTCTCATTAAAATAAAAGCCTGAAAGTTTGCCAGCACTAGCAACATCTAATGAAGGTGGCTTCATTTTATGAAACAAAACAACAACAATTAAAATCAACGCAGATGTTTTTCATGTTGTTTTTGTTAATATAGTAGAACGTATATAGTAGAACGTATATGGTGAATATGCCGCTACAACAAAGGAAAACAAGCAATAAGAAGCTCGCTTTTAATTTTACTACCACCATCCGTGAAAACATGAAAAATACTTAAAAAATTCTCTTTTTTCCGAAAAACGGAGAAAATTTTAAAATATTTTGATTCTACAAAGTCTTAATACTTTGTATCACCATGTAAAACCACCTTTACAAGAAAAAAAAATTGCCAAGTCTTATCTAAAGTGCATACCGTGTTAAAGGTTCTTTTATACGTGACTTAACTATACCAAAGTAAACAGCTGTTCGAGCCAAACTTATGGGCAACACTGTATTTAATTATAGGTGACTTATCATTACGCCATCCCCATAACCTTAGAAACCAATTGAACCTTAAAGTGGCTGGCCTTGAAGACCACACATAAACCCTTTGTTCCCTAATTGTTGCTATACAGAAAGACACAGAAATCCGGTGAATCCAGTTTAACAAACTCGATGACTCTAGGGTCTTTGAAAATGCTAAAAGCATCGTCTCACAGGGCCCAGACATTTTATACAGATTTTAAATGAAATTAACTGGGGCAAAATATTTGTCCAGGTAAAATCCAAAACCTGCAATCATCGCTGACCAGTCTTCCTGCTCTTCTAGCAGGAACCGCTGTGCAATAATGACCTGTTTTTATGAATAGTAAAAGTCTACGCTCGCTTCTTTCAAGAGGTGTGAGAAACCTTGTCACTTTCTGGTCTTTAGATTTCTATTCCAGGGAAATTTTACGAAAAGTAATACTAACTCAGACACCCACGGCTGTGATCCCCGAAGCAGAATCTGTTCTTTCCTCTGTTTCGAAAGAATGTCCGCTGTCTCATTTCCTTAATTAGTCCTGTATTTTATAACCAAGTAAATGTGCACCTGTTTCACGGTATATAGTTTAAAAATGAATTCCTTGTACGTTTGAACAATGGAGAAACGGTTGGGATTTGCAATGACGAATTTGTGCCAGAGCAAAATCAGCGGCTACTTCAACAGCTAAAATCAATGTTAAAAAGACATTGCAGCCATTAAGATGTTTATCGGACTGTCTGATACCCAGTTCGTGGATCTCCTATCCCCACCCATCAATTTTTGTTCCATCCATAAGAAATTTGTAAATCTTATGGTCTGGATCATTGCCATCCAGCCGTATTCTTTCAAAGTCACCTTTGTCATTCCAATGAAGCAATGAAGTATCATAGAGTTAATCCTTGCTACATTTTTCGCACCCCAATAATTCTGCTATGACCATATGACACAGAGTAAAATGTACCGTTTGCTTATCCATAGATACTGTTTGGATGTATCATTGAAGGTTAATTTAACCCAGTTCTGCAAGTGACTGCGCGATTTCCAGACGTCTGCATATAGCCTGCTTAAAGAAAGATAGGCCTAGCAGCTGCAGTGCAAATCCACTACATTAGACTTGGCGTGGAACACATTTGGTTTCATTGGGAAGCCGAATGTTACCATGGAGGAATATGGCGGTTGGCCAAAAGTCTACACAAGAGGCCCTATAACTTTTTAGGAATGGCTCCATGATAAAAAGGAGTGTTGAGGCTGCACTCTATTTTCGCAAAATAGGAACTAGAGATTCCGTAAAGTTTCCTGACAAAGAAGCTGCCACCATCTTCCCACATCCTCCAAGATTAAAAACTCCCACCTCAAAGTTTTTGATGATAGTCGGATGCCACTTAAGGCAATCTCTGCCAATGGCTAATAAGTTGGAAAGGTAGGAGACCAATCGAAAGGGCATTAGATGATCGTGTAGTTAGCGACAGGATAACGGAGGCTTGGAAGTTTTATACTATTGATTGTAGGGATCTGGTGGGAATGGTAGCGGATTGGACACCGGTCCATACGAAAGAGAAGGACGACTGTCCAAAGTTAACTGTTCTTTTTGCATTGCGACGTAAGGTAATTAGACAGACTTTTGAGCACTGACTATAATTTGTGTTATGATTAAAATCCTTGCCTTAAAACACCGTTAGAATTACGTGAAAACTGCTAGAATTACGTGAGCAATATAACAAACATTTTAAAAACTATTTTGAAAAAATTAAGACAATATTTAATTAAGAAGCCACAAAAACTGTGATAAATGTTCTGTAAAAATATAAATTTTGATTGCAATCAAACTGCAATCAAAATGCTGCATCGTCCTACTTTTTCCGTTTACTTTTTAGTTTTAATTTATTATACACAGGGTGTCCGCCGGCAAGTTAAACTACTGTGTTTTCCCGCAGTTTTGGTAAACACTAGCGTTGACAAATCTTATTTGGCAGTCGTGAAGTGGAGATATGGCAAATTTATTTTGGAAAAATTTTCGGTAAACCAATGTGTTTTAATCGTTTTATCAAAATCAATCATCGATTAATGTGACGACAAGAAAGTAATGTGAAATTTTTGGGAAACACAACGTACCAACAAGACGCACTATTTACCGTGTAGTGAATGATTTCGAAGAAAGAGGTACTGAAGCTGATTGGCCCAAGCATGGACCACAACGTACTGCAAGATCGGCTGAAATCATTATTGCTGTTTAAGAAAGTATTCAAGACAATCTATCAACCTCAACTCGACGCCGTGATCGGTAGCTTTGTTTTCAGAAAGCAACTTTGACCACAATTTTGCAAAAGGATTTGCATTTGTTTCTCTTTAACATTCAGTTGACAAAAGAGCTTCTTTCAAAAGATCATTTACGCTGCCGTACATATGCCAATAGGATGTTACAGGTGGCCCATAATAACCCAGATTTTCATGAAACAATCATAACGAGTGACGAAGCACACTTTCATTTGAGTGGATGTGTGAATAAACAGAATAGTCGGTCGGTAGTAGAAGACCCTCAAAGAATTTTTTAGTCACTTTTAATCTATTAAAAGTGACAGTCTGGTTTGTTCAGGGGGAATCATTGAACCTTACTTTTTTGAAACTAAACACGGCTTAACAGTAACTGCCAATGGGGAGCAATATCGTGATATGATTGAAAACTTTTTATTGCCACAACTGTATGCTTTAGGCTTGGTTAACATACCGTATCAACAAGACGGTGCCACATCGCATACAGCCAGGATTACAATAGAATAACTGCGAGACCTCTTTCTGAAAAGCAAGGCTTATGCAAACAAACCAAAAACGCTGGAGCAACTTAATAAAAATATTCGTGATTAAATTAATGAAATACCGTGTAAAATGTGTGAGAATGTAATGAAAAATGTGCTCAAAGGGGCTCGCACTTGTAAGGCTAAGAGAGGCGGAAAGTTTCATCTGATATCGTATTTCATACATAATTGCCGATTTTAAATAAAACATTTATCAATATAGGTTCCATTTTATTTCATTTAGTCAAAAATTATAAACAAACAAAGTAGTATACCTTGCCGGCGGACACCCTGTATTTTATTTAAACTTCAGACCTGCCAAACGTCCTTAAAAAACCTCTCATTTAACTCAAACAAGTTATTATAAACTAATTTAAATGCCTTTTAAATATAATTTAGATCAACTGTAAATTATCTTTATTGTTAATTTTTCTTATTACAAGTTGATTACATGATATTTAAAATTTTTTTAATTAATAATTAATTAAGAAAATAATAGTTATTTAATTAAAATTTAGCGAAACTAAACAGCAATAAATTGTTTGAATACTGGTTAATAATGCATTAATTCAAATGCTGCAGCAGCAATTGAAAACACGATCAATTAATTTGTAACAACATCACAAATTAATTATTTGTTAAAAGCAAGTAGAAGTGCAAGTGCAAGTTTATTTGAAGGTGGTACAAACTAAATAAAATTTATGGCCGTTAAATGGAAATATTTATGGAAAAAAGGCTGGTCGAACTAATTTGTACAATGTTGTCGCTCCCAAAAGACGATTTGATGAGACTTAAGCGTCATGGTTACGGTTATGGCGGTTATAGTGGTTATGTTTGTTATCTTTATTTGATTGTCAAACTGTTGGTGGCTTGCAGCTTAAATATTTATGTTAATGTTTGCTTTTTTTTTAATTTTGGCCAATATGAACGTAGGCCAACCTTTGAAGAATACAGGGTGACTTAACAAAGGCGCTTAGATATTATTTGCATCTTTTATTTTAAATTAAATTTAATTTAAATTTTCAACAATAAGCAATAAGAAATTATTAAATAAATTTTTTTTTAGAAAAATTTAATGACAACTTTTATGTCTAAAACACTTTGTGTCGCCACGACTGTTGATCGTGACATGTATTATTGCAGCTTAAAGCTATTTTTTTGTTTGGTTTTGGTGTTGTTGCTGCCTGTGATTATTTGGCATAATAAAACTTTAATACAAGCGCATAAACTACAGAAAAAAAGCATTAACAAAAAGCAGGAAAATTTAATATATTTCCGGTTAACAAGACCCCATCGCACTTAACACAAAACATATCGAAGTACACGGTGCATGTGAATATGCATGTAAGTATGTGTTTATAATGTAAAAGTAAAACTTACAACTTTACACTAAAAATGACAAACGATGATTAAAGAAGCAAAAGTAAAATTAAAAAAAAAAACAATCAAAATGTTGTAAATTTATTAAAAAAAAAGTAACAAAAATTATTTTCTGGATCAGCAGTAAAACAAGACAAAAACAATTAAAATTTAGCGAAATATAATATTATAACTTTTAATTTAAATCAAAACAAGCGAATAGCGAATATTGGTTTGTTGGATTCTTAAAAAAACTTGAACGTTTTGGTTGCTTATAGTAATTCTCATTTTGTTTAATGAGGTTATTATATAAAGACACAAAATATTCATGAGTTTTTTAAGAATTTGGGTTGAAGTCTACTGATGAGTTGGTGTAAGAACCAACGAAATGCATATAGACAAACTTAACCAAGAACAAACCTTATAAATAAACAAGAAAATTGGGATTAAATCCTTAATAATATTTTGAAAAATGTTGTTTAACAACAAGGTTTTGTTTTCGGTAGCCCCTTAATACATTTAGTAATAACCAATGGTTATTCAAATGTAAGGGGAAAAAGAAAATCAAAACAAGCGAATAGCGAATATTGGTTTGTTGGATTCTTAAAAAAACTTGAACGTTTTGGTTGCTTATAGTAATTCTCATTTTGTTTAATGAGGTTATTATATAAAGACACAAAATATTCATGAGTTTTTTAAGAATTTGGGTTGAAGTCTACTGATGAGTTGGTGTAAGAACCAACGAAATGCATATAGACAAACTTAACCAAGAACAAACCCTATAAATAAACAAGAAAATTGGGATTAAATCCTTAATAATATTTTGAAAAATGTTGTTTAACAACAAGGTTTTGTTTTCGGTAGCCCCTTAATACATTTAGTAATAACCAATGGTTATTCAAATGTAAGGGGAAAAAGAAAATCAAAACAAGCGAATAGCGAATATTGGTTTGTTGGATTCTTAAAAAAACTTGAACGTTTTGGTTGCTTATAGTAATTCTCATTTTGTTTAATGAGGTTATTATATAAAGACACAAAATATTCATGAGTTTTTTAAGAATTTGGGTTGAAGTCTACTGATGAGTTGGTGTAAGAACCAACGAAATGCATATAGACAAACTTAACCAAGAACAAACCCTATAAATAAACAAGAAAATTGGGATTAAATCCTTAATAATATTTTGAAAAATGTTGTTTAACAACAAGGTTTTGTTTTCGGTAGCCCCTTAATACATTTAGTAATAACCAATGGTTATTCAAATGTAAGGGGAAAAAGAAAATCAAAACAAGCGAATAGCGAATATTGGTTTGTTGGATTCTTAAAAAAACTTGAACGTTTTGGTTGCTTATAGTAATTCTCATTTTGTTTAATGAGGTTATTATATAAAGACACAAAATATTCATGAGTTTTTTAAGAATTTGGGTTGAAGTCTACTGATGAGTTGGTGTAAGAACCAACGAAATGCATATAGACAAACTTAACCAAGAACAAACCCTATAAATAAACAAGAAAATTGGGATTAAATCCTTAATAATATTTTGAAAAATGTTGTTTAACAACAAGGTTTTGTTTTCGGTAGCCCCTTAATACATTTAGTAATAACCAATGGTTATTCAAATGTAAGGGGAAAAAGAAAATCAAAACAAGCGAATAGCGAATATTGGTTTGTTGGATTCTTAAAAAAACTTGAACGTTTTGGTTGCTTATAGTAATTCTCATTTTGTTTAATGAGGTTATTATATAAAGACAAAAAATATTTATGAGTTTTTTAAGAATTTGGGTTGAAGTCTACTGATAATTTGGTGTAAGAACCAATGAAATGCATATAGAAAAACTTAACCAACAACAAACCCTATAAATTAACAAGAAAGTTGGGATTAAATCCTAAATAATATTTTGAAAAGTGTTGTTATAACTTTTATTTAACTTAAATATTTTTAATTAATTTATTTAAACCATAATGTTTACGACTAAAAAGTTGTTGTTATAAACAATAATCTTAAAGCTTTCTAACAAGTTCTCTGGTTTTTTTTAGAGAAAATTCCACTTAAATATCGGTAGATCAGTCAGACAAATCTTACATTTACCGTGTTCAGATAAAAAGGAACAGGTCGATACCGATGGCCAACTTCGTCCGTATCTGTACACGGTCAAGTAGACTGTAAAATAGTTTCCATTCCAACAATTTTAAGCACGTACTTCATCAGGCAATCAACTAGTATTTAAACTGCGATCTATTTCTCCTAAAGATAAGCGGTGATTTTTAAAGAAAACTGTGAAAAGTGAGTGTGATTTGTAAATAACCGTTCTTTTAAACAGTGACTGTTTTCGCAGTTTGTTATTTTTTACACAGGTGTAAAACCACAGGTACGATAATATCGCTTATCTTTGATATCTCCTAATAGCTAATGCACTACCTAGTGACCCGTTAAAACTGTTATCAAATCTGATGCATCCTTATTTTCATGGCTCATCGGTTTTTTCGTGGGCATGCAATCAAGAGAGGGCCACGTTACCTTTGAAAGCCTACATGTAAACAGATTGCACCATTTTATTTTATCCACTTTAAGAAAGTGTCTAAAGATCCCGCTCTTAATATTGATAACGCAATTTGGGTGGGTAGAGTGATTTTTGATAAGCTAACTCGTCTGCTCATGTACAAGGTGGGCCAAAAGAAGTCTTCCGATGTTGTTTGGCTCTCATGTTTTTTTTTAGTGGAAAATTTCGATTCTGTTTTTTTATGTTTATTTAAACCTTTAGAATTTTATTGGTCATGTAGAGAAGTTGATATCGGCCGAAGGGCCGACGTAACAATTAATTACTACACGGGCTCGTTTAATGGCATTTGTCACTTCGGCGAGAACTTCGGGCGAAAGAATCTCGCACTCGTGCTGAATGTTGTCTCTGAGGGCTTCCAGGATCTCGGGATTATTCACGTAAACAAAGAATTTCAAAAAAGTCTGGAACGGTTATATCGGGCAATCTTGCGGGCCAATGTAAATCCCCAAAACGAGAAATGAGGCGACCCGGGAACACTAATTTTAAATGTCGATTGTGGCTCGCGCTGTGTGTGTCATTGCTCCGTTCTGTTGGAACCACATGTCCTCCAGTCCTAACTTGTTCAATTGCGGCAGAATAAACTAAGCTTACATGGCCACATAGCGTGCACCGTCCACTGTTGTCGTTTGTCCAGCGTGAACAGCGCACCATGAAGTTACTTTGAGCGGGTGTACTGGCTCCTTGTGCTTTACTTGTGGATTTTCTGTGCCCCAAAAGCAATAGTTTTGCTTATTCACATACCCGCTGAGGTGGAAACGAGCCTCATCGCTCATTATGATTTCGGTCGAAAAATCGTCTACTTCGGCCTCAAGATTGAGGATGGCTTAGGCGTAGGTTACACACGTTTGGCGGTCGACACGCAGCAGATGTGGCATAGAATGGACTTTGTATGGAAACATGCGCAGGTCTTTGACCAAAATTCTTCTTTTAAAGGGACGACCGGCTGATAGCTAATTGCGGAGCACAGCGCCTGGTCGATGTTTCTGGTGACAGAACGTTCTCGGCAGAACGGGCGCTTCCGGGACCGGCCATTCTTGGCAGCGTCTTGTATGATCCCACATTCTTCAAGCTTGGTGGCTAAACGGCTCAGTATTTGCGCAATCGGTGCTGGACGACCGGGGAATCGGCGACGGTAATCGCGCTGAGCCAATACCAAAGACGAACACTTTACAGTAGCGTGCAAATATGTAGTTAAATATTTGACATAAATAATAACTTTAACGGATGACAAATAAACAATTTTAGCAATTTGAATAATAAAAATATACTTATTCGCTTAAGTTGACTTAACCATTTTCATTTTAAAACTAGTTTTACAACATTAAACGCGAAAAATTTATTTAAAACGAATTACGTTTACTACTGCTGTTACTACTGCCATTATGATCATAATAAAAAAATAAAAAGTAGCGAAATTCCAATTAAAACCAAATGATAAATTTTTGGTAAAGAAAATCATTTAAAATAAAGAAAACGTTTAAAAACTAAAAAACAAATTAGCCATGCACTCGTGCAAATACATATGTTTATGAAGACAGAAAGACAGACAAGTTTTTGTTTTTAAATCATAAGTGCCATTAAGTTTAGGGCTTTATTGTTGGTCTGGTAAAAGTTAATGAAAAAAGTCAAGAAATATGACGACTTCTGATGAATTTTTTTTTGTTTGGAAACAGGATTTTTTTTAAATTAATTTGAAATTTGATTTATCATTTTAAGTATATGGGCAATTCCATTGTGATGGGGGTGACCAGTTTTCTGGCGTTTTTTGCTTTAATAAAAAATTTTGAAGTTCTTAATTAAAAAGGAAAACACTGCCAAGAATGGTGGAATTTTAAAACTTAAGAGGTAAACACTGAAAGATCATGATTTCTGCTGAAGGCATCTATTACAAGACTGTGACGGGGGTGACTTTTGACACTTTTATTTTTTAAGTGCATTATTTTAAATTTTTCTACATATAAAAAAAATAAAACTTTGATAAAAAAGTGAAGGTGGATTATTTATAATTCGATAATTTTATACTGTTTCTATCGACAAAATTCATGCATATATCCCTATATATTTCAGCAAATACAGCTAATGTTGTCGCAAAACTTTAAGCTTTTTTGTAAAGGAGCAGGGAAAGGTTACTCTTGTTACAATTGTAAAAATTTTGTGAAATTTTTCATGCACTTAATCTCTGAGAAACTATAACCGCTATTGACTTAAAACCCAGTACAAATCAGTTCCAGTACAATGTCTCCGTTTCGAAAAATTTTGGTTGGATAGAAGTAGGAGGAGGGGCAGCCCCTATAAATTTTTTAAAATTTTTCATTTAACTTATCTCAAAAATTATAACAGCTATTTACTTCAAATTTCCTGCAGAAAGTAATTGTGAAGCAATGCCTACATGCTGGAAAAAATTAGTTGCATAAGGGCAGGGGAAGCAGTAGCCCCCATTCAAATCAAAAATGTATATGAACATTTTTTTGATATATCCCGGAAACAATTACAGCTATTAACTTCAAACATTCTAAAAAACGAGTTTTTAAAAGCAAGGATATCGGTGCACAGAAAGAAAAATCACTTTCTAAAATTAAGAATTTTATTTTTGAATTTATCCAAACTCGTACTTTTAATTTTTAAGTACAATTCATACTTAGGTTTTCTTTAATCTAGTCTATTTGCGACTACTCCAAAAAATCAAGCAGAAAAAACTTGTTGTTTGTGAATATATTTTAACATTTAAAAAACAAAACTTATCGGTGGCCTAACTAAATGGTAGCGCGCTATAGTTGCAGCTTGAAAAGATCTAGGTTCAAATTCCGGCTATTGCAGTGACAGAAAAATATGATAAATTATAAATTTAAAAAATGTATAAAACAAAAATAAAAGATAAAATTCTTCTTGCTTAATAAAGCTCGGTTAGTCAAAAAAAAAATGAATATTCATTTTTGGGTTAATCATTTTTATGCTTAAATGGACATGGACATTGACATGGATATTGACATTGACATTACCATTTCAAGTTTACATCAAGTACGGTTTCGAACTTAAATTAACCTTTTTTTTTGGCTTGAGTGTGGCTAAAAGTAAGAAATTTGCACTAGATAAATCCTATCCGTACTCACCGCACTTTTGACACAGCTACTGCTTGATTTATTATTTTTTTTTTACTACAAATGAATAATTTTTATGCAACTTTTGATTATCCTATTGTGTTTCTTTATTTACAAAGAAAAATTGGTAAGTGCCTGATAGCAGCATTACCTATACAAAAGTTAATCCGGAACAAAATAATGTTATTATAATCACTGGAATTACAAAAAGATTTGGCACAGCCAAATATAGCGCTTTTACTTGTTATAGGGGTATATATAAGTTTTGCTAATCCGTTTGTAGTTTCTTTAATATCCATCTGCCCCATACAGTATATATTTTCTTGGTCTTTATAGATAGGGAAGTCGATTTAGCGATGTCCGTCTGTCCGTGTTATGATTGAAATCAACTTTTTGAAGCCCCCCAATGTCGCATGAACCCGTAGGTGGTATAAAACTAACAAAAATATCTGAAAAAAATTGGTATTGAAATACAACAAAATCGCCCGGTAACTGATAGAGATATAAGCCAAAAATCAAGACTAACTCTGCTTTATTTATCAAAAATTTTTACATAAGAACCTTTACAACTGTACCGGGGTTTTCCGTTTACGGGTGCAATATAAGACTGACTCCCATTAGTTTTTTTCACAAACATTTTTGTGTAATATACTTACACTTCCTCTCCTTCCCCTAACAGGGTTGCCATACAAAGTTTAATTTTTTTTATTTTTTTTTCTAAATCGTTCCCACAGCTTCCAGGGTGCTTCTACAAAGGTCAAATGTAAGACCGACAAACCCCTATTAGTTTTTTTCCCAAACATATTCTTAGAACATACTTACCCCCTATCTTCTTCCCCTAAGGGAGTTGCCATACAAAATTTAAAAAACTATGTAAGAACGCCTATAACTTCCCCAAAGTAGGCCTTACAGAAATAAAGTCTGAGACGGACCCCATTAGTTTCCCCTCCCCAAAAAAATGTTCCTGCAACTTATCTTTTATCTCCAGCTGCCATACAAAGTTTGGAAAATTTTAATAAGTCCCCCCCACAGCTTTTAGGGTCTTTACAAATATTTTCCCATTTGTACATTTTACTTACCCCTTATCATCACCCCCCTAAGGGGGATGCCATATAAAACTTGAAAAAATTAGGGTAAACCTCCTAAACGTTGTGAAGGTCGCTGAATATAGCGCTGTTACTTGTCTTCCCGTTATTTTAAGCACATATTAGACCTAAACTGATGGACTTTTAAAAAACATAAAATGTTTTATATTTGGGAAATTTTTACGTGGAATTATGGGCATAAAAGTCTTAAAAGGAGTAATTTTTAAAGCACATGTGATAAACTGCGTGCTCTAAGTTTGAAGTATCAGATTCCATTGAAATATCTAGATTTTTGTTCCTTTATATTCAAAACAAAAACATAAAAATAGGGATAGTTTTGAAAAATTTAGTGGTTTTGGAAACGGTTTTAAATACTCAATATTATTAGTTATTATGAGTAAAATATTTATTTTTTCTGTCTTTTATTCGTCAAATACCAATATAAAATTGTTTTTATATATCTGTTAACAAATAAGTTTTTGGAACAAAAATTTTGCGGCGTATCTGAATTCTAACGCTCTAAAACTTGGTCATACAAATTAAAACACCTCTTATGTGCATATGTCAAAGCAATGGGGAATACATTTTGTAAGTTATAAAAGGTAGTTTAACTGTATATTCGTAATAAAATTACCACTTCAAAATAAAAAATTATTAACAATAAAAAACAGGGTGTTAAAATTTAAATTAATTTTTTTTTAATTTCTTAACAATTTTTAATTGAATTTAAAAAGAAATTACGCAAATATGAGCTTGAGCTTATAAATAAGTAGAAATAAGTTGTTGCATATTAAAGCCATAACGATTTTACACAATTTGTTGTCTTGGTGTTAAGTAAATGAAAAATATGGCTAAAAGGCTTTCTCTGTGCATATGTCGGTATAAATAATAAAGGTAAAACATTAAAAAATAATAACTATTAAAAAAAATTTAATAAAAAAATCCTACGCAATGAAAACGAATTAAAATAAAACTCTTTTAACATATGTTAAATGAAATACAAGAGTGATAACATAAAACAAGTGTGTGGAATGTTGTAAAGATATTAAATCGTTTGGAAATGCCAAAAATTTACACAAAAAAATAATATTTTGAAAATGATAATCATAATTAGCTGATAAAAAATATTAAACACATTTCCTTAATAATAATAATTTTGAGTAGAAAAGAATACGTATAGAGAGTCAATTGCGGCAGCAACTATTAGAAGTAGTTCCATTCGCCAATAATCGCAAATATGTATGTACCAAATTTTATATAAAAAAAACATTTTAACGCTACAACTTGTAATTTAAAAAAACCAATTTAAAAGCGAATAAAGAAATATTAATTGAAACACTAATCGGGTATTACGTGTACAGAACACGAGTACCTAAAAAAAACCATAGCAAAAGGAACCAAACAAACGAAAAGTATTAACAAGAACACAGGGGGATATGAGTTGTTTTTTAAATAATAAATACAGTAAAAAAGCGCCCATAAATATTTAGAAGTCATACTCTTTAATTGGGCAACGCTGCTTATTAGAAATGTTAAAAAAAATAATCAGGAAAGTATATGTATTAATTCGAATAATAATACATTTTATACGAAGTGGGAAGAAGATACAGGGTGTCTGGTGAAAGTTTATATTTTTAAATACGATTATTTCAAAAAGTAATAAACGGTACAGAAAGAGGGTGGTACAGCAGATTTGTCCAAGATACAACTAATCAGGTAATCTCGTCCCTGCAACAACTACAAATTAGTACCAACGTGTCAAACAAAAGCTCATAGAAAAAAAATGAGTAATAATTTTTGTTATTTCATTTTCACAGGGAGAGCATAATTTTGACATCTTGGCACTAATCAGCTGGGCCGACGAGACTACCAGGTTTTTTGTATCATGGATTTGTCAGTCACGATGACACAGATGTCAAAGAGTAAGTATCACGCGTTCGCTGTGAAGACATTTTTTCAAAGTGATTCAGAGTCGATGGCTTTAATTGAAGGTAGGTCTTCGACTATTATCTTTGGACGTTACAAACATCTGCACAAACGCATATGCCCCTAAGACGTATGTATGCGGCGTGGTTATAACTAGATTTAAATGCAAATTTTGCTTTTTACTATTTAAAACTGCTCTTACGAAGTATCAGGTTAATTTCTCAGACTTAACAAATCCAAAATGGTATATGAAGAAATTTCAACTCAAGCGTGATTTATTGAGAGTAATTCTTTGTAACCAAATCAAAGGTTATGCTTAATGTAATCATCAGTTTTATTGAATTACCATTCTAAGCACCAGCCGTCAAACATTCAGTATATTTACAGCAAATAAGAACACGTTCTTAATAATAGAAATCTATTGTTAATCCTGACTTTCTTAAGGTCAAAAGTTTGATCCCTGACACACAAACACTTTAATGGTCATTGAAGTTTTCTCAAAAAAAATGGTCTTTAAAAACTCACAACAGCAGCACTTCAATATAACTTGCAACCGGTCAAGGTCACCATATTAAAACATGCTTTATGTTTAACAAAATCATACGCATCCATTGATATTAAGATGGCGATGATAATGATGTACGATTAAATATTTAGAAAACAAGTGAACTAAAATAAGTATAAAAAACTGATTTCACTTTAAAAGGAAATTATAAAAACAGAAACAAGATTTACGATACAAAAAAGTTTAGTCGTAATATTCGTTGATAATTACGACGCTGATTTAGATGATGATAATATTCGCTGTAAAAAAAAGAGATCTCATCAGCAAAATGGCAATAACAAAATTGCATTTAATGTTTGTTCATATTTAGCAGCAACATACAATGTATTGTAATAAAATGGAAAAATTAGTATAAAAAAATGCAAGTATGTATTAAGGTCACTTCTTAAATCGATTAGGAATTCAGAATTTTTAAAACGTAAGGAAATAGAAAAATTACTACAAGCTTTTAATTCCGCAGATATCTTGTTATGAGTAAACTGAGTACTCTTTTGCCTTTTTAAGATAATGAGTTTCAAAATAAAAAGTTAAGGACTTTAGATCTATATAAAGTACTTTTTCCACATTTTGGTATTTTTTTTTTGTCTGTTGAAGACTATGCGTCTGGAAATATAAAATTAGGGTCTACTGACCCCACCCAATTGAGGCAAAAATGCAACTAAGTGGACAAAAAGTACTTTTGTTTCATATAGAGGTTAAAAGCCACATATGTAAGCAAAAAGTACTTTTTTCACATTTCGGTACACTTTTGACTGTTTTAGAATTACGAGTCTAGAAATATAAAGTTAAGGTCGTCTTGACCCCGATTAAGGGCAAAAGTTTTGTTTACTCAGTGCACAAAAAAGTCAACTCCACACTTTTAATACTTTTTCTCAGTTTTAGGACTATGAGTCGAGGAATATGAAATAAGAAACTATTGACTCAGGTGTAGGTCGAAAGTTAATTAAAAGAACAAAAAGAACTTGTTTTTCACATTTGGTTCTTCTTTGCTCGTTTTAAGATAACGAGTCTAAAAAAGTGAAATGAAAGTCTGTTGACCCCCATTGTGATCAGAAATCAACTAAGTAGACAAAGAGTACGTTTTGACATTTTAGGTACTTTTTTGCCATTTTCTTATATTATTTTTTTTATATTAAGTGAAAAGTGTATATATAAGTTTGTAATTTCTTAAATATCTATCTGCAACCCAAGAAAGTATATATTTTCTTGGTACTTAAGGAGAGGAAAATCGATTTAATGATGTCCATCTGTCAGTCTACCCGTCTCCCCGTCTGTCTGTGTTATGTTTGACCCAAGTTGTATCAAACTATGAGAAATATCTGCAAATAAATCGCTATTAAAACTCAATTAAATCGCCCGATAACTGACCAAGATATTAGCAAAAAACCAAGACTACTTGTTTGTTTCTCTAAAATTAATATATAAAACCCTCTGGAAAATGCCCCGGAGTTGCCCCGTACAATGTAGGACCGACTTCAATTAATATTTCCACATTAGAATTTTTGTGAAACATACTTTAACCCTTTATACACCCCCTAACAGAGTTGCCATATAGAGCTTAATTATAGCCTTCACATAAGTGATAAGGATATATATCAGTTTGTCATTTCGTTTGTAATTTCTTCAATTTTCACTTGCGACCACACAAAGTATATTTATTCTGGATCCTGGAAGCCGATATAGCCATATCCGTCTGTCAGTCTGTTGAAATCAAGTTTCCGGAGTTAATTCAGGTACTACGGACAAGGTATTGCTGTCAAACTATCAGAAATATTGTTAAAATGATCGCTATTTAAAATGAGCAGGATTCGTTCACCACGCACCTAGAAATAGGTAAAATACTGCGATTGCCTCAGTTTTCTTACAGCAAAATCACAAAATTCATACAAAAAATGTAACCAATGTAATTAACTGGCAACGCTTTTAAACTTATATATGAATGGACATAAAAAAATATGCAAAAATTTTCTTGTATGCTTGGACGTAGGTATGTATTGTCACATTTTAATTATAATATTCACAGTACGAAATAACTCGGCATATAAAAAGACCAACGTGAAGGGTATTAAAGATTCGGCACAGCCGAATATAGCGCTCTTGCTGTTTTTTTTTTTTTTTTAAATCGCCCACAGGTTTCAGGAAAGGTAGGGTGTAAGACCGCCCCCCATTATTTTTTCTTCAAAACATTTTTATCTCCCGACACTAACATGGTAACCATTAAAAATTTGAAAAAAATTTGGTAAAAACTTCTACAATTTCTCCGGAGTCGACTCTCGAACCCTATTAGTTTTCCCTCCCATACATATTCCTGGAGCACACCCACCCCCTATCGCTACACCCTAAGGGGGGCTGCTATACAAAATTTTTAACAAATAAGAGCGCTATATTCGGCTGGGCCGAATCTTATATACCCTTCACATTGGCCTTTCGAAATCCAAAACTTTTTTTATTTTTCTCCATGTTTTTAATTTATGAAATATTTCTAATTTTTAAAAAGGGGTCGGTGTCATTTCTTAACGCTCCACGGGTGACTACGGGGAAGTTGTAGCGGTTTTTACCCTAATTTTTTTCAAATTTTGTATGGCAACCATTTTAGGGGCTGGAGATAGAGAGTAAGTATGTTCCACCATAATGTTTGAATGGATAAAATAATTGGGGTCGGTCTTACATTTTACATTTGTAGGAGAACCCTGGAAGCCGTAGGAGCGATTTAAAAAAAATTTTATGTTAAGGCTTTGTATGGCAACCCTGTAATATCTATGAATACTAACACTAATAAAATTTTCGTTTGGGTGTTGTTCAATAATATCAACATGACTGATTCTTTTTTTTCTTTTTTTGTTCTTTGTTGTTTTTTTGTAATAAAAAATAGGAGGTAGTCTTGGTTTTTTGCTTATATCTCGGGCATTTATCGGGCGATTTTGGTGAATTTCAATACCAATTTTCTCGCGGGTATTTGTGACATTTTGATATCAGCTACGGGTGCCATCGGAGAGATTTAGAAAGTTCATTTTAACCATAACACGGACAGACGGACATCGCTAAATCGGCTTCCCTATATATAAGGATCCTGAATATATATATACTTTATGGGGTCCCAAATGGATAATAAAGAAATAACAAACTGAATTACAAACTTATATATACCCTTATCACTTATGTGAAGGGTATAAAAATTAGGGTAAAAACCCCTACATCTTCCCTAGTCACCCTAAGAGGCTTAAAGGTTCAATTATATGTGACTTACCATAGCGCTTTAACCATAACTGTTGCCATAGAAACCAAAACTCAATTGATTTCTATGGTACGGTTATGGCGTAACGGTAAGTAACCTATAATCAAATACAGTGTTGCCCATAAGTTTGGTTCGAACAGCTGTTTTCTGTGATTATGGTTAAGTCACGTATAAATGCACCTTAACAGGCAATTTATAATAATGCCCCTAATTCCAGCATCTTTTTATTTACAACGTTTTTTTAAACTTTAAACACCTTTTAAAAACAATCTTGTACGCTGATAAGAAAAAAAAATTAAATCTAATTTTGCTTTGCATTAGCAGAGGCCAAGGTAGAAAGAAGTAAGATTGAAAAATAAAAAAAAGGAAAATTGAAAAATGAATCTTACACTAAGCCTACAGTTGCAAGTAAAAGCATGACTAACCTGTTCCACATTTTTCTGATTTTGATTTGACCAGACAATGTGATTGTTGTTGTTGTTATTTTCGCTAAAGTTGTTGCTACTGTTGCAATTGAAGGCTGTTGTAAAATGATGTTGTGGAGCATTTTGTTGTGGCATTTGCGCTACAACAGTGGCATGTTTAATAAAGTTTTTATTGTTGTTATTGTTATTATTATTATTGACATTAACCGGCATTATGATGGTATTGTCATTCGAATCACTGACAGCCTGTTTGTAGGTCTGTGGTCTTAATTGTGTCAGCTTGGTTTGCTGTTGTTGTTTTAGCATCTTTTGCTCTGTATTCAATTGATTATCATTAGCACTTGTATTCTGTGACATATTAAGATGACATTTGGCTGGCAAAGGAGCCTTTTCCTTACAGTCATTGCTGTCAGAGGTGTTAGCAGTTGTTGTTGCTGCACTAGCAAAAACTTGTTTGTGTTCTGTGCAATTGGTCTGATTCGGTTGGTAAAATGATCCGGCTTGATTTAAATATCTTTGGGCCACAGCTGTTGTTTTTTGTTTAAGGCAAGAAAATTTCTTGCTGCCATTGTTGTTGGTGCTGCTAGAAGGCAAGTCATAATCCAAAGATCTGCACAAATTACTGTTGTTGCCGCTATTAAGTGAAAGTGATCGAGCAAAAGAACTTTTAAAAAAAC
The DNA here is from genome assembly GCA_963583895.1 of Melanophora roralis. Taxonomy (NCBI): domain Eukaryota; kingdom Metazoa; phylum Arthropoda; class Insecta; order Diptera; family Rhinophoridae; genus Melanophora; species Melanophora roralis. The sequence goes on along the minus strand of OY757189.1, from coordinate 35,658,583 downwards.
GACACGGCAAATTAAAATCAAAATCCGGTGGTGATCCATTGGACGGCGATACAGGGCCATCATCGTTGGCATCCATTTCAAAGTTTATAATATTTTAAATCTTTAAGCCACAACTTTAACCAGTTATTTATTTAAAAATTCAAACACGTTCGTTAGTTTTGCCGGCAAAAAAAAATAATTTACATTAAAATAAATTTCTTTTTCCTGTTATGATTTTTAGCACTTTTTTGTTCCTCTTTTTTAATTGTTGTACCTTTTTAACTTTGTTTTACCTATTTTTTATCTAAAAATCCGTTTATTTTGTTTGCTTTTAGCGTGTTTTAATCATTTGTAAAATAACTAACACTAAAATATTAAAAATATTTTTTAAAATTTTTTTTATTATTTTCTTTTATTAATTTGAAATTTCTGTACAATTTTGTATTTTTGATGTTTTTATATAAGTATGTATGTATGTTAACTTTTTTTTTATTTAAAAAAAATTTAACCCACGCCCCAACTTGCACATCTTAATCACTCGACCGTTATTCAAACACTAAAATCTACTAAAAGTTCTTTGGGGAAAAATTGTGTGTTCAAAAAGTTTTGTGGATCAAACAACTATATCCAACAACAACAAATACATCTGGCTTAATATCATTTCGTTATTTTATCTCTCTTTTTCAGGGTGACCGCTGCGACTTTTAAAAAAGTGGCAAAAAAACGTAGCATATTAAAGGAGTTTAAAAAAATAATATCATATCTATTTATAAAACTTTTGAAAAATCCTCCAACAATTAGCTGTTTGAAAAAACAAATAAAAAGTTATTACTTATCTTAAAAACATATTGATGACAGTAATTTTATTTAAAAAATCATACAAAAACTAACAGATTTTAATCCAACAAACTTATTTTCTTGAAATTAATTTGGGAACTTTAGAAGAATTTCCTTTCAAGCTTCCCAACTTTTGCGTATTCTTGTTGTTTTGGGAAATAAATTTTTGGTTATCTATTTACCGAATTTTACCCAATAGTGAGGGAGCAGCACTTTTATATCTAAATTGAAACACAAAATTTACATTCTTGGGTTAAAAAAATAGGGTGAACTACTGACAAGGTTGATTTCTTTTCGTCGAAAAATTAGCTAGTTTCTGTGACTTTAGAAGTTGTAGAGTTTTTTTTAAAATTTTTATTTTGCTATTGATTAAAATTAAGGATCATGGTAACTTGTTTTTCAAAAATGGATGCTTCTTAGCTCACTGTTTAGGAACTTCTCAATCTATATAGCTGCTATATTTCATTACCATATCTTATTTCATGACAGATTATAAAAATGTAAAACCTTAAAATTAATACTTTCTACTTATATAAAAAGCTTTCTTATTCATTTACATAATAGAAAGGTTTAATGTTATGTAAACCTGAAATGAATTAGGATGTCGTAATGTTTATAGCACTTATGTACAATGAAAAGCTCCTCAATCAGTGAGCTGAAAAGCATCTATTTGAATAAAAAAATACCATAATTCTTATAGTTCAATCAATAGTACTTTCATCCTTAATGCCAAACAACATCAAAAGTTCTTGATCTTAAATTAAAAAAAAAACTGCTAAACCGATTGTAATGAAATTATACTCTTAGAAGAGTCTTCAATCTAGAAAAATTTATATATAAAAATATCTTTATCGCTTTAAAAATTATAGAATTTAGTTATTTTTCCGACGAAAAGAAATCAAACCTGACTGTAGTTCACCCTATTTTTTAAACACAATAATGTAAATTTTGTACATCAATTTACTATTGGGTAAAGCTCTGCAAATGAATAACCGAAAATTGATTTTCCAAAACAACAGAGTTACGAAATGATTAATTTAAAGAAAAAAAAATTGTGGGATTAAAATCTAGAAATTTTTGCATGTTTTTTAAATAGTAAAATAACTGTTATCAAAATGTTTCCCAAAAACGGCAAAACTTTATATTTATTATCTTATTCCAATAGCTGATTGCTAGAAAGTTTTACTAATGAGCACGAATAAAGTATGGGCTGCCTTGTGATGAGATTTAAAAAATATTTTTTTAAGGCCCCAACGTTGAGTATGAGAGCACAACCTAATTTTTTTTTAGTCAAATTATGTAATAACAAGAAACATCAAATAAAAGTACATATTAAAAATAAATTTGTTTTTATTTTTTAAAAACACCCTTTACATGCGACTTTTTTTGCTTTAAACAACTTTTTGTACCACTGTATTAAAATTCTCAGCGGTCACCCTGGGTTTAATATCTTTTTTTATTTTATCTCTCTGTTTTAATTAAACATATAGAGAACTCTCACGCTAAATTTGTTTGGTTTTCTTTCAAGCTCTCACCTGTTAATAACGATATTTTTCTACACAGGGGAAGTCTGTTAAAAGTTAAAATCGTGCTCAGCCAGTGATACCCAAATTAAGAAAAAAAAAACATTTTAAAAATTTACTTAATAATTAAAAAAAAATTGCCTGTTAAAATAACGTCAAACAAAACCCTTATAAATCTAATCAACTTTCAAAGTTTTAAATAATCAGTCTATATCTGGCTCAATATTAAAAGTTTCTATGCGAGTTCGTGGGTTTATTGGGTGAATATCATAAGTGAGGTTGGTTCAAATAGTGTAATCCTCATTGACTACATCTCAAGATGTAGCATAGGCCTCCGCGTGGTAATTCCTGGGCAATAGTGTCTTGGCAACCGCGAAGGAATCCGCTAACGTGTGAGCGGCGAAACCTTCTCTTAGGTTAAGAGGTTGGTGTTGGGATTGTATCCCGTTTTTAAATTAATCCTACAATTAAAGCAAATAAACGATTTCCCCATAAAGCTGGCGACCACTGCAGGCGTTTAAAGGTCAATGATTTATGAATATGCACTAAGAATGTACGAACACGTCTTAAACAAGGTGTCTCTATTCTAACTGGCAGATATGCGGAAGAATTCAGGGCTGACATTACAGCAATCTAGGCAATAGAAGAAAACGACACGGCATTAGTAAAACGAAAATTTCAGGTATCTAATGCAGCTGCAAAGAAATCGAGCATCAGTTCTGATGCGGATTTGTAATCACACTAGTGGATGAAGGGCTGGTTACAATCTCCACCAAGGCCAAGTTTGTCTCTATTAGTTTAACCGTGCCTGACGGTGAAGAAGAAATTGGTTACCGATAGGGTATAAAGATGTCTGAAAGGCCATCGCAGAAGCAAAAACTGCTACATATGTATATGTATAAGGCAACACTCGCACTTATTGCAACTCACGCTGATTTGGAACGATACCGAGAGCTGAAGTTAAGGGAGATTACTGAGGTATATGGAAACAGAAATTTGGCAAAAAAATCTACCAGTGGGCAAAATGACACATGCTGAAATCAAAAAATGGAAATATGGTTACTAACACGCAGAGTATGCTGAAGATTTGAGGAGAACATTTCTTCAGCTTATTATATGTTAAGGAGCCAGTTGAGGAATACACCCCACAACTACTCATAAACGATTGAGTTAAGTGCCCACCCCCTACCCCAGAAGAGTTTAAACTTTAAAGCAACAGCTTAAAAACATTAAGGCCACAGGTGCAGGCGAAATACCTGCAGGGCTGTATAACAACAGTTTAATCAATTCTATTACGGTAAAATATAATAGATATATCGAAAAGTATTTTTGATATAAAAAATAATTAAGAATCTATTAGTCGGCCTCTTCAAACCATATTATACCTCATACCAAATTTTTTTTAATATAAAGTACCAAAATATATATTTAGGTGCGTACGCAACTTAAGGCTACTTTTAGAAATGATCCCTACCAGAACAGTGACGGTCATTTAACCAGTCATATGACCGACACAGATGACCGGTCAATCGGTCATTATTTTCTATCATTTTCTTAAGGGCGATGTGAAAAAAATGACCGAAACTTTGTGTACGTGTGATCTTACATCTCCCTCGCACCTTCAGATGTGATAGAAATATTGGTCACAAATGACCGGAAGAAAATGTTTTAGTGTTAGTTTCGGTCACAAATTTCTTGTAGGGATGTTAGCATGGTTTTGAGGTTAACATCTACTGCTGGAGGTATAGTCTAAAAATCACCAATTATCAAAAAACTGCGTATATTAATATACATATATCGACAGAAAAGTTTATTCAATTAAATTTAATTTCAGGGGCTATGATTAATATACCTAAGGGCCTTAGCATGTAATGGACGGTTCATCATAATTTCCAGTTAAATAATTAAAGCTGGGGGTAAATTACGGCATTCGATTCAAATTGAAATTTAAAAATTCTTTTTAGAATTTCTGTTTTAAAATCATTGACAACTCCATCTATCGAGTAGATTTTCTAATCGAATGCCGTAATTTGCTCCCTGAGTTTCAATTATTATATATGGCCGTCGGCAAAAACGCATAATATAATTAGAATAAAAAAGTGTTTCATATGTTTAAGATTTTGATTCTAGAAAAACACCATGGAGCTTATCAATAAAAATACTTAAAAGTTTTATTATTATATATTGTTTTATTGCAAATTTTTGCTGAAGTACAGACCTTCAAAAAATTGTTCTTTTTTAACGCAGACAATTTTTCATAAATTGATATTATATTGGAAACAGGTTCTACGTACGTATGACATCACTTCATGCTGTGTGCCAAAAAATATTTCATTTATATAACTACCAAAGTTTCTAATAATGACGCCATTATAAGATGTCGTAAATTTAGTACATCTGGAAATACAAAATGGAGTGGCAATATCTTGCAATAGTCAGGTAATTCCCGAATAAAATATAAAAAAATTATTTAAATAGCTGTCAAAGTCACAGCCTGAAAAAACAATTTTTAGTTACCACAACTTAGGTCAAAAATAATAAAAAACTGACATAAAGAACTAAATAGTCAGGCAATGTCATCGAAGAGTGTTCACACAGTGGTAAGATACCTGGCAATATTGTTGTCAGTTGGTCGCCTGACAATGAATTTTTGCCAATGGAATCAAACAAAAATTGTTGCTTTACACGATTGTATGTTATTTTAAGCAACATTTTCTGACATAGCTGTAATATCTGGCAATCGTCTGAACAGAGCTTAAAGAGAAGAAAATGTTTTGTGGTAACCGCCCAACTTCTGGTTGTTTTTTATTAGAGCTGAGCACAAGCACAACAAAAACGTTTTATAAGCAATCGTCTCTCATTTCAACTACTGTCTCTTACATTCTATTTCATTTCAAAACAAGCACTTACTTCAAAAAAAATGGTTTAGAACCATCAAGCAATAACAAAATAGAACATATCTGAAATAGAAGAAAGCTGAAGTAGAACCAAATGATACAAAACAAAACTGAAGTAGAACCTCAAAACTGAAGTAGAACAACTATGAATGTTTTGTATGTTTTGATTATTGTGTTTTTTTGCTTCTTGCTGCTTACTAGTGTTGTCAACTTATAAGACCTTTTTTATTAAGTTCTTTGCTACAATCTTTGTTTGCCTTTTATGTTAAATAAAACAGAAATTTAAATATGATTTTTTACATAAATGTACGTATTTATTTGTATTAATATTAAATAAAAAAACAGTTTATTTTTATAAAAAAAAAACAAAACAAAAATATAAAATACATAGTGAATAAATTAATGTTAAACAAAAAACAGTTCATATTTAAAAAAAAATGCCATGTTAATATACATATACCTATAAGTATTTTTAAAGTTTGTTAAATAAGAAAATAGAGTTAAACAGTTAAAAGGAACCATTTTGGTTTAAAAACATAATTTGAGTTACAATCTCAGAATTACCGCCCAACGAACATCTTTTTTCTGTCAATAAACTTCGAGCAGCAGAAAACACTCTTTCTGATGCTGCACTTGATGCAGGAATAGCAAGTACCCTTCGGCTTGCTCTATATAGCAATGGAAACTGGTTTTTATTTGCGTCCCACCATTTCAAAGCATCAAAGTCATCATAAAAATGTATAACTGTATTTTCATACATTGATAACTCTTGAGAGACCATGTCTAATCCATTTTCCAGGCTTTGCTGAAAGACAAATCTACCAAATAATTCGCAATTGCTTTCCGAAACTTCTGCACCATCTGTAATATTTAATTGATTATTTTCATGATATTCGGCCATAATTTCTTTTGTAGCCTTTCTTATGGCCTCCTTTTCATCATCGTTAAATTGCAGAAGTTTGTTGGCGGGAGGAAACAAAAAAAGAGCTATTTTATGGGAAATGTTTAAGTTTTCTAAAACTAAAGTATTTAAATATACTAAGATTTTTTCTTTTAATAGCTTAATTATTGATATGTCTTGATCCTTGATTTCACACGATCGCAATAGCTTGTCGATATAAATAATTACAATATGTAATGTCGGGTACTTTTCTCCTTCAAGTTTTTTGAGAGCCTCTTCAAACAGCTTTAACACTTCAATTATGTGGCTTAAATGGGCAATGTTTAGGTCACCTAATCGGTGAACCTCGTTTTTATCCTGCAATATTTGATTAATTTCATTCCAATTATTTTGAATGGAAACAAATACATAGTAGAATGTATTCCAACGTGTGGGTGAGTAACTTTTTAGACTTTTTGTGAAATTAGAGTTGTTTCCAGACTTCTTAAAATATCTCACTAATTTGGAGCTAATGCTACACATTGCAGATATCGCGTCTACTTCATCCATAGACTTTTTTAATGTATTCTGTAGCAAATGGTTGATGCAAAACAAGTGATTATACGGCCGAAAAGCGCTTACCATATTCGAACCCCTATCAGTTACTATTATTGACTTTTTGTTTAAATCGCACCCAAACTCCGACAATATTTTTAATACTTTTGAATGAACATTTTGACCTAAAATATATAAAAATAATTACTGACTGCTTTTAAAAGTTACTGCATACAAACTAACCTGTATTCCGCTCACTATACATTGACTCCATTCCCAATAGTCTGCAGTTAATTTTGCCATCCTTTACAAAATGTATAGTAAGAGCTAAATATGATTTTCTTAAAAAGTTATCGGTCCACAGGTCCGAGGTTAAGCCGTAGCCAATGTCAGCTATTGCAGAGAGTTCACTTTTTACTTCATCGAACTTTGTTTTATAAATTGACTCGACGTTCCGTGATATTGTTGTTCGATCTGGTATGACAGACATGACGTCAATATTTGGACCAAACCTAGCTCCAATAGAAATAAAAAATTCTGCAACTTCTTTTAAACCATCGTCACTGACGATTTTAAAAGGTCTACAGTTCATCACTACCCATTTCGTGAACATATCTACTGCGTTTTTTTTTGTAGCATTATCTGCAACACTTTTTGGATCTGCTGACTTGCTTTGCAATACATTATTTATGTAGCACTTATGCTTCACTAAATTTGAGGTAGTTTTTGTGTTATGCTTATATATGTTTTTACACTGTCGACAAATTAAAAAGCCGGGTACTTCTTCGCCTCGATCAGTTTCAATACTAGCGAAAATGTCCCACACTTTGCTGCGTCCTCGCTTTGCGCTTATTTTGTACTCACCGGACGATATTTTGGATTTTATTTCACCAGCATCGCGTGTATGGGATTGGCTTGTGGACTCCTGCGTATAGTAATATCATTTACCATTTATAACACAAAATTATCAAAAACTTATACATATTTTTTATTTACTTACATTTGAAATATCCATTTTATTTTAAACTTAACAATTATTGCGAATTATTATTGCGAACGTTGTGTTTGTGGCAGAAACTTTTCATTTATGAATGAGTTTCTAAAAACATTTTTACCTTTTCTTACTCTTGTGAGAAAAAACAATTATCGGACCTGGAGGTACCTAGGTACTAATAAGGTGGAAATATTTATCAATTAAGAATTCCAGGAATTATGATTTTATATTTAAATTTTTTTTGCACTCATTTTGCTATGTTGTGTTTTTCCAACTATACGGCGCCAACACTTCTAAGCTACGCACACGCATTACAAAAACAACAAATATAAAGAGCATTGAAAACGTAATAAACCGTGTCAAAAAATGTGTTTATATTCAGGTAAGGCAACAATAAGAGGATCAGTTTTCCGCGAATTTTTTGTAATAATCTTTTTTTGGAAGTTTTTGCATGTAAAAAGGTTGCATGCCATTTGCATACATACTAATTAAGGAAAGAATTTTCTTAGGTGCAAAAATTGACCAAATATTTTAACAGCAATAGCAGCGAAGCAAAATCGCAAAACGAAAAATTAACAATTGAATAAAAGAGTTGGACTTAATTTTTTTTATGATATTAAAACAAAAATATATTTTCATAGCATGCTTTAAAAAACATTATCTTTTCAATTAAACATCATCGATAACGTTATTACCAAACTAAAAACTTATATAATACAGCTTAAAACTTTTGTGAAGTTTAGAAAAAAGTAGACGAAATAAATAAAAATATCGCTCAATTGATAACATCGTTGTTTAAGTTTTTTTGTTTCTGCCTATGTTCTACTGCACTCGCTATGTTCTGCTGTAATTTGCCGTTTCTTTACTTCACTATCTTTCTTTGTTTTGATGTTCTGCTTCCCAGCATAAAACAAAACCAAGCATTGCTGTATTCAAAATATTTTCAAAACATGCAGTTTTTGTTCTATTTTAAACCTTTACACTGCTTGTGTTGTTCTAAAGTGTAAAGCTGCAATGAAATACAATGCTTGGAAGTACTGTACAGTAGTGAAGAGTGAAGTTTAGAACATTTTGTGCCCAGCTCTATTTTTTATACATACGGCTGCATTTATTTGGTTGCCACAGCACAACACCCAAACTAAATACAAAAATCACCATAGTAAACTTTTTAGGGTAAATCGTAGTACAAGGCATAAGAAAAACTATATAACGTGACAATAAAAATATAAAAAATATTTTTTCTTTGTAATAAAACTAATAACATTAAATAAAGGCAAAAAATCAACTATTATTAATGAAAAAAACATTAAACTACCACTAAAACACAAATCATTAACTTCTCCATCCCTGCCTGTTCCAAATTAATTCAATAATGGAAGAAAATGTAGCCTACCTCAAGGCTCTATAATTTTTAAATTCGAACAATATAAAATGTACCAAAAGGCCAACATAATTTTAGGGGGATTAGTAAAGTCTAATAAAACTGCAAGCACCATTTCAACTAAACCTTAAACGGATACTAACGACGGAATTCAGATTAAAAAATTCGTTTTTTTAGACTGTAGAGCTTTGATTAACATAAATATTTTAAAACTAAAATTTTTTTTAAATAAATACACAATACAATGCTCTGACGAAGCTACACAAAGGAGTAGCGAAATATTGGCAAACTAATTCAAACAAATAAAGAATACTTATTGGACCTTAAGCTTGAAAAAACAGATTGTGTATTTATTAAATAATAAAGGTCGAAGAAATCCAGGATACTTGGAAGATTTTTTTTTTAAATAGTTCGTACATGAAGTTTTTTAATATAGGTTCTTTCGTTTTTTTCATAAAAAATGTTTGAAAAAACTACCACGTCACATTGCATTTGCACAGTTTGGAATAGTTTGTAGTAGGAATTTGAGTACTTTTTAAAAAGAAAAAATTTCTACATGCGAATGTTTGTGTTTGAACCAACAACAAATTTTTATTTTAAGTTATTTTTGAATTTTCAACGACAACATTTTTATTTATTCATAGAATAAATGTTTTCTGGACTCTTACACTGTGCCCAGTTATGAGCTGAATTATAGTTTTTAGGCCAATTCTTACTAAGTCCATTAGCAGCCTGGTACTTGCTAAGCTTAGCCTCGGGCATCCCACTGTTTCCCCACTGAAGTTTCGTCATGTCAAGCATCCATGTCTCAATTTAACTCATTGGGTTTCTGACAGTTTCCTCTTAAGATGTCATATTCAGGCTCAGGCACTACGAGCGAGCTCATCGGTAGTTGTCTATAACCCCATTAAGGGCTTTTCTACAGTTTCTTACCAGCCTAGATCTTACGCCATGCATCTTAAACACCTACATAAAGGCCATCTAACTGTAAACATTAATAAAGAACCCACTATCCAGTGGAGCATGTTTCACTCTAAGATCCGTTGCCCTTTAAAGTGGCCAGTATCTTCGCCTGAAACATACTACACCCACCAGATAGCCTGTAAAATAATCAAATGTTCTTATCCATAATATAGACGCCGGCTCCGATGTCTATTACCATCTTAAATCTGTCATGGAAAATTGCACAAACTTCTTATACAGAATCCCTTTCCAGGGACTATTATCCGAGATGTTTTTTCAAAACTGACCATCGTGACCTCCTAGTCCATCCCATATCCTGGAACTTTACTAAGATCAAGATAAATCTCCCAAAATATTCTCAGCTTACCAGAATTCAAAAGCTTTCCAAACCCTGACTTGCCTAGGCTGACCAAAATGCTTGCTGTCATTTCCATTACTCAGTACTCAAAAGGTACCGCGAGGGTAGTGACATCTAGGGCCGCTAAAGGTGTTCTTCTAGTTGTACCAGAGATGCCCAGTGGAGCATATCTTTGGGCCTTGGTAAGAAACTCCATATATTTGCCATTTGCTACCGCCTACATCATACAGTCCTGTCATATGTCGGAAAAGGTCTTACAACCATTATGTTATTCTAGTTTCCCACCTTTAGTTGCAAGTTTTAATTTCTTTCTATAAATTTTTTGCATGTTTTATATGCACTATGGGCCTTTCCTTAGTATTTCTCTTCCTAACAGCTTAATAGTATGGATTACCCCAAGCTCTTAGCCCCACGTGCCATTTTCAACTCTACGTCATTAAGTGTTGGGCTTCTAAAAGCCCTTCCTGGTAAAGAGAACCGTCTCTTCAGTGTTCACACAAACCCATTCCCCGACCATTGGAAGAAATCCTCATCTGACCAGAATTACAATATCATCTGCATATAAAACTACTTTTCTATCTTCAGTACCAAATTTCCTTAAAATACCGTTGACCCTTAGGCGCAATAATGGGAGTAAAAGATCACCACTTTGTGTTATCTCCTTGTCACTACTCTCCTGCAATCCATCTCTCCTAGACTAGAAGTTTTAGCCCTTATTTTGATTATGAAGGTTACCCATTTGACTAAGCGCTCTTCGACTCCCATCTTAACAGGCAAATTTTATGAAATTTTCTATTTTGAAAAAATTTAATGAATGCCGACTTCAAACCTTGCACAAAGTTTTTTCATTATAACATACATAAACGCATTGAAAAAAATTTAACTGAATCAGATGACTGGGCATTCAAAAATCTAATGAAAAGGGTATATAGGATTTGGAACCAGTCGTGAAATAGTTTTTGAACGGAATTCGGAGCTCCACCATCTTCTATAAAATAAAAGGAAAACTTGGATTAAGTTGAATCCAGTAAAAAAACTGAAGACGGTCGGGTTGTTTTTCTCTGCAAAGGCTGGTGGATTTGAAAGGTCTGCGCCATTGTGGGATAACCTGGCAATTTTTGTTTTAAAAGAACTAGCCAACCTTTTTCTGCATTAAATTAGACTAGGTTAGATAGAAAAGGAAACTGCAGAAGCGTGTCTCAATTCACTACTTCGGTCTTTTTGAAATGCCAAGGAAAAATAAAGAAAAGAGGAGCTTAGATAATGAAAGTCATTTAGTTGAAGGTAAAGACTTTTGTACAAGGTGGGCCAAAAGAAATCATCCTTATTGGAAGATGCTCTTATTTATGCCAATGGCGGCCAATGTCAAATCTGTTTTGGCATTTGTAAACTAAACAAATATAGAATACAAGTGAACAAGCCATGGAGCGATACACTCCCCAAGAACGCGGAATAATCTTGTCTATTTTTTGGCGTAATAATTCGTCTCAATCTCGAGGCCGAAGTGGACGATTTTTCGATCAAGGTCGTAATCAGCGATTAGGCTCATTTCCACCACATCGTGTACGTGAACAAGCAAAACTTTCACTTTTGGGGCATTAAATATCTTCAAATAATGCACGAGGAGCCATTAAACCCGCTCAAAGTGACTGCATGGTGCGCTGTTCTCGCTGGAGGAGTCGTCGGGCCATTTTTGTTCCAGCACGCCGCTGGTCAAACGACAACAGTCGACGGTGCGAGCTTAGGGTCATGCTAGTCTAGTTTTTTCTGCCGCAATTGAACGAGGTAGGACTAGAGGACAACATTCGACACAAGTGCGAAAATCTGTCGCCCGAAGTTCTCCCCGAAGTAATAAAAAATGACATAAAACGAGGCCGCATAGCAGTCAACTATGACGGCGTCCATTTGGCCGACGAAAAACAGAATCAAAGTTTTTCATTAAAACAATTAGAGCCAAATAACATCGAATGACTTCTTTTGGCCCACTTTGTATATGGTTGGCAATAGTCTCTTCTCCCCGGTGCCAAATCACGCACCAACCTAAAAAAGGACGAAGGACTTGATAAACTTATATTATTTAAGTCCTATAGTTGATCTTTTGCTACTTCAATTCATTAAAAAGCCATTTTAAGGTAACCCCAGCATAATATTTCAAGTTTAAAACCTTCATCACTAATTTATGTGTGTGACACTGTATATTTTCATAATCCGTTTTAAAAAAAATTTTGTATCTTAAAGTTATACAAATTGTGCATTTAATTTACATTCTAATAAGACACATAAAAAGATATGAATTAAATAAGATAAAAAGTTTATTCAAACTTATCGCTATAACAATGCCGTCGTCTGTATGTCCCAGTGTAAACTCGGCGAGTTTTTTTAAACTCCACCCGACCACATTTTTATTTCCAACTTACACAAATGCGTTGACATTTTTTTTCAAATTGTGTACGATCAGCGTAAATAGTCGGACAGCTTAAAAAATAGAAACAAAAATAAATATAAACAATTCTTTCGCAATGATGTGTGTATGTTATGCATGCATGCATGTACTTCGATTACATAAGCTTTATATAATACAAAAATAAAATTTTTACAAAAATAAAAATAGCTCACGTTGAGAATTTTTATATTTTTATGCTCTTTTTGTTATCGCATTATGCTCAGCAATATTGTATAGATTACATTGCAATGATACCAGAGAGGAGATTTTGTCCCCCATATTGGAGATAAGAAGACCAACATAGAATTTATGTGGGTATTAGATATGTTCATACATATATTTAACACAAATTTAAAAATAAAAATATTATTTAAGATGCCTATAATCCAATAAATTTAAAGGAAATTCCTAAATGCTTTTGGTCACAATTGTTTGGTAAAAGTTAACTTAAATAAATTATGCGCTAAATTTTGTAACATAAATATTATTATAAGAAGTTATAATCTCCAAAATTTTGGAGACCCTAAGTGATATATATTTTGGCAGCTTGCAAAAATGAATTAAAAAAATCTATTGCAAGGAACACAACACGGACGTACGACGACTTCTTTGCCACGAATATTCATTCGTTGGCATATATAAACCGTGTTTGTGTATAAAAAAATACGCATAAAAACGACGTTCGTCGTAATTCGCCGTGCGTGGCGAACTCAGCGATAGATTTATTTATATTTCATACGCCGACGAACAGATATCAGTGCAATATTGCCATATTCGACTTTAGTTTTAAAGTATTTTAGAAATCAAAGTTAGTTTTGATTTAACAATAGATTTATTTTTGTTTATTAATAATGAAAATTGATATCAAATATATTAGTTTTTTATTTAACTTATATTAGGTGGTGATTTTGTTTCATTTTGTAAGTTTATCTTTTTTTTATGTTATGACACTATCAGCTTTCTCTGCATAAACAGTGATCAACTTTTGCGTCATACGCGAATTTACACAGGGAACTTTAGCCGACGAATTCGTCATGATGGACGAAACTCGTCGTACGTCCGAGTTGTGTTCTTAACATTAAGAAGTTTTTTACTAAATAAAAGTACCTTCGCTTACATATTTTAAAATTCGCATTTAAGTTTTCATACTTGTGTACTTGCAAAAACTCCCTAATTACAATTTTTAGGAGAATTTCGTTTACAAAAAAAAAAAGAAGAAAAATCGATGAGAAGAACAAAGAAAAAGTTTTTTTCTTTCTATTTAATTTCTTATATTTTAGAAATTAGCTATTAATATGTGTCCAGCCAGTGTGAGACTAAATTTAAGTTCTCAAATTGAAGTTGAGGTCAATTCCAATTGTTTCAACCTGGATGCAACAAACAGTACCCAAACGAGTATGTCCGCGATTTGAATGTCCTTTATGCCTACTTCAATACTCGTCCAAATAGTTTAGAATTTCGTATTTAGCTAGTAAAACTTCTGGATGTCGATGTGGTTATTATACCAAGAAATTGCAGTAATAATTAATAGGATTTTGTTTTGACGACGAAGAAAAAAAGACGGAGACGGCTGTATTCCGTAGCACCAAGTTAGTTAGAGCTGAAGCTTACAATGAAGATGAAGTGCAGAGTTTCCACCCAGAAAAAAAAATTTCAAAAATATTATCGAGAACAGAATTACGTATTTTCGAAGAATTGGTTGCTAACGCCATTATCGAATCGATTCTTTTTGCCAGGCAATAAACTAAAGTAATCAAGTATTCGTTTGCTTTGAATGTTAAAACTTCTTTTATGACCGGTTATTTATTCAAACGTTAATTGAAATGCAATTGGTAATGCATTGGATTATGTGTCAACTTTTTTCAATTGCAATGTCTAGTTTTTTACTGGTGTTGAATTTTGCTGATGAATTTTAGTTGTTTTCAGTTCAATTTGTGTCAAACTCGTATCTCTATGTGAATTCTATGTGAGGCTGCAGTCGAGTTGAGTGCCGAGGTATCCCAAAGAGTTGAAAAACCATCTGGTAATTGCCTTCTAAATATTGAAAAAATGAGTAAATTTTCGCCCATTTTTTTACATCTTCCATTATTTTCTCTATGCCCCTTTTTGAAAAATATAATGATGGTCTTAAAGACTTTAAAGGATTCTCAGGAGCACTAAGGGTGCTCTTAGATTACGCCGTGTCATTTTTTTTCGATGATGGGTCTTCTAAGACATTTAACTGATTGCCATTAAGAAAAATTTGTCTACGTTCTTATTATTTTCCTCCAGAAAGTCTCTGAAATGTATCTAACATTCCCCTACCTTAGTGTAAAGTTGAGGCGATCTATTATCTTAAAACTCTTAAAGTGATCTTCAATTCTCCGGCAAAAGCTTTTTTATATCTGTATATAGCCTGGCGGTTGGTGAAAGAAGAAACTTAAATACGTTCACTAAAGCTTCTAAGACCATCATCGATATCTTTTAGAGCTTCAGACAAGGAATCATATAAAACGCGACCTCTGGGGCTAATAAACCTGGAGCCTCAGGACATATGCTAAGAGTTATAGTTGCCAGCAGTTGTAAAGCAAGGACCTAAATATTTATGTACAATCTTATAGTACTGATTTTTTGTTATTCAAAATTTAGGCGAAAACCGACTTAATCACAAGGTTATTTTAAGTTTGTTCAATATGGATATTAGTTCGGCTGTGTTCCAAAACACATTTTGCCTTGCATTAAAAATTTTAAAATTCTTCCCTTATACAGTCCTTACAATTTTGACAACGTTTTTTGCTTCCGGGACATAAACATAGCTGTAAACACTAATTTGGAAGTAGAAGATATTATCAAAAACCTCATCTTTGCTCTCAGGAAAAACTTGAAATTTAGTAATGCAAAGCAAACTGCGTTTAGGAACATAGCCTTCATTAAATAGGTAGGTATATGGCTCATAGAGATCATTTCTCACATTATGTTTGCTTTTCGATTTAATTAATCAATGGCCGAGCTACCAAAGGATTTATTTCTGGCATTCATTGTTTTGTGAAAAGTGTAACCATATAATATAAAGACACTAAATATCATATGAGTTTCAATTAACAACATTACCTAAATTTTCTTGTGAACCAGAAAACATTCCAGTTTGATTTTAAGTTGGCGAATGCCATTTATTTGCTGTTTAAAGAAAATCTAATCTTACATATATGAGGTTTCTATTGTACAAAGAAAAGGGGTGGTTTATATCGTGTATAGTAAAAAAAATAGGGTTGCTTATTATCAGGCGAGCACGCCGCTTAGCTATGGCTAACAAGCCGCAGTTAAAGTGAGAATAATAAAATTTGCCTTTATTCACAGCTAACAAGCCGTTTATGTCAATCAATTTATTCTCTCCTCTTAATTAAATCTTACAGCTATTTATATCCAATTCTTAATCTAAAAATCTTAACTTAAATATGCTTATGACTTAATTTTACTTCCTACTTATCGTCGTAAGCGTAGTGTGTGGTAATTTACCCTTACTTCAGCATTTTTGGTTATTATGTCAATTCTTACTTATGTTGAAATTTGATTCCTCGCGCCGTTAGGTCATTGAAATTTATTGTTTATATTATTGCGAATTTTAAGCAATACAAAAGTGACCGACATTAATTGTTGAGTCATTGAAACTTATTGTTTATATTAATTATTGGGAATTTTAAGCAATACAAATGTGACCGACCATTAATTGTGATAAATGTAACCAACACACTACACCTCCGCTCTTAAGAAAAATCCATACAATTCAAATTGGAGGATTTTTTTTTTTTTTTTTTTTTTTTTTTTTTTTTTATTACTTATTATAAGTATTAAATTTAATGTTAATATATATTGTTAAATTTATATTTATATAAGTGTTCTCAAATTTCTTTTATACTTTATATTTTTTTAGTCTGTTTTTATGAATTGATTTTATGTTTGTTTTTACTTTAATTAATACATTTAAATCATCTATATCTACTACTTCATATGGTCCGTCATAAGGTGGTTCATGTTTTTTTCTATTTTCAGCTTTGACCAAAACTAAGTCGCCTACTTTTAGTTCTATATTATTTGTGTTATTTAATGAGTCTATACTTCTTTTATTTTTTATAGTTTCTATCAAGTTTTTAGTATTCTCTAAAGAATGTTTTAGTCTAGTCTTGAGTTCATTAGCATAATTTTCAAAATTGTAAACCTTTGGATGGTTCATGACTTCATCTCCAGGTAGACTTGGTAATTTTCCAAAAATGAGTTCAAAAGGTGAATATTCAGTATCTACATGAGGAGTTACATTGTACGCAAAAGTATAATAAGGTATCCATTTTTCCCAATTGTCATTTTGTACAAATGATAAAAAGTATTCATTTAGAACCCTATGATTCCTTTCTACCGTACCCAACGTTTCATGATGATATGGTGTAGAAAAAACTTGCTCAATCTTCAATAATTCACATACTTCTTTCAACAATTCATTTTTAAATTCTGTGCCGTTATCTGATTTTAGTGTGCTAAATAAACCATATTTAAGGATTAAATTCTCTACTAGTGCTCTGGCTATTGTCTTTGCCTCTTTTGTTTCCATAGGACATGCAATTACGTATTTTGTCAATTCGCATTGCATTGTTAAAATATATCTAAAATTGCTTACTGGACGTAAAGGACCTACAGTGTCAATTACTACAGTTTTAAAACTATCTATTGGAGTATCTGTAACCCTTAATTGTTCCTTCGTATGTCTAGTCTGTTTATTACGTTGACATAAATCACATTTAGTCACATATTCTTTTACATTTCTGTTCATATTCTTCCAAATGTATTTCTGTTTTAATTTCAGTAAAGTTTTCTTCACTCCGAAATGTCCTCCTTGAGGTGTGTCGTGGTATAATTTTATCAATTCCTGTCTTCTATCTTCATTTGTGATGTTCTGAGGTTTTCTATATAGTAATATAATTATGTCATCTTTATTATTTTTGTTTGCTTCATTATATTTGGCCTTAAATTCATCCGCGGGTATTATATCAAATATTGCATCATTTCTCTCGATTGCAAATTTCTTATTTCCTGTATTTTTTAAATATGATGATAGTTTCTCCAAAAGAGTACCTAAATACTTTGGATTATCGCTACATCTAACACGTGTTTCATTATGCATTCTATAATATTCTACTATATGTTTATATAACTCTTTAACATCATTCTCTGGCCTTTTTTCTAATACAAATTTTAACTTCGTTGCGCGCTTTATATCATTTATTGACGTGCAATCCCACATATGGAGTTGATCAGTCTCCTTTTGAGATTCACTCATATCATTTTTATTCTTTACAATATTTTCTTCCGATGACTTTTTAATCATACCTCTTGTAATAACTAGTGTTTTCTTTACCTTCTCGTCATTTTCCGTTGGTATCATACTTTTTAGTATAGTAGAATTGATTTCTATCCTTGATAATTGTTGTTGTTGTTATTATTATTGTACCTATTTGTAGAATAGTTGCTATTTATGTAGTTTCTGTATTTGCTGTTGTTTGGAACATTATTTGATTTTGTCTCTTGTCTGTTGATGTTTCCATGGCTATGTCAATGGCTTCATTCAGAGTCTTTACTCTACTAGCATTAATCGTCCTAACAATATCTTGGTCTTTTAGTCCGTTCTTAAAAGAATTAAATGCAATTACGGCATTGGTTTTACTGATTGCTTCTCTATTGTCTTCCCCAAGTGAACTTATTTGGATTTCATTTAATTCCGTAGTCAATGCTTCTATCTTATCAGCAAATTTCCGGATAGTATCTAACTGAGTAATCTTTGTCAGTTCGTTTAGAATAACATTTGGTGACTTTTTTGTCTTGTAAGTCTCTTTCAAAGTGGAAACTAAGGAGTCTATGTTAGTAGGAACTAAAACTTGTCTTAACTTGGTTTGCACTTTATTTGAAATTTTGGTTTTATATACAAAATTAAAAAATGAATTGTGTTTTGTTGGAGTTAATGTGTCTTTAATTATTTCGATGTTCGCTACAAATGAATTTAATTCATCCCTTGTACCATTGAAAACCGTTAGCAATTTTGAAATAGATGCTAGTTCTGTCGTGTTCAAATTTTCGTCTGTCATGGTGAAATTTTCTAATTGTCCTTCTAATAGCTGAATTTTCACTTTATCTTCGTGGCTCCGTAATATCTCTAATGCCCTTTCTTTTTTGTCTCCAAATCTCAGGATATGTAATTGTCTTTGTTGTTCTCCTACTACTTTGTCTTCTAATAATTTTATTACTCTCTTTTCTAATTCTTCTATTTCCAATCTTTTACTTTGAATGGTATCATTAGTGTACCCTCTTGATAGTGACTTTTTTGCATTGATTATAATAGAATCTATCAGTTCGTATATTTCTTCCATTGGTCATACTAAAAATGTATTTTATAAACATATAAATTTTCTTTTTCTTTTTCTTTTTATTTATTTATTTTTTTTTTTTTTTGTTTTCGTTTTGCATTTTTGATATTGTTTCAAAGTTAAAAAAAATATAAATAGAGTTTTACTAGACTTTAATGTTAGAAGTTAGTAATATTTTGTTCTTCAACTTATTGTCCAAAAATTTTTTTTATAAATTTTGTGAATTTTAGCTAGTACTATAAATAAGAGCAAGACTAATATTATATATAGAACTGTTGTCTGACTGACGTTTATCTTGTTGGTGCTGTCGTTATTATTAGAGATTATTATCTCCTCGTTTTTTGAGTCCTGATTCCCCATTAATAATTTTTTGTGGTTTCGTTCTTTGCTCTGCTTTTATTTCTGCCAAAATATTTTTCAAACTTTTCCTTAGGGTGTTGTCTGCAGTTATTGCCAGTACCCTGTGTATTTCTGCAGCCTTTTGCCTCAGTTTCACCTTTCTTCCGCCTCTTGGTTTATGCTGTTTTCTCTCTTCTTTCGGTGACGCAACTACCGGCCTACTCTGACGTTGTCTATACTCCGCTATTGTGATAGGTCTGGGACCTGCTGTTTTTGGCGTAGGTGTGTATTTGGGATAGTCTTCTGTTGTTTGGGCTTCCGGAATATATTCGTCCACTGCTAAATTCTCGTACTTCTCAAAAATGTTATCAATTTCTTCCTTCGAGACTTCGTCTCCACTGAGAGAATTCATTTGTACCGAATGGGTAGGATTAATTAAAAGTATTTTCAACGACTAGGATCGAGAGGGCAGGATAATGAGTTGCAGGATCGAAATTTGCAGGATCGCCATGTACAAAGAAAAGGGGTGGTTTATATCGTGTATAGTAAAAAAAATAGGGTTGCTTATTATCAGGCGAGCACGCCGCTTAGCTATGGCTAACAAGCCGCAGTTAAAGTGAGAATAATAAAATTTGCCTTTATTCACAGCTAACAAGCCGTTTATGTCAATCAATTTATTCTCTCCTCTTAATTAAATCTTACAGCTATTTATATCCAATTCTTAATCTAAAAATCTTAACTTAAATATGCTTATGACTTAATTTTACTTCCTACTTATCGTCGTAAGCGTAGTGTGTGGTAATTTACCCTTACTTCAGCATTTTTGGTTATTATGTCAATTCTTACTTATGTTGAAATTTGATTCCTCGCGCCGTTAGGTCATTGAAATTTATTGTTTATATTATTGCGAATTTTAAGCAATACAAAAGTGACCGACATTAATTGTTGAGTCATTGAAACTTATTGTTTATATTAATTATTGGGAATTTTAAGCAATACAAATGTGACCGACCATTAATTGTGATAAATGTAACCAACACACTACACTATTCTAGGTATTAAAATAAATAGTCTTGCCAACCCTGCTAACGACCCACCCAAAATACTAAGCTAATAACTCTATTTATTGAGTTCTAATGCAACAATAAAACAACGGTACAAACATCTTACTCAATTAGTCACTTGCTTACGCACTCTCGCACCGGTTGTTTACAGCTAGTGTAAAAATATACTTATATAAAAGCGAAACGCATTTTATGTACTTCTGTATGTTTGTATGTTAATGTATGGACAGACAGACATCTAAATAAATGAAAGAAAACAACTCACAGGCTGGCAGCTAAAAGCATAGTTTGTTAGTGTAGTTTTAAATCTCCTTAAGATCGCTTTCAACGTCGTTATTTTTATAAATTAAAAAGGGATTTACTATTTAATATTTGATAATAAATGCTATGAATTAAAAAACAACAAAAAATAAATGAAATTATATAAGTGCGGTAAACAACAACAAAATACAAAACAAAAAAAATACCATAAAACCATTAAAATTAAAGTAACACGTGATTGTTTACACAGAGTGAGTCAGTGAGTGAGTAAGTGAGTGTTTCATAAATTTTGTATTTCTCCCCATTCATATAAAATACTTGCATTTGTATGCAGAAAAATTTCAGAGAATCTAAAAAGTGTATCTGTGTGTGTGTGTTTATAAATAATAATACAGTGCTTACCCCCCTCTTTTTGAAGTAAAGTGATTATTAAAAAAAAATTTGTGCGTTTTTTTGAAGGAAAATACAAATTTTAACATTTAAGAAAAAGCCTGCAAATCAAATCATGCCTTCAAACCGAAGATATCGTAAATACCTAAGAGGCTCCTTTGGAGCAACGCAATCGAATATTATGGATTTATCGATGAGAGGTAAGTTTAGTGTTGCTTTTAACATAAACTTTTGGTTATTGTTTTACTATTTATTTGTAAACATACACATCAGTGCTGCCATGTTTTATTTTCAGTTTTGTAATACCTGACATGTATTATGTAAACAAATTTTTTTGTTGATTTGGTTTCAATTACAACTAAATAAATATTATTTTTATCTTAATAAAAACCTTTCTAAGTGCCACTACTGGTGAAAATATCTTCCAATGAAGAGGTACAAGTAAAAAAGTTATAATCAACATGCATTTAAATATTAGTTTATTCCTAGTAAAAAAAAAATTGATAAAAATTATCTAAAAAAAATTAAACAAAATTTGTGTTAAATCAATGAGTTCAACATTGAATAATAAGAAAATTTGTCGTAACCTTAATATAGAAAGGCCCTAACTTGTATATGTTTGAGTCGGGATTTATTTTGGCTTTTGTGATATATGAGCAGACCATTTATCGAAATAAACGAAAATCTGGGCTCATAAAAAAGTTCGAGTTAAGGCCTTTCTACATTGAAGTAACGATATACACACACATATGTATGTATGTTTATATTTATACCCTTCACATAAGTGATAAGGGTATATACATATAAGGTTGTCATTCCGTTTGTAATTTCTTTATTATCCATTTAGGACCCCATTAAGTATATATGTATATTCTGGATCCTTATAGATAGGGAAGCCGATTTAGCGATGTCCGTCTGTCCGTGTTATGGTTGAAAACAACTTTCTGAAGCCCCCCGATGTCGCATAAACCAGTAAGTGGTATCAAACTGTCAGAGATAGTCGCGAGAAAATCGGTATTGAAATTCAGCAAAATCTCCCGATAACCGAGATATATGTAAGCAACAACAAGACTACCTCCGTTTTTTTTAGTCTACAACAACAACAAAGAACATACTTATGTATGTAATAATGAAAAAAAACAACAAAAAAGAAAAAAACAGAATCATCCATGTCGATATTTTGAGCTACGCCAAAAACGAAAAATTTATTAGTATTAGTATTCATACATATAACAGGGTTGCCATACAAAGCTTAATTTAAACATTTTTAAAATCGCTCCTACGGCTTCCAGGGTTCTCCTACAAAGGTGAAATGTAAGACCGACCCGAATTATTTTATCCATCCAAACATTTTTGTTGAGCATACTTACCCTCTATCTCCAGCCCCTAACATGGTTGCCATTCAAAATTTTAAAAAATAAGGTAAAAACCGCTACAATTTCCCCGGAGTCACCCCTAGAGGAAAAAAGTGTATCACAGACCCCCATTAGTTTTTCCTCCCAAACGTATTCCTAGACTATACCTGCCCCCTATCTCCACGCCCTAAGGGGGTTGCCATACAAAATTTACAAAAATAATATGAAAGCGCCCTCAACTCTTCAGAGTTGGTCTTAGAGCAATAAAGTGTACGACCGACCCCCATTAGTTTCTTCTCTCAAACATATTCCTAGAACATACTTACCCCCTATCACCACGCCCAAAAGGGGTTGCCGTACAAAATTTAGAAAAAATTGGAATAAAAACCCCTACAACTTCCCCGTAGTCACCCGTGGAGCGTTAGAAAATGACACCGACCCCTATTTAAAAAATAAAAAATATTTCATAAATGGATAAAAATAGAAAAAACTTTGGGATTTCGAAAGGCCAATGTGAAAAGGATATAAGATTCGGCACAGCCGAATCCAGATCAAGTTTTTTGGGGGAGAGGGGAGGTTTTTTAAATGAAGCACACAATTTTAAAACTAGCTTTAAGCGGTTTTTAAAACAAAAACTCTACAAAAAAGTTTGATTCAGTAAAAATATTTATAATTACATAAAAGGCAAAAAACATATTTATTAAATTAATAGTTTATGGCTTCCTGTTGAAGCAGATTATTTAAGCACGAAATTTGCGTAAATTTAAATTTTATTATGCAAATGCAACATTGCTAAGCCTTTAAGCCTGTCCTCGTGTCATGCTTGATTTCAGCCATGTTTTAATACGGCGAAGGGTGGATATTGGCCTTTCAGACGTAGCATTACTGACAGGCATTGAAACAAAAATGATGAATATTTTCGCAAATTTGGGTAAGTGTTTGAGTCACATCTTGCTAAAACATTTATTATGTTTTCTGGGCGGTCTTTATAAATTTTCCATTTTTGTTTCCAATGCAAAATGTCAGCCTTTAATTCCGATTTAAGCAGCTTTCTTATCGATTTTTCCAAATTTTAATAAATCTGCAAGTTGTGGAATTAAAATTTTAAAGTCAGTAAATGTGGTAATATTTTCAGGCAAAATTTGGAGGATTTTAAACAAATAAAAGACGTCTTTTGAGAAGCGTGCTTTGAAGTCCTGTTAAACAGATTCAAATTAAGGTTGTAGCCCTCGATGTGGTAGTATACTTCGGCATCTTCAAAATGAATTTTTATTTAAATTTAGGGTTTTTAACTAAAATTCTCATCTTAAATTTATTTTAACTGCGAATTGTAAAATTGAATCATGATCTCCACCCATCTTGTTTGGCATATTGCAGACAACTTTGTTTCTAGATATTTCAACAAAACTGCATTTCGCTAAGGATGATGTTTTCTAAAAAATTTCCGAGTTTCTTTAACAAATAATAATTTTTTTTGTACAGGGTGTCTAGTGTCAAATTTATAATTTTAAATGCGATTATTTCAAAAAGTAATAAACGGTGCGGAGGGAGGGTGGAGCCGTTGGAATTATCGATTGTGCGGATTTGTCAGTCACGATGTTGTAGTGGTCGAATAAGCATCACGCATTCGCTTTGAAGAAATTTGATGTAATGATTCTTACGTAATTGATCGTCGACAATTTTGTTCAAAGTCCGGTCTTCGGCGAATACGTCGATCTTCAAGGACTCCCGAAAACATTAAACTGGTTAAAATAAGTTAACGTGAAATTCCGCGACTTTCAATACGAAAAAGCACAGCCTAACTGGGGCTTCCAAGAGAGATTATTCATAAAATTAAAAAAATAGAGTCTGAAGTTCCATCCTTAAAAAAATTCAAATCGTTCAGGAACTAAAAGAAAGTGGCCTTGATTTTCGAAAAACTTTTTGTGAAACGATGTTGCAGCATTTTCGCATTGTAAATCCCATTTCTGGGAGCGACGAGGCTGATTTTCACTTAAGCGGTAACGTCAACAAGCAAAACTAACGTTACCAAGAACCCAAGAATGCAAGAACCCGTAACCCTCGACTGAAGTATCAAAAACCATTGCATTGCCCCAGGGTAACTGTTTGGTGTGCCTTATCCACGTATAAGATAACTTGACCATTTTTTTCGAAAATTCTCAAAGCCAGGTGACAAATACCAACGGTAAAAATTATCGACGCATGATTACGAAATTATTTTTGCCAAAACTTTGAGCTCATCCATCGTACTCCTTACACACGTGGTTTGGACAGGAGGGTTGACTGCACGCACATCCAGAGCTTCGATGAACTTGTTTCGGTAAAACTCCCCCCAAAAACTGATCATCATTTTGGGGACATCCCATGGCCACCGAGGTCGCCCCATCTACTTAACTCCAATGGATCTTTCTTATAGGGGTACCTCAAAGACAGGGATTATAATGACAATCCCCAACCTTTTGTGGCTTTAAAGGAATATTCATCGAGAATGCAGCTCAATTAAACCAAATTTTCTGCAGCGTATGGCACAGAAAACAAGATTCCGTTTTAAACAGTGTATTCAACTCCACAGAATACATCTGGATGACATACTCTTTAAAAAATAAAATCTGAATTTACATTCTATTGTCAGTATTTTAGTTAAGCTTTGTGTCAATTATTTCGAGAATGTATATGTAATTCAAATCAAAAAAAAATATAATATTTCTTGAGGTTTAATTTTTTTGCATAATTTCGGTACCTGACTGCAACAGCTATCGGCTTCAGCCTGTTACAAAGTTGTTCCAGTACTATAAGTATCATTATTAAAAATTATTTGGAAAGGAGAAAGAGGAGAAATAGCCCCCATACAAATGAACCATTTTGATGAGAATTTTGAAATTGTAACAGTTATCGACTTCAAATTTACTACAAAAAATAATTGCACAACAATGCCTACATTTGTGAAAAAAAAAATAGTTAAAGGGAAGAGGAAGTCCCCATATAAATGAACAATTTTTGGGAAATGTTTATTACCGAATATCTCGGACGCTGTTATTTAAAACCTTCTATCAGGTATTTTCTTTATTATTTATTTTACTTAAAAGAAAAATTTTATGAATATTAGCCGATCCCAGGAAGTATCATCGCCCATACAAACGTTCAAATATTGTGAATTTTACTATTTCAAAAACCAGTACCTGTGTTTTGTAACTTTAGTGAGAACTTCTCGCATCGAAAAGTTTATAGTCGCCTTGTAAAAGACAGGATGAACACGATAAACCTAGTTATTTTAACTTTTAACGTTGTATAATGAGAGTTTATGTATTATCTAACTCACACTGTTAATAATCGGAAGACTATGACAATAAAAAAAATTTTCTCGCTGCGAAAACTTTTCGCCAGTTACAGAACAGGGGGGGGCAGGATGTCTATCGGCTTTAAACCCGCCACAAAGAAAAATATCAGATGACTGGGTATACAGAAATACCAATATGAAGGATATATAAGATTCGGCACCGCCGAATATAGCGCTCCTACTTGTTTTTACTTCAAGTGCAAACAAATTTTTAAAAAAATTAATAAAAAGAAGAAAATGTGTTGATAAAATTTAAGAAAA
This sequence comes from Melanophora roralis, assembly GCA_963583895.1. Classification (NCBI taxonomy): domain Eukaryota; kingdom Metazoa; phylum Arthropoda; class Insecta; order Diptera; family Rhinophoridae; genus Melanophora; species Melanophora roralis. The sequence goes on along the minus strand of OY757189.1, from coordinate 35,632,377 downwards.
AATAATTTAGCATAATCTCTTATGTAGGCCAAGTTCAACCTAAAAAGCTCTTGCTTTTATCAGCAAAGTAACATTTTTATTGGCATAAGAAGAAAATTATGAATTCCAGGGAATTTATAAGATCACGCGATCTCAGCATGTGACCTAATTTATGTGGTATTGAATTTTGCACGATATTAAAGCACAATGTATTATATTTCTAAAAAAGTGGGTGTGTAAAAGCAAAAAGTTCAAAATTTAAAATAATTTATAAATAACAATGAATCTGTCGAATTGGAAGTAGGGTAAAATTAAAAAAAATTTATTAATTAGTTGGGGGTAGCAGAAAAAAAATTTGAGGCTTGCTCTCTCATTCACAGTTCCCTACTAAACTATGGTTGAAATTACATGGTTCGCTATACAAAATTTTAAGAGGAGCGACTCTTCTAGGTTTATTTTTATTATTTCGCGAACCGTGTGGAATTTTTTTCATGTTGAGTTTTGATAACAAATTATCGCCAGTTTGTTTAAATAAAAATAGAAAAAAAGGAAATACATAGTAAAAGTTATGGTTAAAGTGAAACAAAAATAATCGTGTTAACACCAAGGTTCGCAATATAGATTTAGAGAGGCAATCTATTGGTTCATATTACCGTGTGAACATGCTATAACATACATCTGAAACCCTAGTGGGTTTATGTATTGGGCTATAAATCAGTGATCGACACACGCATACATTCTAATGTTTTTATTGGGTTATTTGTTGGTTTTTGAGCGTAATTATTTGTCTCTTATGGCACTAGGGTGGCCATGGTTAAAATTTTAAAATATGATAGAATTGAATTGAAAAAATTTAGCCAGTTATGTTAAAGGAATAGTTATGCCACACTTCTTAGTTTTGCATAATCTTAGAGATATTTATTGTAAATTGAAAATATTTTATGCGGATAAGACCTTTGACATGCTAATTACTTAGCTTATTTCTGATTTTGCTTTTAACTTTTTTTTATAACGAAAATAAAGACTAGAAAGTGTAAGTTAAATCAATCATTGCGCGTTGGGTTGAAATGGTTCAAAAGTGACGCTTAATTGAATTTTGAAAATTAAGTTTTTGTATTAATATTTGGCATCGGATAAAACTAGATAAAACTCTACATCACTATGTAAATTTTCAAGCATCTATCTTGTCAGCTGACTCCGTAGTGACGTGTCAAAGTACAAAGTGCAATTTTTTTAAAAATCGAAAAAAGTAAAATTTTGCATTAAACGAGTCCGTAATTTCCAAATTTAACGTTAATAAAGTGTTATTTTATTAATGGAATCTTCAACTTCAGGTATTAATGTGTACAAAAATGATGTAGTGTTTTTGAAAATATGTGTGAAAATATTTTTGACAATTTTTTAAAAAAAGGTCCAAAATTGGCCCATTTTTGATGTTTTATGAACCATAACTTCTAAGTTAGTTAAGGTTGGGTCTTGAATCTTATATTTTCTAAAAGTATTAAATCTTAGCTTGATACTACAAAAAAGAAAATTTGCGGTTTTGTTGCTCAATTTTTTGCTATTAACATTTTTCTGTTTGAAGTCGTGTTTTTTCAAAGTGATATATATAACAAAACTAACATGTATTTTGTTTTGCTATAGTCATTCGTTCAACATTCGTGAACAAGTTTCAGTCATATTTATTCACAAGAGTGTTAAAATGGCCGAGAAAAGTCGAATGAAGATATTTTAAATAGATTTTTTCTCAGTTCAGATCCATTCATATCTAGTATTAATAAACAAAATGAGCGGAAAGAAAAGCAACAATTATCAAATTCCAAACTACAGCTTTTGCTATCGCCTATTATTTCTCAAAAAATACATGATAGTGAGAGTAATGAACGCGAAGATCATGATGATGAAGGGAGGATGAACATAATATGGTTTCTTTTTAAGTGTATGACAATAAGTGATAAACAAAAAAAAAATTATAAAAATTTATTTCGTTACTTTTTTAAAAATGTTGTAGAACTCTCGAAATCTTTCAAAACCCAAATTCAGACTTTAAGTTAAACTTATATTCATATTTATGCAAAATATATATAAATTTTTTTATTTTTTAGAAAGAAGACAATATAAGCTTTTGTTTGATTCTTATTTTTTAAAAAAATCACTTTCAATTTTAAAATTACGGCGAAAATTCTGAAACAAACTATAATTTTCTTAAAAATAAAAATGTCTATAAAATCGTAAAAAATTTTTTTTCCGTGTATCTTTTTTTCAGAATATGCCTTTTTTATGCATATTTAATGATTTGAAAAAAACAATTAAAAAAATTTAAATTACGGTTCCCATGAATTAATCGCCGCCACATTCGGTATCATCGAACCCACTGTGCATTGAGTGTAATTTAAAAATTTGTCCATATAAAATTTAAAAAATCCCAACTGGTTACACTAGTCATCTGACACAAGGGACTATTCATCCATCCATCCATTCATCCAAGAAAAGAATATATACTGGCGTTAAAAATGATCAAATGTAACTTTTTGTCTGTCCTTGATTATGTTAATATTTTAAATATTTTGTAAAAAAAGTTATAAAGCTATAACTTTTTTTTAAACATATGTTTATAAAACCATTTTTATTAAAAAAAGCGCCAGATTTGTTAGAAATTTATCCATACTTTCTTTGTCGTCCCGACAAGACTTAGTTTTTCGTGCAGCAAACAAGTAACTACCCCACAACATGGTCGGGTAATTGTGCACATATGCACTGTAATTGCTGTTGTTGTAAAAAATATGCCAAAGATAGTTGTAGTCCAAGTTTTGTTAGGTGAAGTCCAATGTTTGCCCATAACTTTCCTTCGGTTTGTCTATTTGATTTTTTTTTTCTAATTGTAAAAAATTTGGTTTCAAGAATTGAGTTTGTTAACGGCTTTTTAGAAAATGCAGGTTAGAAATTTAAAATGAAGAAAAAAAAACACATTTTTAAATCATGTTGGTCGGCTTGTATGTACCTTTCAGTAGACGGAGGGTATGCAATATTCTTTAAGCGTGTTTTGTGCAACTAAATTTCACATTTTGTTATCTCTTAATAAATCGTATGATTTGCAAATAAATGAACTATTGGTCACACTTACGCTTAACATAAAAATTATATTAAAATCATAAATAAAACGTTTCTAAAATATTTTTTTATTCTATAAAACTTTTGCTGAACAGTTAGTTCAGCAACACTAAAATATCGTTGCACAGATAAATAAAATGGAGCTTTTTTAAAATAATATACCCTTCACATAGTGACAAGGATATATATCTATCAGTTTGCTATTCCGTTTGTAATTCCTATAGTATCAATTTACGATCTCATTAGATAGGGAAGTCGATAAAGCCATGCCCGTCTGTCGGTCCATCTGTTAAAATAAAGTTTCCGGAGCAAAAAAGTGTCAAACTATTAGAAATATTTCTAGGCAGAAACTTATTTAAAACCACCAAGGACGGTTTACTATGAACCGAGATACAGGGTGGCTGATGAAAGCCGCTATCAAAAAAAATAGATTTTTTTTAGATGTCGCACATGTATCACCGTGGGTAAACCCCTTTTGAATTACCGCATATGTATTTAAGTAATTCATGAAAATTTGGAAAATAATAGAAAATAATTGTCCTCCACCCTTGGTGACACATGTGCGACATCTTATCAAAAAGTAATTTTTTTTTTTGGTAGCAGCTTTCATTAGCCACCCTTTATAAGCAAAAACCGAAAATAACCTTTTTTGGGAAAAAATCAATGAATATATCTCAATTTATCTCAAGAAATATGGCCACTGCTGTCACAAAACTTCTCACATATACTTCATAGGAAACGGCCTAAATTATAGTTATTTTGGATAGCAGCAGGAAAAGTGGTATTCCCCCTACAATTGCCATAATTTTGTAAAAAAATTTTGTGCGTTTAATGCGATAAACTACAACAGCTATTGACTTTCAAGTACTCCAAGTAAAATACGAACGTTCTGGAAAAAAATAAGTTGCAGCAGGGGAAGGAGCAGCTCCCACACAAATGAATAATTTTTATAAATTTTTTGATACGTCAAAAACTATCGATTCCAAGTTTTCTACAAGAAGTAATTGTGCAACATGACCTACTTGCTGAAAAAGAGTTTAATTAGTTGAATACAAGCAGGGGGAATAAAAGCCCCCCACACAGAAGAAAAATTTTTATAAAAGTTTTTATACGAAATATCTTGGAAACTGTTTAAACAATCCACCTTAAACATTCTAAAAGGTATTCATTTGTTTAGAAAGAACATTTTGTTGGATAGAAAGGACCTTATGTCTTTAACTACTTCTTTGCGCCAGGGTTGGATATTGGTCACGTGACAACTAAGATTTCTCAAAGATCAAATAATCACCAATAATGGTCATTGATTATTTATTTTTTCTAGTTTTTTTACCCTTTTAATATTAATTATTAGGTATATTTTTTCAAGCTTTAGGTTTATTTTTGTATAATTAAAAAAAAAATACAAAAATAAACCTAAAGCTTAAAAAAAATATACTTAATAAGTGACTGCTTATTTTTTTTGCGTTAGAGTTCATGCGTTTATAATAAATATTTGAACAAAGACGTTTTTGCAAACCACACATATGGATCCATAAAGGGTACCGGTATGAAGCTACTGCTAAGAGTACATTTAAATATTGTCATCAATGCCGATACCATAACTGTATTCGATTGTACACCATGCCTATTTGTAGTAGTCGGATTGGGTTCAAAATTTTTTCATACAAGTTAGCATGAATTACTGTGAGTATAAATAAAAAACTTGGTATCAGTCAATACGATTGTTGGTAAAGTGTTACTTAGGCTTCCATCCGTGGTGCAATTATGTATATCAGGTGGTGGTGATTCTACAACAACAAAATTTGGTGAATGAAATTTTTCTGGTTGTTGTAGTTTTCGTTGGCTCAGGTGTCAAAAGAAGATATGTAAAAGTAAACAACTTTGACAACCCAGTCTCGATCTATGTATGAAAAAAGTAAATCAGCTGTGTTCCTAACACCACCTGGTACACATAATTGCACCATGCTTCCATCAAAAGTTGATGGTGTTAAACAAATTGTATTTATATGCGCCATGGTCAGCATCTTTTTATTTTACTAATAAGTCATTATGTGCTAATATGAAGTTGTTTAAGTATTTATTTGTTGATTTATAAAATTAAACACTTAAACTCACCTCCGTCCAATATGCACTCTTTTACAAAACTGTGGAACAAATAGGATCGTCACTATCAGTCTTATCATTGACATTATTTTAAAGTAAATGGCGTCATTAAAAGATTAAATGGGAAAGTATATGACATATGTATGTTCATACATAGAATGTTTTGTGTGTGTGTTGCACTTAAATATTTTTCCATCATCACAAAAAATATTTGCATCTTTAATGATGAAACAGAACTCCGGCATGACGCTTTTTTTTCATACAGTTTAGCGTAAAATCTCGCTGCTGAATGCGGTTAAAAATAAAATATTTTTTATTCTAACAGCGTTTTTTCTTATTTTCTCACCTAAAAAAAGAAATACTCTCAACAATATTGCCACACTTTTATTAAGTTTCATACAGTTTGTAAACAAAACCATATGCTTTGCAGAAGAAAAGTAAGAACAAAATAAAAAAAAATAAAAATGCCATTAAATTTAAAATTTTGTAAATCTATAAATGAAATCTCTAATATTAATGAAATATTAGTTAAAGAATTACAAAAGGATAAATTTCGCAGTTGCCAATCTACAAAAGCTTGCATTTAAAGAAAGACCAAAAAAAATTGGAAAAGTTACATTTGAGCTAGTGAAGTTGCAGTTGTTTTGAAGTTGAGAGTTGTTTTTGAAGTTGCAGACGTATTCTGTTTCATAATTTTAAAAGTTTATACAATAAATAAACTGTTGTAGCGAACAAGGGAAAAAGTTACTTTTTTAGGTGCCAAATAAAACAGAGTTTCTCCCCGTTGAAAATGATCGTAACCTTAATATTGAAAGGCCCTAACCCATATTTTTTAGTCGCAAATTTTTTGGCTTATTGTGATATATGAATTTTTATCGATAAAAAGGAAAATCTGTGCTTTGTTTCTGTAACATGCGAGAAGTTTTCGCATCGAGAAATTTTTTAAGATTATAGAAGTGTTCCAGTTATTAACAGGGCGAGTCATATAATTTTAATATATTGCAAGTTAACATTAAAAATTTATAACAGTTTTTCTTTGATTCATTCTGTCCTTGACAGGGCGACCATAAATTCCTCGACTAAAGAGCTTCTCACATACCAAACAGAAACGAGGCACTGGACTTATAATATATGAGTAAGGCCCTTTCTATATTAAGGTAACGTTTTGTTTTTAAAAAATTTCAATCCTAAAAGTTATTAAAAAAGCAACAGATGGCATTAGCGCTTGAAAACAATTTTGTCCATATGGCCACTTCGTCTGTTCCTGTTTAAATACATTCTGCTGTTTCTGGTAAAATATATTAAGAAGGACAAAAGAAATAATAAGATTTGGTCCTCCCCCCCTCCACTGTTTATATAACATACAATAATAGAAAAGGCGTTTCATTCCACTTGCTAGATGGATGATGCACAGCTGTTAGTCAAGTGTTGCCAAAGAGACTTTAATGCAAACGCAATATTATATATAACTTACTTGACAGAAAAATGGTGTACCTCAATTCATCATTTTGGCGAAAGTAAAGTGGTGGCTCTGGACATATCTAAGGCGTTTGATAGGGTCTGGCACTGTGCGCTTCTATCTAAACTTATTGCTTTTGGTGTCGGTGAAAAATTTTTTCGATTTATATCGAGTTTTCTCAGAGATCGCACTATTCGTGTTGTTATAGATGGGATCTCTTCCAACGAGTTCAGAATCAATTCAGGGATACCGCAAGGCTCCGTCCTCTCTCCTACTTTATTTCTTATCTTTCTGAATGACCTTCTATATCAAACTTCGAATCCTGTTAATTCTTTTGCAGACGACAGCAGCATATGTCATTCATACTCTTTTGACCATAGGCCTAGTTTTTTGGAGATTGGAGCTAGGAGACAGAGTATGAATGTTTCGATTAACCGCGATCTGACGGTAATCTCCAAATGGGTCCGTGCGAATAGGGTCGATTTTAATGCCCATAAGACCCAATGTTGTCTTTTGACACATTAACGCACAATGGATGATGCTGCCTCTTCTGTATTAATGGATGATATAAGTATTGAGAAGACAGAGACTCTTGATGTTCTGGGCATGAGAATCCATTGCGATGTCCGCTGGACGGAACACATTTTTCTTGTGTCGAAAGAAGCATCGAAATGTCTTGGTTTTCTTAAACGGTGTAGGAATTACTTTACATCTTCTCAATATTTATACCACCTATATCCGACCAAAAATGGAATACAACTCTCATGTATGGGCTGGTGCCCCAAAGTCTATTTTGGGGCTACTTGACCGCGTACAGGAACGAGCGAAGATACTCATCGGCGACGTTGTGGTATCTAACCGTCTTGATTCACTCGAACACCGTCGTGATGTGGGGTGTGTTTCGCTGTTCTATCGATACTATAATGGAATGTGCTCTGAGGAAATCAGGGAACTTGTTCCCGAAACCCGGAACTTTTTGCGTAATACACGTTTTTCTAGAAGAGCACACCCATACGTAGTCGACTGGCGAGTGAATCGCACCACTCATTACAGGGAGAATTCCTTCTTCGGTCGCACGGTTCGTATGTGGAATAAACTTCCTACTGATGTCTTTCCTGCCACAGTTAATATCGAGAAATTTACATCAAATGTCCACAAACACTACTCCGTTTATCCTCCTTCCCATCACCTATTTTCCTGATACCAACACAATGCAATGCATGTGAAGGGGCCATCCCCTGAGTGCTGGTTACTATTAAAAAAAAAAAAAAACATATTTCCGTTTACCTGTAGGTTAAATAGATGATGTTAACAGCCAAAAACACTACTACCGTTTAAAGAGTACTGATGATGAAATTGCGTAGCTGCTTTAGAAAATGCATTCTACTCGGCTAGTACCGGTAGAAAAAACATTTTTTTAAAACTTGATTGTATCAATTGTGCTTGACATTAAATAAAAAACTTTTGAGTTTCCTTAACAGTAAGTGTGGTTTTTTCAAAGAAATCATATCACTCTTTTTGGAAAACCCTTTACAAGAAACAGCTATTACGCCTATAGTGCTATATACATACCGATATCGGTTCACTGTGATACCAACGCTGATAAAATACCTCTACCGATATTGAAATTGTAAATTGTTTAACACTGATGTCTCACCTAAACCATTAACCGCTGCGTTTGCCAATCCTTATAATGACTTGCCCATGTGTTCTTTCACTTCACTATCAGGTGAAGTCATGTGATTAGAACCCAATTTGTTGCTATCTGGTTGATTGATTAGTAGTGTTTAATTCTCTTTTTTTATAAGTTAATTTTATATTCAAATATTTATTTTATTTTATGCAGCAAGCAAATAACAAAAAAAAAAAAGAATATATTTCTATGTTAAATGGTAGGAGGACTTACTTCAAAGGCCTTTAAAATAAAAAAAATCATAAAATGTATTTATGTATTTATATTTGACTAGCAGAAAATTTAAATTTATAGATTCGAAAAAAAATATAAAATGAATTTTTGGATTAAATGATGCAGGGTTGCTGTTATGCTTTATATTTTATATCAATTTCATCTTTAAATTGTTTCCTTTTCTTAAATAACAATCAAATTTTTTAGTACGAACTGAACCTAGTTTTTCCTAAATCAAGTCAGGATTACTTCAAAAGAATCAAGCCGAACAAACTTATTATTTTTAGAGATATTTTAACATTTAAAAACAGTGCCCCGATGGCCTGGATGGTAGCGCGCTGGTGTTGCAGTTCGAAGAGACCCAGGTAGGCAATTTTTCCTAAAGATCAGTTGCTAGAGTTAAATTTCTTAACTAAGTTTCACACTTTAAAAAAAGTTTTACACTTTAAAAAAATGCCTTGTTGTCGATTATAAAATTTTTTCAATGAAAATTTTAAAAAAAATTTTAATTAAATTATTTCATGGAATAAGCGAATTGCTTGATAGCTTATAGTCTAAACATTGTTTTAATTAAATCGACAAGTTTTTTAATTGAAAATGATTTTTATTTTTTTTTGTGTTTGTTCCATTTTAATTACACATTTTTAAGTGATACTATCAATTTGTTTGCAGGCTGAGAATCAATGCAAATTAAATTGGGATTACAAATTTCCTGATTGAAATCAGTTTTGTATTTTTTCTGTGTAGGGAAGTCGATACAATTGTTAAAATGTTGTTAGTTTTCTGTTTCGAAAACTAATTAAACTATCTACTTTAAGTGCACCAACAATAATTATACTATTTACGATTCGAAAACAACATGCCTAGATCAGATAACTGGGTAACCAAAAAGGCGAATGTTTACTCTTCATAAATACGGCACTGTCGAATATAGCGCTCTTACTTTTATGTATTTGTTTTTGTTTTCAACAATAATTGTTTCTAAAATATTTTTTTTAAAACGATACAACAGAGTAATGAATTGAACTAATATATTTTTCTTTTCCTATTTAGTTTCTTGTCTCCGTTTAGTTAAAATTTTTAAAACAGAAACCTTTGAGTTGCATACACGCGCAGTCAAATTGATATTACAATAAAAAATTTGTTAAACAAATAAAAAATACACTTAAAAATTATAAAAAAATTTTTAAATCATACATTGTGATCTACATATGTATGTTTGTACAAAACTAAACTCTCTTTGCAAAACACAAACTTGCAATCTCATATTGTTATCAAAAATAATAAGTAGGGTTTTTTATTTCCCGCACTTTTTGGTTTCTCCAGAAGGCGGGAATTTTTTTAAAAATTTCAGTGATCCCGCTTCACAGTAATATATACAACTAAATTTGCTTAAGACTACTTGAAAACTCAGATTCACTTAAATGGACACGTTAAGAAGCAAAACTGCCGTTTCTGGTCTCCAAAAACCCTCAATTGAAACATCAAACACCATTGCAGTGTCCCAGGGTAACTGTTTGGTGGTTTAAAAACTCTGGAGGTCAGGCGACGAATGTTAACGCCAAACACTAAAGTCGCAAAATTGCGGGAATCTTTTTGCTAAGCCTGCGAGCTCATCCACCGTACTTTTCTCACACGTGGTTTCAACAGGTTGGGGCGACTGCACACACAGCTAGAGCTTCGATGAATTTTCTTAGGGATAATTTCCCCCAAAAACTGATCAGTCGCTTTAGGGATATCCCATGGCTACCGAAGTTCCCCGATCTTACTCCCATGGTCTTTTTTTATAGGGCTACCTCAAAGAGAGAACTTATAGTTACGATCCCCAATCTCTTGTGGCTTTAAAAGAAAATATTTGTCGAGAAATCAGCTCAATTGAATCAAGTTTACTGCAGCGTATGGGGCAGAACATAAGGCTCCGTTTTGAACAGTGTGCTCAGCTCGACGGAAGACATCTGGTTGACATACCCTTTTAAAAAAAAATCCGCATTTCTGTTCCATCGTTCAATGCTCTTAATAAAACTTCGTGCCAATTGAAAATATAAATCTACCACCAGACATCCTGATCTTCAGTTAAACAACGATGTTTGCGAACGAAGGGAAATTTATTTGTTAAAAAACACCCATGCAGTTGAATTTAAATAATAAAAAAGGATACCGATTTCAATTAAATATCATGAAGAATGAATTTCTTTTTGAAAATATAATCAAATAAACAAAAATGTTTTAGCTGTTTTATTTCCGTAAAAGAATCGAATTAGTAGTAAACAGCTGTTCGAACCAAACTTATAGGCATCACTGTACTTGATTATAGATGACTGACCATTACGCGATAACCAAAGAAACCAATTGAGTTTTGGTTTTTATGATAACAGTTATGGTTATAGGGCTGTGGTAAGTCACATATAATTGAACCTTTACTAATTATTTAATTTCCCTTGATCCGCTTAGAAAATCCTGGGAAAGCGGGATATAATATTAAATAAAATTCCCCGGAAATCCTCGAGGCGAAACATCCCGTAACAAATTATAACCATAAGTAAATCTGTAATCCTCACAAATTTATTTTAACCTCTGCTTTTAAGTGATCACTTTAGTATTCTATTAAATTTAAAATATATTCAACTGATACAATAACAAATTATAGGCTGTAATTGCCAATTTATTCGAATAGTAAAGGGTCAATGTACGCGACAACGTGTGGCCATAAGCAGATTCAGCTGCTTAATCATCTTAAGCCACAAAAAAATTGTTGATAAAGTTAGTTTATAGATCGCAACAGCATTTTCTAATTGGTTTTTAAGTGTAAGCAGCTTTGCCAGACTAAACATTTTAGCAAATTCTTGAGGATCTTTAGTTAAAATAGAATTTGAAGATCTTATTTGATTATTTTTGAGATTTTTTAAGGTTTAGTTTTAAAAATTTATTGATTGTATTAACCTGTCTTAGCTTAACGCTAGCTCAACATAAAAACTGCATATTGTACAGAATCGCTCGCTACCTGCTAATTTACAAATAAAAATGAAACATTGAATTTGTTTAGAGATTAATAATATTTGCAAAATAAAAACTTAGTAAATCGTGCTTATAGATGCAAATTTTTAAGGTCTTTTTTCACATTTAAAACTCATTTTGAATTTAGAACTTTAAATGCTAAAAATTTAATCAGTGATTAATAGGCATTAAAAATAATTTAAAGATATTTTTCAAAAATGAAGGTTACCTTTTGACGAATTTATATTTTTCGCAAAACTTCTGGCACCACTGACCTTAGTTGTTAGTTTTTTGTTACAGCTGAGTGAGGTTTTAAATTCAATATTTAATCTCTGTCTATTTAACAATAAAAAATTAATTGAAATACTAATTTATTTGCAACTGCTACGGCATGACAATCGATAATAACAGAAATTACGAATAAATAGCTTTTTTTAACATAATTTGTTATTAAGATTAATGTAATAGTTGTTAGTAGTTACCCAGCAAAAAATTCACTTTTAAACTTGTTTGTAATGACTTCAATAATTCATTATTTTGTAGCCTTAATTGCCACTTTTCTTCTATTTGTTATTAAATTTGTAATGACTTCTTAAAAGCGCGTTATTATTTGAAAAATAATTTAAACTTATGATAATTATTATTATAAATGAAGTCTGTTTGAATTACTTCAACAAATCTAGCAGAAAAAAACTTGTTGTTTTATTCTGTTATTTTACATTTAAAAACAAAGTATCTCGCTGGCCTAGAGGTAGCGCGCTGGTGCTTGAGTGCTGAAAGTCCCTGGTTCGTACAAAAAATTTAATTTTTAAATTAAAAATATTAAATATCTATAAAATAAAAATAAAATTAAAAAAAGTCTTCTTCTTTTTTTAAAACTATTTGCAACTGCTTATTTTTTACATTAAATCATTAAAAATAAAAGTACTTATTTTTTGGGGTATGAATACCAAATTAATATCGGACTCGTTTTGGGACATCACTAATAAAAAAAAATTACTTTTTAAAGTCGAATTGTAAGTAGTGCTTAACGATAATTCGACTTACTTTTCTACTTATTTTGTAAGTAAAGTTTTTGCTGGGTTACAACAAGCAATTGTATGAGTTTTAACATTTACAAATTCTTATCTTCCTCGTTTTTGGTCAGTTAAATTTTAAAACTTTGGTTAACCCACAAAAATACTTATAATAGAAACCATGTACTAATGAGTACTATAGTACAGTTGTTGATTACTTTTATCAACTATAATAGAAATAAATTGAAAAATGGCCCGCTTGTATAAAGAGCACCATTCCCCTTGCTCCTTCCTATACAACAAAGTTTTCTTTCTAAATTTAGAAATCATTCCTAAACTACCTTCTAACAATTTTGAAGTCGGGATGTATCGTAGCAGATTCCAAAAAAGGGGTAATTTTTAATGAAGGCTATCACTCCTCTTGCTTCTTTCCAACTAATTTCCAAATGTACACAGAAAAAAAACGCAATCTAAAATTAAGAATTTTATTCTTTAATTTATCAAAAATCGTACTTGAAATTTTTAAGAACGATCCGTACTTAGGTTTTCTAAACCAAGTCTATTTGGTATTATTTCAATAAATCAAGCAGAAAAACATTTTGTTATTGAATATAACAATTTTGAAATATTATTCAGAATATGATCAGTTTTATTAGTTTATTAATAGGATTTGTTGTAGGTTAAGTTTTTCTATATGCATTTCATTGGCTCTTACACCAAATCGTCATTAGACTAATGAACATTCTTTGCGTCTACATAATAGCTTCAATAAACTTACTGAGAATTACTATATGCAAACCAAAACATACAAGATTTCTTTTAAAACCCCAACAGACTATTTTTCGTTTTTAGCTGTTTTGATTTAATATATTTTGAAATTTAAAAAATAAAGTGTCTCGGTAATCTATATGGTAGCGCGCTGGTGTTGCAGTTTGAAGAGTCCCAGGTGCAAGTACAGGAACAAATTTTTAAATAATTAATATTTTATATTTATGTATAAAATGAAAATAAAATATAAAACTCTTCTTCTTTCATAAAGCTTCGTTAGTCAAAAAAAAAAAAAAAATTTTTATTTTTGGGCTTATCTCTTTTACGCTTAAAATTATCTTTTTAAGCTTAAATCAAGTACGGTTTCGCACCTACTAATAGTTAAAAATTAGTTTTAAATAATTTAGACTTGCTTTAAGGAAATCCGTACTTGTTTTAAAAAAGCTCGCAGTCACCGTACTTTTTACACCGCAACGTCTTTAGAAGAGATTACTTGATTTATTTTTTGTGTGTAGATATCGCAGTACGATTACTTTGTAGAAGTCGATAGCTTCTATAGTTTTCGAGGTATTGTGTGTTTATACAAATGGTTCTTTTAAATGGGGACTAAATCCTTCCTTCCTACCTCTTCGTAAATAATTTTTAAAGGATCTGGAGGTTTTAAAAAGCGAGGTTCCTAGGAGCACTTTTGATAGGTTGACACCATAAAGTGATTCGTCGGATTTGACTTTACTCCGGAAATTTGATTTCAGATCCAGATTAATGGGCTTGCAAATGAATATTGTAAAAATTTTAATCAGAATGACAAACTTATTATATCCGTATTACTATGTGAAGGTTAATTAAATTAAATATTTTAATAAATGATTTTAAATTATTCTTTACATTTATAAGCTATTTTTTGAACAGTGACATAATTTTAAATAATGCTACGACAAGGTGTCTGGCGGCAAATATATATATTTTTTAAATACGATTATTTCAAAAAGTAATAAACGGTGCGGATGGAAAGTGGTGTTGTTCGAATTATCGCTTTTGCGGATTTGTCAGTCACGATTTCAAAGTGGTCGACGAGTAAGCATAGCGCGTGTGCTGTGGAGACATATTTTAAGAGTAATAACTCTTACGTAATTACTTGTCGAAAATTTTGTTCAAAGTTTGGTGTTCGGCGAATATGTGATGGGCCGAGTGTTAATTTAATTCGCTCGTAGGTGCAGAGATTCCGCGCAACTGCTTTGGCTATGAGTGTCCAACGGCTATGGCCCAGTCGATCTTCAAGGACTCCCGAAAACATTGAACTGGTTGAAAGTATACGTAAAAATCCGCGACTCACTGGGATATTCAAAAGTGATTATTCATTAAATTTTTCAAAAGCATCTGAAGTTCCATTCTTTTAAAATTCAAATCGTTCAAGAACTAAAAGATAGAGACCCTGACTTATGAAAAAATTTTTGTAAAATGATGTTGGAGCATTTTCGCACTGTAAATCACATTTTTGGAGCAGCGAGGCTCACTTTCACTTAAGCAGCCACGTCAACAAGAAAACTGCCGTTACTGGTCTCCAAGAACCTACACCCCCAATTGAAACATCAAAAACCATTTTATTGACCCAGGGTAACTGTTTGGTTTGCCTTATCCACGCATGAGATATTTGGTCCATTTTTTTCGAAAATTTCCGAGGCCAGGCGACGAATGTCAACTGTGAAAATTATCGTCGCATGATTGCCGAATTCTTTTTGCCAAACCTGCCAGCTAATCCATTGTAATCTTCAAACGTGGTTTCAACGAGATGGGGTGACTGCACAGACAGCCAGAGCTTCGATGAATTTGCTTCGGGAAAATTTCCCCCAAAAACTGATCAGTTGCTTTGGAGTCATTCCATGGCCACCAAGGTCGCCCGATCTAACTCCGATGGATTTTTATTATGGGGCTACCTCAAAAAGAGGGTTAATAATGATAATCTCCAATCTCTTGTAGCTTTAAAGAAAAATATTCGTCGAGAAATCAGCTCAATTAAACCAAGTTTACTGCAGCGTGTGACGTACAGCTTAAGGCTCCGTTTTTAAGTCTGTTTAACTCGACGGAAGAAATCTGGATGACATACTGTATAAGGAATAAAATCCTCATTTTAATTCTGTCGTTCAATGCTCTTAATAAAACTTTGTGTCAGTTATTACTTATTTAATTAAAATTAGTAAATATAAATCTGCCAACAGACACCCTGTATAATCTGACATCTACTGTAGAGAAAAAACATTCGCCCTCTCTCTTTAGCTATCATGATTCATGAGGTTTAGAAACCGCATCATTACCTAGAGACCATACACAGAAAAAACTGAGTTGTAGAATCAGTAACAAATTTCAGAGAATCAGTAAATATTTTGTCTGGCTGAGGACCTACAACGAAAGTTGTAAATTTAGACAAACAATTTTGCAAGAATTTTAGTTTCTGTTAAAAAATTTTGCTGAGCTGGTTAAATATTTTATTTGTCTAGGCGAAAATTTTGTTTGATTTAAAAATCAAATAAAAATATTATTAGAGACTATTAAATAAATTGACTAAAAAAATAAATTATTTTGAACAAGAATTTGTTTGAAAAATTTTTTTTGTAGTTTTTTGTGTGTAAATATTAACCTGCCTGAGAAGTTCGATAAAAGAACCACTTCCAAATGTAAAAAAACTGGTTTGTTAAGGGATAAGTTTGTCTATAAGAATTTTATTAATAAAATCTCAGTGTCGTTAAAAAAATTTCGGACAAATCAAATATTGTGTTTACATTTTTAAATTTTTTTTTTATAATTTTCAACATTTAAATGATTATTGTCAAACAGCACCTGCTTGGATCCTTTGTGTCTATTCTTTGAGAAAACTAATATAAAATTTTAAATTTTATTGTTTTTTTATTATCTAAAGTACTTTAAAAGAAAATGTATAAATTTTAAGACCAATTAATATTTTGACCTTAAGATAAATTAAAAAATAAAACTTTTTTTAATGTTTTTATTTTCGTTTCGGCCAATTGGGCCTAAATTCGATTTTGTAAACAAAATATTTTTATTATTTAATTTTCCAAAGTTTCGTCAATATTTTAATGACTTTCGCATGAGATTTTGTCCATTTAAGATTAGAAAATAAGACATTAAAAATCATAACAAATTAAGAAAAAAACATATTCTGGCAAAAAATTATTTTTTTATGTACAAATTTATAAACTAAAGTTAAATTAACTAAAACAAAAATACATATTATGTTAATATTTTTAAAAAATTATCTTTTAAAAAAACATTATTTGACCCAGGGATTTTTGCTGCTTTTTTGCAAAAATTTCGAAACCGGTTTTCTAAAAAACCATTTTACTAGGCCGTTAACTAGTTTATATTTACATTTGTGTATAAAAATTTTTGTTTAATTTTTTATTTTAATAATTATTAATGTCGAATAACAAAACAGGTATTTAAATAAACGTTTGACTAAATTTGTTGTTACCATGCGTACCTGGAACACAAATTTAAATTTATGTTAAAGGTTGTATTACTAGAACAGGTGATTATCTCGTGTAGAAATAAATACTCATAACGCTACCAAACTAAATTTATTAACAGTAAAATCGATGTTTAAACACCTAAATTGCTACTTCTTTAGCTTAATTTTATTTTTTTTAATAGAGTGTTAAATGCAAAATAGTAACATCTATGAGCAATAAAAAGTAAATCTTTCATTGTTTTCTAAACAATTTTTATCCAGAATCTCTATTTTTATACCCTTCACATAAGTGATAA
Organism: Melanophora roralis; assembly: GCA_963583895.1. Lineage (NCBI taxonomy): Eukaryota > Metazoa > Arthropoda > Insecta > Diptera > Rhinophoridae > Melanophora > Melanophora roralis. Next base: position 35,615,261 of record OY757189.1, on the reverse strand, counting down.
GGGCACATTTAAGTTTGCCATTCTGTTTGTAATTTATTTATTATCCTTTTGCGACCCCATTAAGTATATCTGGATGCCTATAGATATAAAAGGCGATTTAGCCATGTACGTCTGTCCGTGTTGTGGTTGAAATCAGAAATATCTGCGAAAAATTGCTATTGGAATTAAGCAAAATCTGACCGATATTAGTATAAGCCAAAAACCAAGACTACCTCTGTTTATTTCTCTAAAATTTTTAGATAAAAACTTCTACAACTGCCCCGGAGCTGCCCAGTACATTGTGCACTGTAATATCGATGCCCATTAATTTTCCCCATGGAAATTTTTTTGGTACATATTAAAGCTTCAATTATACATGCCATAACAGAATGCCATAGCCATCACCATTGTCATAAAAGCCAAAACTCAATTGGTTTCTATTGTTATGGTTATGGCGCAATAGTTAGGTTAGGTTAGGTAGAACAGGCAGCCATTGAACGAAAGGATACAGCTCACTTGGGTCCGCTTAATTCGGTCCCTTTGTGTTACCTGGAGAGGCAGATAGAATAGGTTGAAATGGAAGGAAAGAAGAAATTTAGAGAAGGATAAGAAAGAAAGAAAGAACAGAAAATGAAGCAAACTTACCAGGGTCTCTGGTGGGAATCGAACCCACAACCCCCAGACTGGTAGACTCGTGCACTTACCACTGATCTACCGGGGCACCCGGCGCAATAGTAAGTCACCTATAATTCAATACAGTGCTGCCCATAAGTTTTCTGTGGTTATAGCTATGTAATGTATAATTGAGCCTTTACACCCTATCTCCGCCCCCTAGCAGGGTTGCCTTACAAATCTTCATTTTTAAAAATTTTTTTAAATCACTTCCACTGCTTCTACAAAACTGAAATGTAAGACCGACCCCGAAAATTTTTGTGAATCATACTCATCATCTACATATCTTCAGCCCCTTCTCCACGCCGTAAGGGGGTTGCCATGAAAAATTAAAAAAAAAAGGTAAAAACCCCTACAACCCCTAGAAACCCCGGAGTCGCCCCTAGAGAAATAAAATGTATCACAGACTAATTTTAATTTTCCCTCCCAATCGCCTTACTAGAACATACTTACCTCTTATCTCTATCACCTAAGGAGGCTGTCATACAAAACTTTAAAAAATTATAGTTAAAAACCCTACAAATTTTGTAAAATAAATGAAGGATAAAAACCCCTAATCAACCTAAGAGGGTTAAAATAAGATACCGACCCTAATTTAAAAATTAAAAATATTTCATAAATAAAAAAACGGATAAAAATAAAAAAGCGCTCGGGGTTTCAAAAGTCCAAAGTGTAGGGTATCTAAGATTCGGCACAACCGAATATAGCGCTCATACTTGTTTTTATAAATAACAACATATATTTTTTTACTTTCATCTAGTTTAAAGAAAGTTTATTTTATAAACGGAATGGATAAACTGAAAGAAGGGCAAATAATAAATAATTTGGTCCTTATTAAAAAAAATTACGAAAAAAATTTAACAAATTTTACTTTTTGTTTACTTAATTGAATTTTAACCTTTTAATCTCAAAAAATGAAAAAAGTACCAGAGATGTGAAAAAGTACTTTTTGTCAAATTAGTTAACTTTGGACCTCAATCAAGGTCAACAGATCTTAACTTCACATTTCTAGAATAATAATTAAAAAAATAAATCCAAGAAATTACCAAATTTATGAATATAATAACTTGTTTCCAAAATGGTCATCCTAAACTACAAAAAAATTCCATTTGCCTTTTTAGCTAAATAGGCGTTGTTTACAGCCAAAAGCACTACCACCGATCAAAAGTACTGATGAGGAAAATCTGTAGCTGGTTTCGCAAATGGATTTCTTTTGACTAGTATTAGCAGAAAAATTGCTTTTTTAATTTAAGTTTCTTTCAAAATTAATAGGAAATATTTATTTATTTTGAATATACAAAATGAACTAAGGTCAAAATAATAAAAAGCTAAAATTTGTCTTAAAACAATAAGTCTAACTAAAGTTCAACAAAAATTACAAAGTATATTAACGCATACACGTAGGGTTGCCAGACGGGCCTGATTTGGTCTGATTTTCAAGTTTTTTAATGCGCGTCAAGTGTAAAGTGAAAAAGTAATCTGTCAAGTTTTGTTGTAAGTTAATTTGTTTCTCAAGTTTATTCTAGCCATGTAATAATACTTAAAGAAGTATGTCTAAAAAATAAATCTAAAACCCATATTTTTATAACAAACTCAAGTACACACAAAAAATTCTATAGGTTATATTTCCTAAAAACATAGTATAAATTCAACTAAAAAAAAAGGGTAGAATGGCAGTAACTATGTTCTTGAGTTAATATGCCTTAAATATAAGTTGGTTCCCATGTTCGAAAAATCAACTAAAAAATTTGTCAAAGTTACTTACAAACTTTATTAAACTAACAACGATAGAAAATTACATTGCCCTTATAATTTTAGCAAATTTTACTTTTTTTAAATTAGCTTATCTCAAAACCAAACTTAAATGTTTTTATTTTGATACACAATATTTTATTGAAAATTTTAGAAACAAAATCTTCCAAATTATGCTTTTAACTTTATTTATACAGGCATGCTCTAGAGGTTATTTTGTTGCGAAAGTTGAAATAAACGCGAAAAATCCTTTTAAAACTTGAAAAAAACTACAACAGTTAGAAGCCATTTATTTCTTTTATTTTTCGGGTGCCGTCAAAACAAAATTAATCTCTAGAACATACCTGAGAGGAAAGCCATGACTGGATTTTACAGGAAATCTTGAATTCTCTATTTCCGGAAGCAGATTAACAAGGTCTGAATTTTTAGGAGCCGAACTTGCCATTAGTATGTTACTACATTGCTTCTTGAACAGGCTGGAAACAGTTCTGTTAATAAGAAAATTGTTTTTTTTTAAAACTTAGGGGGCAACAAATAAGTTAGATTACTTTCTTTTAAAATCTTCTTCAGGAATTCCTTCTGCATTTTCTAAAAAAAAATCAAATTCAAAATTTTTTTATCATTTTTTTTAATAAAATTTTTTTACGTACCTTCATTTTCTAAAAAATTTTTTACCATTGACAACTAAATACAAAAACAAATAGTAAAAAATTATTTCGAAGACGATACCTAATTCACTTTGTAACGTTAGCTTGGAATTTTTGTAATATGCGATTTGAAATCGTCTATTTGGCTTAGTTAGTAAAACTTAGTTTTTTCTGTTCATACAAAAAGAAATTAACTAACGAAGCTTAGTCAATATAACCTCTATTATTTTTTTGTGTCTAGGGACTAATGAGATACATTTTTTTTCTGTGCACTTAAAATTTAAAAAATATAGTTCTCTTTCAGTACAATTATAATTACCCCATTGCTCAACACTAGTAAATTGATATCATTGAACAGCTGATTTCAATACGTACATTAAAGCTTTTGGAAGTAAAAAATGAGTTTATATTTTTGTTTGTTAATTTGTTTCTGTTAATTTTACTTTTTTTGGTATTTTTGTTTTTATTCTAATAATTTTTATGAAAAAAATAAACAATTAAATAAAAAACAATAGTATGGGTGTTTTTATTTATCAAGTTATTTTTTTTTTAAAATCAAGTTTTTTTTTTGGTCAATGTCAAGCTTTTTGGCGAATTGGATCTGGCAAGCCTACATACACGGCACATTTCAATTTAAGTTCATTTTTCATTGATAGAAAAATAAAATAAAAACTTCAAAATAAAGAATCGGGATCTAATTATTGTACCAAGATATGTAACATACAATAATCAAGCCTTTTATTTCATCTGATAAATGGACAGCGCTCAACACTTGGTTAGTGTTGCCAAAGAGCCGTTAATACAAACAAGAGGTAAAGAGGTCAAAATAGAGTAATATTTCGATTTTTTAGCCCAAAATGCTTTTTCGAAGAAGAAATTTGTATAAGGGCTATGCCAAAAATGGACCCATCTTCTCTAAAAACAATAGATTTTGTGCCAGCGCCAAAAAATAATCTGTTCTTAATTTCATAAAAATATCCTTTTAAAAATGCGACCTGTAGCGTGTTTATAAGAATACAAAAATACCCATCCAGACGGACGAACGGAGATGCTTAAATCTACTTAGGAAGTGATTCTGGGCCGATGGTGAGTCTCAGAACATTTCTTCTGTGCGTTACAAATATCTGCGCAAACGAATAATACCCCTACCAAGTATGTGGTGTGGGTATAAAAACTAACAAAAACTAAAAAGATATTCCGTTTGCCTTTCTGAATAACATGTAAGTTAAATAAGTTTTGCTTTTTAATGCATTCTACTCTGCTAGTATCGGTAAAAAACTTGCTGTTTTAAAATAAAGTAGTTTTCAAAATGAATAGAAAAGATTATAATTTCTTTAACTAAAAAGAAATAAAATTCAAAATCCACTAAAGCCATAACAACCCAGCAAAATCTTTACTTACAAAATAAGTAGAATTATCGTTAAGCACTACTTACAATTCGACTGTAAAAAGTACTTATTTTTGTTCGCTATATCCCAAAACGAATCCGATATTATTTTGGTAGTCATACCCCAAAAAATAAGCACTTTTATTTTTGATGATTTTATTTAAAAAATAAGTAGTCGCAAATAGTTTCAAAATAAGAAGAAGACTTTTTTTAAATTTAATTTTTATTTTACAGATGCTTAATACAAGTTTTGTTCTGCTTGATTTGTTGAAGTAATCCGAATAGACTTGATTCATAATAATAATTATCATGAATTTAAATGATTTTTCAAATCATAACGTGCTTTTAATAAGTCATTACAAATTAAATAACAAATAGAAGAAAAGTGGCAATTAAGGCTTTAAAATAATGAACAAAGGAAGTCATTACAAAAAAGTTTGTAAGTGATGTTTTTGCTGGGAATGAAAAAAAAAATTTAAAAATTTAAAAATTGCCTTAAAACGGGTTAATAAGAAAAATTTCCAAAATTTCTTGTGGTGTCTTTCTTTTCCTAATAAGTTAAAAAAATAGAGTTTAGCCCTTTTTATATTGAATCACCGATATATAATACCATTTTTATAATTCCTTATTTACCAGATTTTTTCAAAAAAAAAAAAGTTAATAAATATCTTCTGGTTAGTTTCTGGCAACACTAATTGGATTACCCAGACTTTTAAATGTTTGAAAAGAATCTCAATTCGTTGACAGCAGATTACATTAAAAAAGTTTTTAATCTTTAAAAAGTGTTTGTCTGGATGGCTACTACTGGCACGAACGAAAAAACAAAGAAATAAACTTCTTCATAATTACCTAAAGTGTCGTTAACATAAAGCGTTTATTAAAGAAGTCTCAAATCTTAACACAATCAACAGGGTTCTTTGAAGTATATTTATTCTACTTAATATCATGTGGGAAATTATCTTATTTTAACAAACTTTTCGAAGAGTCTCACAGACATGTTTGACATGCCAAATTGAAAATATATTTACTTCGAAATAAAATAAAAAAAAAAAAAAATGTCATTAATTTTAGTTCTTATTTCGGATGTTTTATTTTAAGAAAAATTACAATTTCTTTCAATAACTAGTCAACATGAAAAATTCTATGAAAAAATAATATTTAGGTATTGAAAAAACTAATTTTAAATATTATAATTAATGATGAACATTTTTTAAAGACTTCCTAATGAGACGACTATGTGTCTGTTTGTCTGTCTGTCCGACTCTTTTAAATTTTTTTTATGACGTTATTTTTTCGGATTTTAAAGTCATAGCAATGGGAGCCATAGGTTAAAGAAGAGTACGCCCCAAAAAATTATAATAAATCGTTGGAAAGTAGTAAGTAAATGATTAAATAAATTAAGGTTTCCACAAAAAACAAAAAAACTTTTAACTATTTGCAATTATTTGCCTTAAAAGTGCCACACCAGCACACAACAACTACCCCTCAGAAACATACAACTCTGATTGCATGGAAAATATTAGTTTCGATGCTAAATTGGGTCAAAAAATTACTTTATATATATTTTTTATTTTCTGTTCCTTTTTTAATCTTTCTTCTTTAAATTTTTTTGATTTACTTTGACTTTTGCTTTTTGAATTGAGTTTTTTTAATAAGCAAGCAGCTCAAGTTCAAATTCTAGACGAGCACAAAAATATCTCTTGTTGTTGTTCAGGTTTTTAATTATTTTAAGCAATTAAGGTGTGTAAAATATTAAAAGTCTGTAAAGCGTTTAATTGAAAAATAGTAACCATTTTTCAGTTTTTACAACTTAGGTAATTGATGTAACCATTTTGGCGAGAGGTGCAAATTTAAACAATTTTTTGCTTGAGTTAATCATTTTTGGTAATTAAACCCCTTTTTTTTAATTTTTTCTGTGTACTTTAAAGTGCTACATTTGCAGCACAAAAATGTAAGGAAGGAGAATGGAGAGAAGTATCCCTCATACAAACAAAGAAACTTAAAAAATTTTAAATGCACCATATCTCAAAAACTATTACAACTATCGATATCCAACCTGCTACACTGTAATTCTAATATGATATTAATTTTTGAAAAAAAAAATAAAACGGGATTGCAAGCTGCATAAGATTCAGCTGTATAAAGCGCTTTCTTTTGTTTTTTAACCCTTCTTTTTCTAACAAATTAAGTCCCAGTTTCAAAAACTATCAAAACTCTTAAATAAGTAGAAAAATATATTTTAAAATTTTTAAACACTCTTGAAAATTTGGGCTTAACTAGACAGGCTTATAATTTCCGTAGAAGCCCTCTTTTTATGGGTAATACCTAGCCCATATGCTGTCAAATAAAAAAAGGTAAAAGAATTTCAAAGTAAAAAAAAATCAAATCGAATTTTTTTCGTTTCGTTTCATTTAAAATGTCGAGTATTTTTTTTATTTAACTGCGTTGTGTTGAAATTTCCACAATTAAAAATGGCACGAAAACTTTATATTAAAAGCAACAACGTGGAAACTCTTAGCAATTTTACCGTTTTTTTTTTGCCATTTTTCGTTTTTTTAAAAATGAGAGACGGCCCCAATTCGAAAAATGAAAAAAACCCATTTTGAAAATTTAAAATGGCCCCAAAATTAGGAAAATGGATCCAAAAAATAAGGAACTTTTAAGAGAAAGAAAAATGATGAAATGAGAAATGGCCCCAAAAATAATTTAAAAAAACGAATAAAATGTAAAAAACCTCCAGAATTAAAATTGTAAATTGCTTTACGTTTTAATAAAAATGGAACAAGTTTTAGTAAACAAAGCTTATTTTGGAAAGGTGTCAAAGCCGTCGCACTGTGGGTTGAAATGGTTCGAAAGTGACGCTTAATTGAATTTTTAAAATTAAGTTTTTGTATTAATATTTGGTGTCGGATAAAACTAAATAAAATTCTACATCACTATGTAAATTTTCAAGCATCTATCTTGTCAGCTAAATCCGTAGTGACGTGTCAAAGTAAAAAATTTTTTGCAATTTTTTTAAAAAGCGAAAAAAGTAAAATTTTGCATTAAACGAGTTCGTAATTTCCAAATTTAACGTTAACAAAGTGTTATTTTAAGAATGAAACCTTCAACCTCAGGTATTAAAGTGTACAAAAGTGATGTAGTATTTTTGAAAATATGTGTGAAAATATTTTTGACGATTTTTTTAAAAAAGGTCAAAAATTGGCCTATTTTTGATGTTCTGTGAACCATAACTTCTAAGTTAGTTAAGGTTGGGTTTTGAATCTTATATTTTCTAAAAGTATGGAATCTTAGCTTAATAATACAAAAAAAAATTTTTGCGATTTGTTGCTCAATTTACGTTTTTCTGTTTGAAGTCGTGTTTTTTCAAAGTCATGTATTTAACAAAACTAACGTGTATTTTGTTTTGCTATAGTAATTCGTTCAATGTTTACTATTGTTGTTATTGTTGTCGAAGGATTTTAATTTCAATGGAGATAGGTGCGTGAACAAGTTTCAGCCATCTTTATTCACGAGAGTGTTAAAATGGTTTTGTATGACTCCTACAATACATAAATTTTAAACTCATTGCTACGAAATCATAAAATATGCCCCTTTACCGATTGGAGAACTTTCAGAAGAAGCTCAGGAAGACAGAAATAAGGATTTTAAAAATTATAGGGAACACTTTGCTTGCAAATGCAGCCGAGAAAAGTCGAATGAAGATATTTTAAATAGATTTTTTCTTAGTTCAGATCCATTCATATCTAGTATTAATAAACAAAATGAGCGAAAAGAAAAGCAACAATTACCAAATTCCGAACTTCAGCTTTTGCTATCGCCTATTATTTTTCAAGAATTACATGAAAGTGAGAGTAATGATAGCAAAGATTATGATGATGAAGGTGAGGATGAACATGATATAGTTTCTTTTTAAGTGTTTGACAATTATTGATAAACAAAAAAAAATTATAAAAATTTATTTCGTTACTTTTTTAAAAAAGTTGTAAAATTCTCGAAATCCTTCAAAACCCAAATTCAGACTTTAAATTAAACTTATATTCATATTTATGCAAAATACATACTTATTTTTTTATTTTTTGGAAAGAAGACAATATAAGCTTTTGTTTGCTTCTCATTTCTTAAAAAAATGACTTTCAATTTAAAAATTAAGGCGAAAATTCAGAAACAAACTATAATTTTCCGAAAAATAAAAACGCCTATGAAATCGTAAAAAAAATTTTTTTTCCGTGTATCTTTTTTTCGTAATATGCCTTTTTATGCATATTTAACGATTTAAAAAAAAATTTAAATAATTTAAATTACGGCTCCCATGAATTAATGGCTACTTTCGGTGTCATCGAACCCACTGTGCGGTGGAATCCACTAGAGTTAAAATCCATTGCGCACATTTTTGAAAGTTAGTTTGAGGCCATTTTTAATTTTCTGTATTTGGGGCTGTTTATTCCTCCCTTTTAAAAATCATTTTTTTTTAGTATTTTTTTTCAGTTTTTTTAAACCTATTTTTCATTTCTGAAATTTGGGTAATTTTTTATTTTAGAAATTAGGAACATTTTTAATTTAGTAATTTGGGGTTACTGTTGATTGGGGCCGTTTTTCAAGGAGTACTTTTAAAGCTCTTTAAAAAAATTAACCATTGATTCAAAACAAGAAATAAATAAAAACAAATAAATAAAAAAAAATATTTTTTTTTGATTTTTATCGCACAAAATACGCATTGCATATCTAAAAAAAAAATAAGCAGAAACAACACAAAACTTAAAAAAAAAATTAAAAATTTAATCAAATAAAAAAAGAACAAGTAAGGCTGTGCCGAATTTTAGATACCCTTCACATAAGACTTTCAAACCTCGATTTTTTTTTCCTTTTATTAGTTTTTTTATTAATGTCACATTTCTAATTTTTAAATAGGTGTCGGTGTCATATTTTAAAACTCTGAGGGAGATTAGGGCAGCTGTAGGGGGTTTTACATAATTTTTTTCAAATTTTGTAACGACTTTTATTTAATTTTTTAAAATTTTGTATGGCAACTCCCTTAGATGATAGGGATGGGGGTCTGTGATACATTTTCTTCCTCTAAGGGCGACTCCGCGGAAGTTGTAGGGGTTTTTACCTTTTTTTTAATTTTGTATGGCTATCCCCCCTAGGTCGTGGAAATAGGGTGTAAGCATGTTCTAGAAATATGTTTGGGAGGAAAAAATTAAAGGGGGCTGTGGTACATTTTATTCCTCTAGGGGCGACTCCGAAGAAGTTGTAGAAGGTTTTACCATATTTTTTTTTTAATTTTGTATGGCAACCATGTTAGGAGCTGGAGATAGAGGGTATCTATGTTTCACAAAAATGTTTGGGAGGACAAATATTTTGAGATTGGTATTACATTTTACCTTTGTAGGAGAACCCTAGAAGCGGTGGGAGCGATTTAAAAAAAATAAAAAAATGAAAATTTGTTTGGCAACCCTGCCAAGGAGGCGGAGATAGGGTAAAGGTTTGTTCCAAAAAAATGTTTGTAGGGAGAAGTTAATGGAAATAAGTCTTACATTGCACTTTGTGCGGGGGAACTCCAGGGCAGTTGTTTAGGTTTTTATGTAGAAATTTTACAAAAATAAACAGAGGTAGTCTTGATTTTTTGCTTATGTCTCGTTTAGTTATCGAATGATTTAGCTGGATTTCAATAACGGTTTTGTTGCAGATATTTCTGATAGTTTGATACCATTTACGTGTCTATGCGACATCTAAGGGGCTTCAGAAAGTTAATTTCAACCCTAACACGGACAGACGGGCATGACTAAATGGACTTCCCTATCTATATGGATCCAGAATATATATACTTTATGTGGTCGCAAATAGACAATAAAGAAATTACAAACAGAATGACAAACTTATATATACCCTTATCACTTATGTGAAATGTATAAAAACTTACGAAAAACTAAAGGCAAAATATCTTAAAAAACGAAGAGGAGAAGCAGATAAGAACTGGTTGGTTGTATTTGTGCAACTTCTTATCAATTTACCTTGAGGCAGGCGATGTTTATTATGGCAAATTGGCTTCATGCTGTTGATTAAGACGACGATGATGATAAAATGATATCGCGCCAGCATTTCCTGATGTTTATATGCAAACAAATCGCCGCTCAACTTAAAAAAGTTACAACTCAAAATCATAATTTTCCATTAGGTCCTTCTTCTCTGCTTAAAAACCAAGGTTCTAACTGTTTAACAATATTAAATTTAACAATAAAAAAATCTTCTTAGAATGGAGTTTACTGAAATGCTAAAGATTTTGCTATTTTCGCTTAAGGTTTAATCTGAGAATTGGGTTAATAGAAAGGAATTTATTTTTACAAATTTTGAGTTATGACTGTTTTTAATTTAGTCTGCGATATGCTCTTATAGATGTCGGTAAGACTTTTCTGTTGATATTACTTGGTATTATTTAATCTGATATCGTTTGTTTACTTAAAAATTTAGTTTAATTTTTCTCTCACTTATGCATGTACAAGGGAAAGTCATATGTTTATTTAATACACCGTTTGCCTTATGTCGGCAAGAATGAAAAAAATGTTTTAAAATTTTATAAATTTTCTGGTATTTTTTTTTTTTTTTTACTTAAGTTTACGTTTTGCTACTTTTGCTCTTACTTAATCCAAAATTTTGAATGTACATATTTCAATCAGAAGCTAAAGTAAATGGTGTTCTAAAACAATGGTTGTCAAAAATTCATTTTTAGTGCACAATTGTGCTACAAAAACAATAAAAACAAACTCACACCGACGCTTGTTCTCTTTTATTTCAGTTTGATTTCAGTCGTTAATTGAGTGTTAACGAGTGCACATGGGCGGATGCTTACTGTTTTTTTTTCAGCTTTGTTGTTTTTTCAGCTTTGATTTAATTTCAAAATAAACCAGCAAACAAAATATTATAATGGAAGACAAAAATTTTTGTTTTGTCATTAAAAATGCTTTTGGTAACATGCAATGCATTTTATGTTACTAAACATTTAAAACAAAGAAAACAAGAAAAACTTAATTTATAATACCTAAATACACTTAATTTTTTAAGTTTTTACTGTAAATTAAACTCGCCCAATGGAATATGTGTGAAAAAAAAATTATCTAATTCTGTAATAACTGAGGCATATTTTGTATTTAATTTTAATAACTTTTTTTAAGTTCATTTCCATTTTGCTTTAAAAAGTAAAATTCATCACATTTGCAATGCTTAGTTTTTTGTTTGCTGGGCAATTTTCTCTTATCCAATACAGACGCATTTCATTAAATGAGAATTTTGACAACCCCTGTTCTAAAACAATTTATTTGTTCTACCTTTTGCTTCAATTTAGAGAATTGCCAGTTGGTCATGTATATTATATATGTATGCAACTGGTTGACTACAATTTAAGTTAATATTTTACTTGATGATTGTCTTTTCCTTTTTATTTTGAAAATATTTTTTTTTTTTTAAATTTAGTTTTATTTTTAACATTTTTGTATGAATGTCGCACTACAGTAAGGAAAATGAAATTTTAAAGATGAGTGTTTAAATGTTTTGATGATAAATCATTGCGATATTAACTAAATAAATAATGTTTGAGTTTAAAATATTGGAAAAAATCTAAGAAGCAAAATAAATATAACGTTTGTTTTTTGTAGTTGACAAACAAGAAAAAATTTACGGTTTTGACTCATTCCTTGAAATTTGGACTACGTGCACCTCTCCCGATGAATTGATCCACGATCTTCGAAAGCTATGTTTTGGAAATTGTAAAAGCTGCTGAACCCAAACTTTACACGGGGTATTTTTTTTATCATAATGTTCGCAATAAAAAAAACTTAATTTGGTTGGAATCATTTAGGATGATACCTGATACAGGCCAATTAAAAAATTTCCCCTTGCTTTGGGTTTTAATTAGCTCTCGGCTTATAAATTATGCGAAAAAATGTAAAAGGGTGAGCATAGTTTGTATAATAAAGGAATGACGGTATTGACTGGTTGACTGACCCATTCACTATCGTACAACCCAAGCGCATAAGGCAAGCGACTTGAAATTCAGACTGTGCGTACTATTACCGAATGATTGATCCACTAAGGCAAGATCTCGAAAAATTGGCTTAAATAGGAAAAAGTCTATTTATTGCTATGTACTTAACGAAATAGGATTGAATAGAATTTTAATATACAAATATCATATTCTACTCCAAAAATTTACGGAACTGTGTCTGCCACTTTTTCGAAATTTTTTGGACCCGAAGGGGTTAATAATTTAAAAAAGGGTAAAAATATCACATTTATACTTTTTAAGTACTTTTGATAACCTCTAAAGAAACATATTTAAAATGTGTTCAAAAAGTCTTTTAACAATATATTTGTATAAATAAATTTTGGGTACTTGCTTTAAAATATTGGACCCTACGGGCTATAGAAAGGGCAAAAAATTAATTTTAACACTTTTTGTAGCCCTTAAATCGATAAAGATAGAAACATATTTGAAATTGCTTTCAACAGCACGCAAAAAATGTTAGATATATTTTTGGTACTATTGGGATATTAACCCATATAGAGGGCAAAAGTCAATTCAAAGGCAAAAGAGTACTTTATTAAACTTTTGGTACTTTTTGGAAATTATAAATTTAGATACATGAAATCCAAAACTATTGACCCGTAAAAAGGTCGGAAGTCAACTGAGGGTGCAAAAAGTACTATCTAAAAATTGTTGGTACTTTTTTGATGTGAGTTTTTTTTTTACACTAAAGAATACAAAGTAAAAGGTTAAGGGATTTTGCCACATATAGAAGTCGGAATTCAATTAAGTAGCAAAAGAGTGCTTTATAAAACTCTTGGTACTTTTTTGAAATTATGAAGTCAATTGAGATTTTTTTTTAATTTTTCATATTATGAGTTTTTTTTTATAAAATTCAGGACTACTGACCGTTAAGAATTTAACAGGTGTAAGTGTAAAAAGTAAAGTTGTTTTTACCTTTTTGGTACCTTTTTGAAATTATGTATCGAGGTGTAAAAAATTAAGGAGTATTGACCCTTTAAAAGGCCAAAAATTAACTGATTCTTGAATTAGAAATAATTGAATTAGACTAGGTTGAGGAATCACAACATAAAAAATTTGTAACCTTTCTCACTATAGGGCCTTTTTTGAAGCAGTTCTGCCTATGAATCGGACAAAATTAATTTTTAATATAAATCGGTTGTATAGAGAATCAGGAAAGTTTGGCCTTTTATCTCTTCGTATTTAGCCTTCTGGTAAAAAAATAACTAAAAGGGCACTTACGAAGTAACGGGTTAGCTAATATAGTAAAAGAAAATTTGAAACAGAAACAAACTGTATCTTTTTCCACTACCCCACTGACCACGTTTTGGCAATTAAAACATAAAAGTCGCGTGTGAAATAAAAGTTAAAAAAAAACTCAATAAATAAACGTCTACCAACGATTCATATGAATGTAAATTCTATGTACAAAAGGGCAGATAGTGCAAAGGTCTTAAACGATACCAAAAAGTATAACAAACGTCATTAGTCTTGTAGATTTTACTTTTTGATTTTCGGCTTCTAAAAACGCGCAACCTTCAGTTGTTCAGTTGTTGTTAAGAAACTTTCCGCAATTAATATTCCTGATAAGTGTTATGACCCAATATTTTTTTTAATTAAATATTTCAAAACATGAGTAGTCTTTTAGAATTAGTTAGTTGCGATGGTTGATAAAAATTTTAACTGATTAAATAAAAATTGGACTTAGTCAAAACGATAGAGATTAAAAAGAAACTGATAATGCGTCAAATTTTAATTTTTAATTCTCTACATGTTTTGCAACAAACACAGTTTGTTTTTGATTTTTTTTTATCAAAACAGAAATGCCTCTTGGCTTTGTGTATATGTGTGTAGGCATACATGCATATGCATGTACAAATATGTCAAGTAAGCATTGTAGATTTAACATCTTGGTCTTTAATTGTAATCGATTTTGATAATGGCTTGCGTTAAATTTTTACTTTTTTCATGACGAGGCGCGGTTGCAGCTCAAGCTTTTGAGTTGAGAAACATACTTGAAGTTTCTCGATTTCAAACCAAATCCACATATTTGACCCAATTTAAAATCGGGTTAACAAACCGGCTTGAATGCAGCAAATCTATTGAGTTAGAGAAAACCTTTTGACTTTGAATCGAATCGGTTAAAAGAGCGGGGGTATATCTCTTTATACTCTTCACATAAGTGATAAGGATATATATAAGTTTGTCATTCCGTTTGTAATTTACTTTATATTCAACTGCGACCCCATAAAGTAGATATTTTCTTGGTACTTTTAGATAGGCAAGTCGGTTTAGCAATGTCCATCTGTCCGTGTTATGGTTAAATTCCGATGTCGAATAGACACGTACAAAAATAATTGAGAGCAAATCGCTATTGAAACCCAGTGAAATCGCCTGATAACTGACCAACAACCAAGACTACCTCTGTTTACTTTTCAAAAACTTGTACATAAAAACCTCTAAACCTGCCCCGGAGTTGCCCCGTACAATGTGCAATGTAAGACCAGTTACCATTAACTTTTTTCAGCCAACATTTTTCTGAAACATACTTACAACCTACCTCCGCCCCCTAACATGTTTGCAATACAAAGTTCAACTTTTTTTAACATTTTTATACCCTTCACATAAGTGATAAGGGTATATATAAGTTTGTCATTCCGTTTGTAATTCCTTTATTATCCATTTGGGACCCCATAAAGTATATATTTTCTGGATCCTTATAGATAGGGAAGCCGATTTAGCGATGTCCGTCTGTCCGTCTGTCCGTGTTATGGTTGAAATCAACTTTCTGAAGCCCCCCGATATCGCTTAGACCCGAATGTGATCTCAAACTGTCACAGATAGTCGCGAGAAAATCGGTATTGAAATTCAGCAAAATCGCCCGATAAATGACCGAGATATAAGCAAAAAACCACGACTACCTCGTTTTTTTGAGTCTAATACAACAACAAAGAACATACTTTTACATGTAATAATAAAAAAACAACAAAAAAACAACAAAAAAAGAAAAAAACAGAATCAGTCATGTTGATATTATTGAAACACACCCAAACCAAAAATTTTATTAGTATAAGTGTTCATACATATAACAGCGTTGCCATACAAAGCTTAATTTAAACATTTTTAAAATCGCTCCTGCGGCTTCCAGGGTTCTCCTACAAAGGTAAAATGTAAGACCGACCCAAATTATTTTTTCCATCCAAACATTTTTGTGGAACATACTTACTCTCTATCTCCAGCCCCTGACATGGTTGCCATACAAAATTTTAAAAAATAAGGTAAAAACAGCTACAACTTCCCCGGAGTCGCCCGTAGAGGAAAAAAATGTATCACAGACCCCAATTAGTTTTTCATCCCAAACGTATTCCTAGAGCATACTTACCCCCTATCTGCACGCCCTAAGGGGGTTGCCATACAAAATTTACAAAAAGTATGTAAAAATGCCCACAACTTCTTTAGAGTTGGCCTTAGAGCAATAAAGTGTGCGACCGACCCCTATTAGTTTGCCCTCCCAAACATATTCCTAGAACATACTTACCCCCTATCTCCACGCCCTAATGGGGTTGCCATACAAAATTTACAAAAATGATAAAATGCCCACAACTTCTTCAGAGTTGACCTTAGAGCAATAAAGTGTACGACCGACCCCCATTAGTTTGCGCTCCCAAACATATTCCTAGAACATACTTACCCCCTATCTCCACGTCCTAAGGGGGTTGCCATACAAAATTTACAAAAATTATGTAAAAATGCCCACAACTTCTTTAGAGTCTGCCTTAGAGCAATAAAGTGTACGACCGACCCCTATTAGTTTGCCCTCCCAAACATATTCCTAGAACATACTTACCCCCTATCTCCACGCCCTAATGGGGTTGCCATACAAAATTTACAAAAATGATAAAATGCCCACAGCTTCTTCAGAGTTGGCCTTAGAGCAATAAAGTGTACGACCGACCCCCATTAGTTTGCCCTCCCAAACATATTCCTAGAACATACTTACCCCCTATCTTCACGCCCTAATGGGGTTGCCATACAAAATTTACAAAAATGATAAAATGCCCACAACTTCTTCAGAGTTGGCCTTAGAGCAATAAAGTGTACGACCGACCCCTATTAGTTTGCCCTCCCAAACATATTCCTTGAACATACTTACCCCCTATCTCCACGCCCTAATGGGGTTGCCATACAAAATTTACAAAAATGATAAAATGCCCACAACTTCTTCAGAGTTGGCCTTAGAGCAATAAAGTGTACGACCAACCCCCTCCCAAACATATTCCTAGAACATACTTACCCCCTATCTCCACGCCCTAAGGGGGTTGCCATACAAAAATTATGTAAAAATGCCCACAACTTCTTCAGAGTTGGCCTTAAGGCAATAAAGTGTACGACCGACCCCCATTAGTTTGCCCTCCCAAACATATTCCTAGAACATACTTACCCCCTATCTCCATGCCCTAATGGGGTTGCCATACAAAATTTACAAAAATTATGTAAAAATGCCCACAACTTCTTTAGAGTTGGCCTTAGAGCAATAAAGTGTACGACCGACCCCTATTAGTTTGCCCTCCCAAACATATTCCTAGAACATACTTACCACCTATCTCCACGCCCTAAGGGGGTTGCCATACAAAATTTACAAAAATGATGTAAAAATGCCCACACTTCTTCAGAGTTGGCCTTAGAGCAATATAGTGTACGACCGACCCCTATTAGTTTTTTCTCTCAAACATATTCCTAGAACATACTTACCCCCTATGTCTACGCCCTAATGGGGTTGCCATACAAAATTTACAAAAATGATGTAAAAATGCCCACAACTTCTTCAGAGTTGGCCTAAGAGCAATAAAGTGTGCGACCGACCCCTATTAGTTTGCCCTCCCAAACATATTCCTAGAACATACTTACCACCTATCTCCACGCCCTAATGGGGTTGCCATACAAAATTTACAAAAATGATAAAATGCCCACAACTTCTTTAGAATTGGCCTTAGAGCAATAAAGTGTACGACCGACCCCCCTTAGTTTGCCCTCCCAAACATATTCCTAAAACATACTTACCCCCTATCTCCACGCCCTAATGGGGTTGCCATACAAAATTTACAAAAATTATAAAATGCCCACAACTTCTTCAGAGTTGGCCTTAGAGCAATAAAGTGTACGACCGACCCTATTAGTTTGCCCTCCCAAACATATTCCTAGAACATACTTACCCCCTATCTCCACGCCCGAATGGGGTCGCCATACAAAATTTACAAAAATGATAAAATGCCCACAACTTCTTCAGAGTTGGCCTTAGAGCCTATTTAAAAATTAGAAATATTTCATAAGTAAAAAAATGGTTAAAAATAAAAAAAGTTTGGGATTGCGAAAGGTCAATGTGAAGGGTATATAAGATTCGGCACAGCCGAATATAGCGCTCTTACTTGTTTTTAAATCGCTCCCACAAAGGTGAACTGTAAGGCCAACCCCAATTAATTTTCCGCCCAAACGTTCTTGTGAAACATATTAACCCTCTATTTCTAGCCCTTTACATGATTGCCATACAAAATAAAAACAAAATAAGGGTAAAAACCCCTACAACTTTCCCGGCGTCGCTCCTAGAGGAACCAAATTTGTCATAGATCCCCATTAGTTTCTTTAAAATATATTCTTACAGCATACTTATCCCCTATCCCTCCATCACCGAAGTGGGTTGCCATACAAATTTACAAAACTGATGTAAAAACGTCCCTAACTTCCTTAGAGTTGACCTTAGAGAAATAAAGTGCACGATCGACCCCCATCTCTACACCATAAGGGAGTAAAATGTATCACAGACCCCAATAAGTTTTCCCTTCCAAACATATTCCTAGAACATACTTACCCCTATCCCTCCATCACCTAAGGGGGTTGCCATACAAAATTTACAGAAATTATGTAGAAACTCTTATAACTTCCCCAGAGTCGATTTTTCTCTCACTTACATATTCCCAGACTATACTTACCCCCGATCACCATCGCCTAAGTGAAGTCTTATTTAAAGTTTGGTAAAATTGTAATAAATCCCCTATTACAGCTTCCAGGATGTCCGTAAATAGGTCAAGTACATGACTGGCCCCAACTCATTTTTTCTTGAAAAACTTTTTTCTAGAAAACACTTACCCGCTATCCCTCCACCCAGTAAGGGGGTTGCCATACAAAATTTGAAAAATTTACCCTAAACCCTTACAGCCTCCCTAGTCATCCTATAAGGATTAAAATATAACCCCGACCCCTATTTAAAAATTAAAAATAATTCAACGGCCAATTTTTCTAAGATTGTCTTAGTTGTCTTCTGACTATCGAATCTCCTCCTTTAAACTACTGTTACCTTTAGCAAGTTTAAAGGACTTTCTGATACCAAACTCACGTAGAAGACGTAAGCTTCTACAGCCTAAAATAAAAACTTTGTATGTTATGTGATCTGGTCACAAAAGGCCTATCGCATATACTTCTTGCAATTTTTTTAGCTTCAGGTTCATATTTCTGGTGAACTTAAAACAATGAAAATAATTCATATGTGGTACTGCCATATGCAACTGATGTGGTTAAATATTTTCCATATGGAATCAATTAGACAATTAAAAACAAGGGTTAAATGAAAATAAAGTCTGTAGTGCTTCTAAGTAGAACGAGTACAAACTCGTTGAGTAGGGCCTCCTATGCAGCAAAACGAATAGTGCAGTTTCTATAAAAACCGATATTAGTCCATAGAATTTTTTTACCAAACTCAAGAGAATTTTATTTTTTAAGGCGCTTTTTATATAAAAAATTTATTTTTTAAACTACTGAATTCTTTTTGTTTTATCCTCTATATGTGCTGGTGTACATCTGGCAGGAGATTTTGGCACGAACGGCAAACTGACTGCCACGCACCTTCAGAAATTAAAATTCTGGGAGTCTTGGAATATTTTACAGTAAAATCTTTTTAAAAACTTAATTCGTTGTAGTAAGACTACTGTCAGTTATATTGAATGTTTAAAAAACAGAAAGACATTGTGGGCCGCAGATATGTGCCTGATGTGTCGTACATCGTATCTGGTAGTGTTCGGCATATGCCCAACATCGATGTCAAGTAATAATATCTAATGTAGTATAAGTTTGTATGTATTTATGTTGCATTTTTTTTATTTGACGAACAAGTGTTAGAAATCTAGTGCATTGTTTCGAGGTGTGAAGTGTAAAGATAAAGTCTTAAATTCAATTGGGCAAGTGGTACCTTTTACCTTGCATTTGTTGTACAATATTGAACCACAAATTTATTAGCGTTCTGCAAATGAGTTAATAACACAAAGCTATGAAATCATGATTTAAATAAATTTTTTAAATTTATGTGAAGTATTTGTTATAGTTTCTAGTTATCTAGTCTTCAATTAAGGTTTCTCTTTCAATTGAGGATATATTAACGAAAAAAAAATTATTAACAAGATAGAATTGGTTAATGCAACATCAGCTAATAAGGAGAAGGTGTTAATTGATCTTAAGTGAATTTCCAAATGAGGAATTGATTTTTATATCACGAATACTTTTTAAACTTAAATAAATATTTAGTGCCAAAATATTTAAGTTCAACAAAAAATTACAAAATAGTTGAAATATATTTGATTTATTTCCTACAGTTTTATAGATCTGTTAATTTGTATTCGTTTTCTTTTTTGCAAAAGTTTTCGAAACTTTTGCTTTTTAGGTTTTTTTTTTCAATTTTTTGCAGTTCCAATTAGCAATTTTGTTTATATGTACATAAATAATTTTTATTTTCAACTTGTTTTATGACACATGTAAGTCAAAAACAAGTAAGAGCGCTATATTCGGCTGTGCCGAATCTTATATGCCCTTCACATTGGCCTTTTAAAACCCCAAATTTTTTTTTATCCATTTTTTAATGAATTATTTCTAATTATGAAACATGGGTCGGTGTCATATTTTAAAATCTTACAGTGACTACGTGAACTTGTAGGGGGTTTTCCCTAATTTTTCAAATTTTGTATGGCAACCTCGTTAGGGGAAGAGATAGGGGGTAAGTATGTTCTAGGAAAATGTTTGGGAGCTGAAACTAATGGGCGTCGGTCTTACAGTTTATTTCTCTAAGGCCGACTCTGAGGAAGTTATGGGTGTTTTTACATAATTTTTGTAAAGTTTGTATGGCAACTCTCTTAGGTGGCGATGATAAGGGGTAAGTATGCTCTAGGAATATGTTCGGGAGGGAAAACTAATGGGGGTATGTGATACATTTAATTCCTCTTAGGGTGACAACGGAGAAGTTGTAGTGTTTTTACCCTAATTTTTTCAAATTTTGTATGGCAACCCCTTAGGGGCTGGTGATAGGATGTAAGTATGTCCCACAAAAATGTTTGGGAAGGAAAACTAATTGGGATCGGTCTTAAATTTGACCTTTGAGGAAGCATCCTAAAAGCTGTGGGAGCGATAAAAAAAATTTAAAAAAATCAAACTTTGTATTGCAATCCTGTTAGGGGGTGGAGACAGGACGTAAGTATGTTCCACAAAAATGTTTGTAAAACAAAATTAATGAGAATCTGCCCTACAACGCACCCGTGTAGGGGCCATTCCGGGGAAGCTATATGTACAAATTCTAGAGAAATTAATAGAGGTAGTCGTGGTGTCTGGCTTATATCTCAGCTAGTTATTTGGCGATTTTGCTGGATTTCAACAGCAATTTGTTAGAAGATATTTCTAAAACGTATCATTGATACTCTGTCCCAGGCCTGAGCCTAATTACAAAGTCGAGAATTACTACAGAAATATATGACTAGTGGACGGGGTTTTGTTTGAATTTAGGCCCAGACCGACCCCTTAGAATTTTTTGGGTATGAACTCAAAAATAAAGGGATCAAGATTTTAAAAAAAAATCTCCTGATGCTTAAAATATCTATCGAGCTGGGACTTTAGCAACCCAAATAGCTTTATGTCTGTACTTCCTTTCTAAACTGAAAACATTCGGATAAATGTGTTGACAAATGGGCAATGGCGATAATTCCCTCAAAGCACACTTTTTCCTCAACTGTAAAATCGTTTAAGGAACATTGTGCCCAACAACATTTTTGATATTACAAAAAGGGGTTTAAAGAAAAACCTCGGAGCGTGGATGGTTTTGCTTTCAATGCGAAGAGGTCATTATAAGATCCAAGTGGGATTAGTAAAGGGTCCCTACTAAACGACGGTTTATGCCAAGAGAGCAGGGTGATTGAGCGGTCATAACTGCGGTTTTATTAAAGCTGTGGAGGATATATATATGTCACCCGTTCTGGCGAGAATATGGCCTTTGATGGCGAGGATGTCGAGCTGTCGCCAGTAACATCGACCAAACGTCGTGCCTTGCAATTAGCCGGTCATCTCTAAGGCGTATTTTGGTCAAAGACCTGCGCGTGGTCCCGCAAAAAGTCCAGTCCGTACATTAGCTGCTGCCTGTCGACCATTAAACGCGTGTAAAATACGCCGAAGCCATCCTCAAACTCGAGGCAGAAGTGGACGATTTTTCGACCAAAATCATAATGAGCGATGAGGCTCATTTTTACGTCAGCAGGTACGTGAACAAGTAAAACTATTCTGGGGCACTGGAAATTCACAAGTGATGCACAAGAAGCCATTAAACCCGCTCAAAGTGAAAGCATGGTGCGCTGTTTACGCTGAAGGAGTCATCTGTCCATTTTTCTCGAGGACGCCGCTGGTCAAACGGCAAAATTGGATGGTGCGCACTATAGAGCCATGTTAGCCGGATTTTTCTGCTGCAATTGAACGAATTAGCACTGGAGGACATGTGGTTCAGACAGGACGAAGCAACGGAACACACTGTGCGAGCTACAATCGATATTTTGAAGGAGGCGTTCGCAGGTCGCCTCATCTCTGGTTTTGGCGATTTACATTGGTCCGCAAGATCGACCGATTTAATCGTTCTAGACATTTTTGTGGGGTTTTTTTGAAGCCCCTGTGTTTACGTGAACAAGCGTGAGACCGTGAAAGCCGTCAAAGACAACATTCGACACGAGTGCGAGAATCTGTCGCCCAAAGTTCTCGCCGAAGTGATGAAAAATGGCATAAAACGAGCCTGTATAGCAATCGATTGTGACGGCGCCCATTTGGTCGAAATCATCTTCTCTACATAAATGATCAGCTAGTTTATTTTTAAATAGACCCCATAAAAATGTGGTGTAGGCTATGATATGCTCGGGCTTGACCGATTATAAAATTTTTACTTGTCTTAATACAATTTTTGCTTTAAAGCAGCATTGAAAGTTTTAACATAAATAATGTTTTAGCTGGAATCAACTTTTAAGTTATAACTTAACACTTCATTATGAATTATTTTAGTCACTACTTAAAATAGCTTGAACTTAGCTTGGAACTAAAATCGACTTTAAATATGGCCCAAAAAGTCTAAAATTTATTTTGAATATTAAAGTAAATGTTTACCAATAAACATTTTATTTTATTCATGGTTTATATTTGTTTTAAAATCTTAAATAAATACAAAATATTTATTTGTAAAAATATTTAATAAATATAATTTAAAAATAATTCCATAATTGTAATACGAAACTTATTGTTTGTAAAAAATTATAAAAAATGTTTAAAACAATGTTTTTTATTTATTTACTTTTATTTAAACAGTTGCTAAAATATTGTTTTATAAAAACATTGTTTAAAATAATTATACTGAGCTATTTTTTGTAATTAATTTAAAAACAAAAACACTAAATTAGTCAAATTTGTTTTTAAAAATTGTTAAAAAGATTCGAGTTTTTTTTTATTTAGTCAGTTTAGTTTGGTTGATTTAAAATAACGTTGTGTGGTTCATGAACGAGCAAGTTCAGTTGAACTGAACTATGTGAGCGGGTAAGTTAACTAAACGCTTTTAGCTACGTAGTTCAGCAGCTCATCGTCCATTTTGTTTTTGGTTTTTTTTTTGTTTATATTTCTTTGAGTTATTTTTTGTTTCTTTTACCATCATTTCTGAGTCCTATAACAGTAAAATTTAAAAAAAAAATTGTTTTTCGTTTTATTACCAAAATTCACACATTTTTTACATTTTACGATTTAAATACTTCCGATATAACATGGTTTCGCTCAGAGAGGTTTGAAATAAAAATTTTTTGCTGAACCACCAAGTCAACTGAACTATTTGGCTTATTGAACTACTAAACTAAAAGAGAGACCTAGTTCAGTAAGATGAGCTGAACTAATAAGAGCGGCCAGTTAAAAGAGCTGTTAAACCCAACTCTAACTTAAATGGGTTTCCTTGAAAAATTAATGCTATACAACTTCAACTCCTTTTTTTAAAACGCGCCAAGATTTAACCAAATTTGAACAAGTATTAGTTTTAAAGTTTTATTTGTTTCTATAAAACTTTTGTATATTTCAGTGCAGCGAAAAATTTGAAAATAAATTTTTTTTTAATATTTCTATTGTCTTGAATTGTATTTTTCTATATTTGCTTACTAATACATACAAACATTTTCTTAATTTAATGCAAAGTTTTAACTCAGCACTGATAACATCTTAATGCGCTGCACTCATTCGTGACCCGCATTTACGCAAAATATTCATAGAAACTTCACACATAAAAAACCATTCCACAATCAGTGAGAATGCAAAAACAGAAAATAATTTATGAGTTTTAAATTAATCAAGACCAACAACAAAAAATTCAATTCAAGGTTATGACAATTGAAATGAAAAATAAAATAAATAAAAAACGCAGCTTTAATGACTTGACCTAGTGCGATTAAGGATCAAAACCTTTAGTTTATAAACTAGTTTTCGTTTGTAAAGAAATCTGTCAAAATATCTTGCAAATTAAAAGCATTAAACTGTAAAGATTAATAAAGTTTTAATAATAAAATAAATGCAGCAGATATTTTAAATCAACTTTTAAGATACAATTAAACAAATTTCATGCTAATTTTTGTTTTTTATTTAATTTTCAATTCACATTTGAATACGTTCTAGAATGAATATGTTTGCAGCGAATTCATTTTTTGTTGTTGTCGTTTTTCTTATAACACTGTGCTACAGTGAAAAAAAATAAACAGACGGGATAAAATAGGTTTATACTAACGAAGGATGGTAAAACTCCTCTATACTCTGTTTAGCGAGGTTGGTGACAGTTTTCTTTTATTTGAAGTTAAAACATTCGGAAGTTGAAATTATTCCTAAAAAATAATAAAGTCGTTAGTTTCTGTTTAAAAGCTGATTCAGATTTATTCATAGCTATATCCCACACGATTTGCTACGCTGACAACTAAAATAAATTTTAAGGAAATATTTAATTAATTTTGAGTCATTTTATTAATATTGTTCATATTAAAAAATTGTGACATTGTTGCATTTCGTTTCTATTCGGTATTTATTAAAGTGGGATTCACAATATTTCTCGTTTTTCTATTTGATGGTAACTTTTCTGTATTTAATCTATAATTCTATCCAACTACTTCAGTATCAAAGAAAACGCTCACTTTTTTGGCTAGAAAATTTTTGCTCTAAAGGCAGTTAATATGCGAACAGAAATGTATAAAAATCGGGCAGGAAACAGTACCTTTATTGAGATTTTACTTTTGGTAGGCATGGCCCCGTCCGCTATGTGCCCTGTGAATTTTGCCGCTGGAGGCTTTGTATAGATGTGCAAATTAAAAAAATTGGTGCAGTATAAGTACCAGTATAAAAATTGAAAATTTCGATTTAAACTTTTGCTTCGCAAATGTCTACCCTAGAAGCGTTTTATATGCGTATAAAGTCTTATAAAAATTAATCCGTTAGAAGTACCTATATTGAGATTTTTTTTTTTTTTTTTTTTTTTTTTTTTTTTTTAGTGGGCGGGGCTACGCTAACTTTGCTGCCTTTAGATTTCTGACTTTAAAGGCTTTGTATATACGTACAAATTAAAAAAAAGATAGTGCAGTACAAGTGCCATTATAAAGAACTTAATTTTTTTAGGGTGTGGCACCGCCCACTATTTTGCTTTACAAATATTGCGTTTGTGGACCTTATACATGCAGACAAAGTCTTCAAAAAATTTGTGTAGCGAAAGTACTAGTATAAGGAATTTATTTTTTGCAGTAGAAGCACATTAAGATTTCAGTTATTTCTCTGAAAAAGTAGCTTAGAAACCTTCGCGGGCTCATGAGCAACAACTTTGGTAAAGATCATGACAGGATCAAATGCATAGTTTACTATTCTATAAAGAATATACAAACAAACCTTTAATTTTATATGTATAAAGATTGTACCTACACCTCCATTTAATTAATTTTTTTTTAACATTTTATGAAAAACATATTTGTTTTTACCTTCTTTTAGAAGAATCGTACTTTTACTGCCTACTTTTTGTACTTTGGGAAAAGTTTTCATTTGTTTCACAGTGTAATTGGTGTTGTTGTCATTGTACATCTGACAGCTAGAAAAATACTATTAAAACGACACTGAGTTACGCACATACACATGCAAAAAAATCACACCGAATTGTATCTGTAAGTTTTTTTTGCTCTGTCACCACTACTATTGACAGATACAAATACTTAATAAGATTTTCGATACTCTTTTTAAGGCCAATTCTCTAAAAGTTGTTCGGAAATTCTCCGTTTTTATGCTTTTTCTAACATTAAACTAATGAGAGAGAACAACTGCTCACGTGGTTAATTAATTAATGTTGTTTTTGTTTTGACTTACAATAGGTTAAAAATACTTAAGTTTCGAAAGAAAAAAAGTTTAAAAAATGTGTAAACTTTTTCTAAATTTTTGTGTAAAATGTCTGAGAACATTAAAACAAATTTAAAATTTTTTTAGAATTTCTGTTGTTGTTGCCAAAAGATTTGGACAATATATTAATACAACTAAAGACAGCGGTGTTGTCTAATATGTGTCGGATGTGGGCTTTCTGACTTGGTACCTTAAATAAAGGTACTTAAATTTATTGGCTAAGGAATGGTAAACAAATATACATACATTAAATTGGTATCTTTTTTTTATTAAAAAACAAATAAATACATAAATGAGTAATAGAAAAAAAAAAAAATAAATATAAAATTTAAAAATATTAAGAAAAAAATATTGGCGTGAAGTATTTATATTTTGAACCCCTTTTTACTGGGGAATCAAATAAGCCATGTTCATCTGTCAATCAACTGACAGCGCAACTCGAATTTTGAAAGCCACCTCAAGCCTTACGGATTGCTTGTAAACTATCACAAATACGCCTAAAATAATCTTTTTCAAAAACAGTAAGATCGGCCAACTTGAGATATTTGCAAAAACCTGAGATACCTAATTTTTTTAGAACAAAATTTTTAAATAAGTTAGTAACTATGGCCACGGGGGCCACAAAATTTCTTACCGAGGCTTTGAAGGTTGCAAGTTTATTTTAGAAAACAATTTTAATTTTTATTCACTTGTTGCGATATTTAAATAAAATAAAAATAAAGAGAAACATAATACAATTATGAAAAAGTACGCAGTAAAAACACAATACAAAAACACCAATTTGCCGTACTTCAAAGAAAGGGGAGTATGTAAGTGTTCAAAATAATTATATGCGCCTTAAAAACTTTGTATCGTTCTTTGGTTGAAACTTAAAAACATTAATATATATTTTTGAAAATTTAAAAGAACTGAAAGTTTTAATGGAAACAAATAATGCCTGTTAATGTATTTTTGAATCTCGATGCATCTTTGTCAAAAAATTAATCCAAAATTTTCTACTCAGTTCTCCAACCACTCGACGATAAACCGAGAGAATATTTAATCAAGTAAACCTTAATAATATTCAAGCCAGAAATTATTTAAATTCGCTTTTTAAGTAATTTCAATTAAAATTTTATTTAAAAAAAATATTTTTTTTTGGTAAAGTTTCCACTGTGTTGACCTGTAAAGTCTTCAGGCTTATTTAACATTTTTTCTTTTGATATTTATGCAAATGAATTTATTATAAAAAAATAAATGTATGAGCTCAATGTCTCCTACTACCTTTCGATTGCTTTATTTAAACCTAAAACAATGTTTATATTATTTATACATAAATGATGAACTTAAATTTTATTTAATTATTTAAACTCATAACAGCAAAAATAGTGTTTTTTTATGAAATGCAGATTTTAAAGATGTTTTAGTTCAAAAATTCCTAATTTTTGCTGATATTGCCAAAAAAAATCTGGCAGCACTGGTAATACTAGAATTACCTTGTATATATTAGAACGAAAGCATGGGCATGGGTAATTAATTTAGCTCTAAATTATGGGTAATCTCAGGTTGTAGCTTATATATAATTGCAAAGTAGGTCGATCTTGCTGATTTTAAACAGCGATCTGCTTAGGAATATTTCCGTGCAAAACGTGGCTCGTAGGAATTTGTTTGTTTTCAAGAAATTAATTTCAACAGATGGATAGATTACCACAGGTAAATCGACTTCCCTATCTTAAAGCACCTAGAACATATATGTATATTCTTTACGCGATTGAAAGTGAATATCTAAGAAATTACAAACGGAATGACAAACAGATAAAATACTCTTATCATTATATGATTGGTATAATAAACTTGTGTGTAGGGTGCAGTTATGAAGAGGGCAAATTTTTTAATTCTAATACCGGATCGTTATTTTTTTTTCAAAAAGTACCTTTGTACTGATGTTGTTAGCCCCACTAGTTGAGGATTGTTTTTGTTGTTTTAGTTGTTCTGAGTATCTCAGAGTTTGTTGATTTATGTATAAGACTGAGTGTGCGCCTGAACGTATTTGCTCTATTGTTAACATGTGTTTGTTGTTATTGTTTTATTATTTATTTTTCTGTTTATACACAAATATATATTTTTAAAATTTTATTTAATTTTATTTTTTCGCTTGCTCTTCTTAGGTATTTGTTGTTGCTATATTTTTTTATGTTCTTTTTGAGTTTGAGAAAAAAAAAACGTAAAGCTAAAACAGCGGCGGCTGGCTGGGACCAAATGACAGTACAAAATATTAGTACTTGTTTCACTCGTTAGTTGGGTTTGATGACTTACGGTGCGGCCATAGGAATAAAAAAAATTTTCGTTTAGCATGTGAACAAAATAAGAATTAATTAATTTTGCAAATTAATATTAGAAGGTGAAAAAGAAATAGTAAAAATTAAAACCTATTAATGATAAAAAATTCAAAATTTGTTTAAAAGGTTATTTTAAATACAAAATGTTTGTTGCTATCTAGTCGTGCAAGAGTGTGTTAAAATCAATGTAAATTTAGTTTTGATTAAAAGCGAATTTGGAAAAAAATTTAAATTAAAAAAAATACCCCCTTTTGACCACCGAATGTCTTTCGCCTTCAAGCTATCATTGCTAAAATAACGTGTGTAGAGCAAGTGCTGTCACTGCTACAAATGCTGCTGCTAACTCTTTGCTCTAAGAACAAAGTTCAGTGGTGATAAAAAAAATTTTGTTGTAATAAGTTTGCGCGTTTTTTTTTTGTTTTATTTAAGAAATTAAGTTGATTTTTTTGCAAAAAAAAGTTGTTGATTTGAAAACAAACGAAAAATTTTTTTATGTGTTAAAAATGTGATTAAAAATGACCTAAAAAGAAATCAGCTGTTTAATTAAAAAAAAGTCAAACTGTCAAATTTGAGAGAAAAGATTAACTGTTATACTCTTAGAACTGTAAAAAAAAAAGTTAAAATAAATTATTTTGTGTCAAAAAAAAATGTAATAAATCTTCGGTCAACCTTTTTTATAATTTTTCTCTGAGAGTTTCTAACTTCTTTTATGTGAAGTGCCCATGTGGACTCTAAGTGGATGTTAAAACTCTTTTTTTTAATGGTGTGTGTAATATCCTGTTTATTTTCTTGTTCTACACCCACACAAAAGTACCTTAAACTACATTGATTTGCACGCGAGTTTTTAGTAAGTCACACGCAAGGCAACTATTTGGATTAAACTCATATTTTGAATATATTCACAAACAAACAAAAACGCTGCAATTCTCACCTTCTCCTTAAAAAAAAATTGAAATTTTCAAAAGCTGCCTGCTAAAGGAAATTTAAAGGAAAAATAAAATATTTATTAAATTTTTACACCAAAATTTAGTTATAAAATAAAACAATCTACAAATTGACTGCCTTTTTTTGGAATTTAAACTCTGCTATACCAACACAAACACACAAAACATAAATTAAATGATAAAAAGACGACGAAGGAAAAAAACTTGAAATATTTTGTCTATAGACTATTAAATCATCGATTTTTTATTTATACTTGGCCGGAGGGGATTTTTTTATTTAAGCTTAAGTGTTATTGTTCTTGTTAATAAATAAAATAACCAAAACTAATGCAATATTATTGCAAATAAAATTAAAAAAAAATTTAAAAAAAAACGCAAAGCTAGTCTAAAGGATACAAATAAAGAGGTTGTTGGCAACAAAGAATTGGCTTCTCATATAAAAAACGCTTAGATTTGTCATTAATATATAAATAAAAAAAAAACGCCTAAACGCTGAGTAAAACCCCTAAATTAAAATTGAAAAAAAAATATTTGCAATTTGCATTAAAAAATTTTGAAATTAATAAAACAAATTTAAAAAAAAGTTTCTGAAATCTATTAAAAAAAATTAAATAGAAAGTTCATTTACAAAAAACCTTAGAAATTCTAAAAAGCAAAAAATTTCCGTTAAAAATTTAATGTAAAACTAAAGGAAGCAACAACCTTTCAATAAAAAAAATCACTCACCCAAATAAAGTAATAAAACATAAAACAAAATAAAATAAAAAGAAATAAATAAATAAAATTGTTTATTTTTATATTCATTGTTATATGCTAAACTATACTGTTACTGAAAAAAAATAAATAAATAAAAAAACAAAAAAAATGTATAAAAAGTAAAAATAAAAAATAAATAAAACGCTAAAATAATCGCTGTGCATTTTGTGGTAAAAACAACAACAACAATAAAAAAATCACTAAATATCTTTTACATAAAAAAGCCATAAAAACAAGCAAACGCCTAAAAATTAAATTAAATAAAAAAAATAAATAAATAAACTTTACAAAACGCTTCTAGTTTTAAACACATTAAAAAAGCAGCCTTTTTTGTTTGGTTTTTCTGTTAACAATAAAAAGAATTTAAAGATCAATTTATAAAAATCTGCAATATAAAATAATAATTATTTTAAGAATAAAATTTAAAAACGGTGCCTTTAATTTATAGCAAATTTTACAAAAAAAAAAAAAAAATTGTAAAATAAAAAAATAATTTTTATAATAATTTAAATTAATTAATAACTTAACACATGCAATATTTATTATTAAGCCAAATAATTTATTAATTCTTTACCAAATAATTTCAATTGTGATTTGTTTTTTATTTATAAGAAAAAAATAAAAAAAATTAACAAATAAACCATTTTGTTAAAACAAAAGTTTTAAAAGCAAAAACCGCAAATTAAAAATTTCTTTAAGAAATTTTTAACTTAATATTTATCATTCTTTTGGTGCTTCTTTTTTGTAAAAATTTTATGAAAAAATGAGTGACAGGGAGCGATCGTCCCCAACACTGATCGAAACTGGTTTAAAAAATTTAATTGGTGGACGTGATGGAAATTATCCATTAATAAGCGGAATAAATGGTAAGTTTGGTCATAAAAGGGGGATTTACATGCTTATCCACTTAATTAAAAAATTTTGAAGGTTTTTTACACAATGCCTGTCAAAATGCAAAGTTTATTGTTTAAGAAATGCATTTGTAATTTCTGTATTTGAAACTAATTTTTTTTTTATATTAAAAAAACCCGCAGAGTCTTAACGCAGGGGCTGCTATATTTGGCTGTAGTTGTTCGGGTAAATATATATACATACATATGTGTTTAGTTTTAAAATTTATCAGCTGGAAATATCAAAATAGTTTTATAGCCAAACTGAATTAAAAAATTTGTAAGCTTTAATTTTCCGATATTACATATTATTTACATTGGAATGTAAAGAACTAACAAATGATGAGAAAAACTAATACAAAATGTTTAAATTTAATTATTTAAAGGCAAAAACATTGGTTTTTTTAGAAATAAAAATTTAATGCTGAAAATAGAACAAAAAATGTTATTTTCGACATTGCAAAAAAAGTTTTATGTGTGAACGTTTAAACTGTTGTAGCATACTAACTGCAGGGTATTTAATAGTAAACAAAAAAGATCCAATAACTTAAATTTACTTCATTGCTTAGCCTAGCAGTACTTAACAACATGAATTTCTTCTATGCCAAGCAATGTGCATACAAACACTTCAGTACTGCAGGGTAAATTGTTATAATTATAAATAGGATTATATTACTTGAGTTTGCTATCGCCCGACAATAACATAAACACACAATGCGGCACTATTGGTGTGCCGCGTGAAGTGCAACATGAGCACGAGTCATGTTACTTTCCATTTTCATATTTTTCCAACGGAATATCAGTGCGGAACTGTTTAATAATCTTAAGTACTAACCAATACTAAACATATTAAAATAATGACTTAAAATAAGTACTAACCAACACTAGTGACTACTATATAGAATGTAGATTCTCAAATTTAGTATATAAGAGAATAATTTTAAGAACTAGAATTATTTATTAATTTCCAACAATTAAAAGTAGAGCTCTCTAAAAGAGCTCCTAAAACAAAATAAGCTTTGAGCTCCCAAGAGGAGCTACAGCATAAACAATAAATAAAATATTATTCATTACATGGCTGTAAACAGCAGAAGCATTACACTGTAATTATTTCTTGAATTGTCTAATGCAGGGATCGGCACACTAATACATTTATATGTTTTGATTGTTTGTTCTTAAGCTTAATTGTTTGTCTCTTATGGCACTAGGATAGGCTTGCCAGATCCAATTTGCCAAAAAGCTTGACATTGAACAAACAAAAAAACTTGATTTGAAAAAAAAAGAACTTGACAAATAAAAACACCCATACTATTGTTTTTTTAATTTTTTTATTTTTTTTATAAAAATTATTAGAATAAAAACAAAAATATCATAAAAAGTAAAAATAACAGAAACAAATTAACAAACAAAAATATAAGCTCAATTTTTATTTCCAAAAGCTTTAATGTACGTATTGGAAATCAACTGTTCAATAACATCAATTTACTAGTGTTGAGCAATGGGGTAAATATCAGTGTTGACACTTTTATTATAATTGTACTGAAAAAGAACTATATTTTCTAAACTTTTATTGCACAGAAAAAAAATGTATCATACTATGTAGTCCTTAGTTGTGTTGATAATAAAAATATGGGCTTTAGATTTGTTTTTTAGATACATATATAAACATACTTTTTTAAGTATTATTACATAGCTAGAAAAAACTGGAGAAAAAAATTAACTTACAAAAAAACTTGACAAATTACTTTTTCTCTTTACACTTGACGCGCATTAAAAAACTTGAAAATCAGGCCAAATCAGGCCCGTCTGGCAACCCTACACTAGGGTGACCATAGTTAAAAGTTTAAAATATGATAGACTTGCATTGAAAAAGTTTTGGAATGTAATATTCAAAATTAAACCAGTTATGTTAAAGGCTGATTTTCATACAAGCGAAATAATTTTGTCATACTACTTAGTTTTGCCAAATCTCATAGATATTAAATGTATGTTGACAATATTTTATGCGAATAAGACCTTTGACATGTTTATTACTTCGCTTATTTCTGATTTTGCTTTTGCCCATTTTTTTATAAAGGAAATGAAAACTCGCAGATATAAGTTAAACCAATCATTGAGTGCAATTTAGAAATTTGTCCATTTAACATTTTGAATATCCTAGCTGGTCACACTGGTCGTCTGGTACAAGAGACTACAAAACCTATTTTTTGATTCTTACTCTCTTCAATGCTTAGAGAGTACGCACACGCGTGTGAGGATTTTCGGATCGCCGGTGTCTAATGTGTTTGTACATGGTGGAATAAGAAGGTGGGATCTTCCCTAAAACAACAACTTCCTATAAAATTTCAGCATGTATTTTGTTGTTGCAAATTCCAGCTTGGTTGTCGAACATGTGGCGAACACACATACACACAGTATACACAACCATTTTTTAACATAAAAAATTGTCTAAGCTAAGTTAGAAAACATATGGCGGAAATGAAAGTCAGCTGATCAGTTATTCCAACCTTGTTAAATATACCTTGTGTTTGTACAAAAAAGACACAAATACAGGGTGTTAAATATCTTAAATGCGATTATTTCAAAAATTAATAAACGTTGCGTAGGAAGGGTGGCGACATTGGAATTATCGATTGAACGGATTTGTTATTCACGATGTCGTAGTGGTCGAGTGAGCTGTGGAGACTTTTTTTAAGAGTAATGATTCTTACGTAATTGCTCGTCGACAATTTTGCTCAAAGTTCGGTATTTGGAGAATACATGATGGGCCGAGTGTAAATTTATTTCGTTCAAGGGTGGAGAGATTTCGCGCAACTGCTTCGGCTACGAATGTCCCACGGCCAGGACTCAGTGGATCTTTAAGAACTCCCGAAAACATTGAGCTGGTTGAAAGCAGTTTACGTGAAAATCCGTGAGTTTTAATACGGAAAAGAGCATCTGAGACTCCCAACAGCGGTTATTATTGAAATTTTAGGAAAGGATCTGAAGTTCCATTCTTTTAAAATTAAAATCGTTCAAAAACTGAAAGAAAGTGACTTTGACTTACGCAAAAATTTTTGTGAAACGATGTTGAAGCGTTTTCGCAATGAAGATCTCATTTTTTTGAGCGACGAGGCCCATTTTTACTTAAACGGCCACGTCAGAAAGCAAAACTGCTGTTACGGGTCTCCAAAAACCCGCAATCTTCAAAAATCATTGCATTGCCCTAAAGAAACTGTTTGGTGTGCCTTACCTCAAAACTAGGCGATGAATGTCAACGGTAAAATATATCGACGCATGATTACGGATTTTTTTACCACACCTGTGAGCTTATCCCACGTACTCTTCACACACAGCCAGAGAAGTTTTCCCGAAGCAAATTCATCGAAAATGCGGGAAAATTTCCCCTAAAAACTGATCAGTTACTCTAAGGACATCACATGGCCACCGACGTCGCTCGATCTAACTTAAATAAATTTTTTTATAGGGCTTTCTCAGAGAAAGGGCTTATAATGACAATCTCCAATCTCTTGTGGCTTTAAAGAAATTTGTTCGTCGAGAAATCAGCTCAATTGAACCAAGTTTACTGCTGTGTTTGGTGCAGAACACACGGCTCCGTTTTGAATAGTTTGATCAACTCGACGAAAGACATCTGGATGACATATTCTTTAAAAACATGTACTTTTTGGCCACCTTTCTGACTATTGGTCTCAATCTGCACTTATAATCTTAAAAGATGCACAAAAGAATACCAAAAATGTAGAAAAATAATTTTTATTCTCAATTGGAATCAATAGAACTCAATTTGATATTTTTAAGTTTAATATCAAATATGGGGAAAACTACTAGAAATGTGAAAAGTGTTTTCTGTCTACTTTGTTGATTTTTAATCTAAATGGGGGTCAATAGACCTTATTTTCATGTTTTTAGATACACAAGTTCAAAAAATGGCAAATAAGTGTGAGATTATGTGAAATCAGTTCTTTTTTCAACTTTGTTTGCTTTTGACCTCAATTAGGTCAAGAGACCTTGATTTTATGTTTCTAGACTCAATATGCCAAAATATGGAGCAAAAAACCTAAATGTCAAAAAGTATTTTCTGTCCACTTTAAGACTTAAAACTGTAATATTTTAGAAAAAGCACTCAATATGTAAAAATTACTTCCTAACCACCTAATTGACTTTGTCCCCAATCTAGGTGAGTAGTCTTTGATTTCATATTTCTAAACTTATAATCTGAAACGGTTCCAGAAAAATACCAAAAAGTGAAAAATTACTTTCTTTTAACTCTGTTGACTTCAACCGACGTTTTTAAATTTTTTCAAGACCAGACGAACGCAATTCGAACTGTTTTTAAATTGATTGCTGGTTAAGAAGTTACAAAAGTACCAAAGATACCTTAAAGTACCAAAATTTAATTTTTTAGTTTTTACTACTTTAGAAAAGGGCCAAAACATACTTAATTATTTTGAGAGCCCTTGATAAAACTTTCAGTTGATATATTTTTATCCTTACCAGTCAGTTCCTTTGGAGATCAAGTGCACGAGCCTACCATCCTTGGGGTTGTAAGCTCAATTCCCACCGGATACCCTGCTAAATGTGTTTTATCCTACTTTTCTTTCTTTCCTTTCCTGCTCTAAATAAAAGTTCTCTTTTATCTTCACCCTTTCTATCTGCTCACCAGGTAACACAAAGGGACTGAAATAAGGGGAACAAGGTGAGCTGTAAGCTTTCCTCTAAAGGCTGGCTCTTTGACCTAAACCTAAACTATATCTCGGGAGAAGTGCCCGCAATCCCGATTTCTCTACTTCATGCGTTTGGGTTGTTTGACAATGGTTAAGCAAACACACGCAGAAAATCATAAAAACATGATCGAGTCTAATCCGGGAATATGATCACAAACAATTTCATCATTGTATGGTTACGAAGATCATTATTATGACTGCCACAATCATAACATAGTTGTATTAAGTATTTGGCGAAAAACTTAATTGCAGTTATGGTTACTCTAACCATTATGTGTTTGTGCTAATCATTATTTTGGTCATAGGCAGTCATATCTTTTATTATGGGGTATGAAATATATATATATGATACTCTTGAAATATGGCTATCTGAATCTACCAGCAACATATGTATGATTGCCCATTACCAAGATTATAGTAACCTATAATCAAAGTAATGATTACCACAAACAAATGCTAATTTAAATAATAAATATGATTGCATTTTTCGCCAAAAACTTACTACAACTATGGTATGTTTGTGGCAGTCATAGAGGTGACCTTCGGAATCTTACAATAATAACATTATTTCGTGATCATATTCCCGTGTCCATACTCAACCATGTTTTTTCCTTGAGTGTATACATGGAACTTTAACATTTCTTAAGTAAGTAACGTGTGTAAAGAAATTGGAAAAACCTTTAATCTTATTGAGATATCATTAATAATTTTTTTTCAGTATAATAAAGGCATTCTAAGATAATTTTGCAAGGAAAATGAAGAAAGTAAAACATGGCAAAGCTTGCAAAGTTTTTTATTCATTTGTTTATTTCCGATTTTGTAAAAAAAATTGCCTTTAATTAATTTGTGTTTGAAAGGACCCGGCAATTTTCAATAGTTAATTTTTTTTAGCTCCAAACAATAAGATAAACTTTTAACATTTCAAAAATGGCTGCACTTTTTCACTTTTTTATATGATAAAAGTTATTGCCAAACGCTTGCTTTAAAAAAGAACGAGACTTAACATTTGTTTTAGAAATTTTTTTAAATTAAAGTAGACATATGATTTCGATATAAACATTAATTTCACCTTTCGTAAATATTAATTGTTTTCTTTAAACATGTGATGTGAGCGCATATGTTTGTCACTTTTGCTTTCTTCAAGTTTCTCTTGTTCTAAATCGTACTAAGTTACAGATGTAAAACCATAATTTGTAACAAAATTAATTGTTATTATGTACATCTGATAGATAGTAATTAATTAGTTAATTAAGGAAAAATGTTTTAAGAAAAAGGAAAAAACATCACAATCCTAATTGTGTGCTCGCTTACCAAAACGACAGCTAATCGACAGCATATTAGACACATTAGGGTGACACTCAATTTGCAGAATTTTAAATTAAGAGAAGTGCGCGCCGCTATTTTTCACGCTTGGTCCTTAAGATTTATGATTAAAATACAGGCAAATGGGACAACCTTTAACCACGCCAAAGAAGTAATTGTAAATGCGGGTTTTTAGCGGTTTTGTAAAACAAAAACTCAACAAAAAAGTTTAATTAATTTAAAATATTTATAATTACATAAAAGGCAAAAAAACATATTAAAATAATATGTAGTTTATGGTTGCCTGTTGAAGCGAATTTGTTAAGCACGCCAGTTGCGTCAATTTCAATTTTATTATGTCCTTACAACATTGCTACGCCGTTAAGCCTGTCCTCTGTCATGGTTGATCTCAACAATGTTTAAATATGGCGAAGGGTGAAAAATACCTTTTAAGCCGTAGCATTGCTGACCGGCATTAAATCAAAAATGAGAAATATTTTTCACCAATTTGTGTCACATCTTGTTAAAACATCTATTATTTTTTCTGGGGGGTCTTAAAAAATTTTCAATCTTTTTTTCCAATGCAAAATTTCAGCCTTAATTTCGGTATTAGCAGGTTTTTTTAAATCAAATTTTTAAAAATTTAATCAAATCTGCAATTTGTTGAACTAAAACTTCTAAGTCATTCTGAGGCAAAAGTTGAGGGATTTTAAACAAATAAAGGACGTCCTTTTTGAAACGTGTTTTTAAGTCATGTAAAACAGATTCAATTAAGAGTATGTGGCCCTCAATGCGGTATACTTCGACATCTTCAAAATTATTTTTTCTTTCAAATCTAGGCTTTTCAACTGAAATTCCCATAACAATGGAAATATTTTTTTCCTCTTTAAAAATAGTTTTAAATTGTGTGTGGGCTTCATTCACTTTAGTCTCAAGAAACATTATCAGGGTTTTTATTATGAGATGATCCTTTTTGTAAATCTGTATCCTGCTTTTTAGAATTACACTAAGTGGCTGTGTGACAGTAAGTGTATCATTTAGAATATTTAATCCACAAATAGATTCAAAAGTGCTCAGAGAAGTTCTTAAAAATAAGGCTTTTGAAGACGTATCCTTATATTTCCACTCGGATATCCTTTTCAATGTCTCTACAATGTGCTTTGTTCTCACTGCAAATAGTAAAATTGAATCATGACCGCCCATCGTGTTTCGCATAATGGAGACAACCTTGTACCTAGATATTTTAGAAAAACTGCATTACTCTTAGAATAATGTTTTTTAAAACATAAATTTGCTGGTTTTTTTAACATCCGATAGAAGTTTTTATATTATTGGTACCGTGTTACCTTTCGATATTGAGTGGTTAAGTCTATGGGAATAGTCAAGCGTTTGTTTTGCATTTCTTGCGGTTTCTTGTAATTTTTTACTGCACCATTTTCTGCCAACATCAAAGAACACTCGTCAGTTCCAATCCCTACACAATTTTCAAAATCAAGACCAATGTTTTTTAAAGCTCCTAAAGCTACTGATGATAGTGTGTTCGCATTAATTGACACTTCGGCGTCATCGCCAATATCATTTAAAGCCTTTTTAAATGCGTCGATAAAGTCGATGAAGTCTTTTTTTGTTAACTTTTCGTTTACGTTAAATACCTTAAAGCTATAGAGGTTTGTTTTTTTCCTGACGAATTTGTGGTTTTATCCCCCCCCCCCTGAATCCGCACCTGCGTTTGTATAAGGGCTATATAAAAAAAATACACCAATAATTTTTGTATTCAGTAAAATGGCATAAAAATAAACATGTGAGAATTCAAAGGCATTTTCGAGCCATTTATAGACCAAAGTGCTTATTCCGGAAGGATATTTGTATGGGGACTTCGTACCAGTGTCAAAAACCTTATTCGTACGAAATTAATTCAAATATCTAATATAATATAACTTCGACCTGTACCTTGATTACATGTACACGGAGCTGGATGGACGGACAGCTAAAACGATTCAGGCGGTGATTCTTAGTGTCTCAGACCATTGTTTTTCGACGTTGCAAACATCAGTATATACGTACACTACGTTTGTTATGCAGTTAGAAAAAACCTTATCGTCATATGAATTTTACAATTGTTTTTAAGAAAAGCATAAATTGTGTTTTGTAGTATAACTCCATACAATATTAATGACTTTTTTAAGAAACTTTTTATTCTTATGTACAAATTTAAAACTTGAAACCCATTTTTAAATTACAAATATAATAATTTAGAAAATATATTTACACATGGAGAGACATCTATACAAATTCCAAACACAATTTTTATAACAAAACACATTAAACTTCTTTAATAAACCAAAAAAAAAATTCTTTTAACCAAAACTTTAATAATAAAAAACAACAAAAGTTTTTTTCTTAAACGAAAAACTTAGTTCTAATAAATAAAAAAAGCAACAAAAATAGATGATAAAGAAAAAAAGTTTAAAGTGGTTTACGAAGTGGCCAGAACTAACAAAAAGCTAAATATAAATAAAATATTTTTTATTACTTTTATGCACGCAAATTCATAGTTTTCAAATTAATTTTTTTTTCTCCCAAATTCCTGGTCAAAACTAAAATTTGTTGTCATACCCAGGCAAATTAATACTAAAAATATATTCAAATATAAAAGTTCTTA
The DNA here is from genome assembly GCA_963583895.1 of Melanophora roralis. Classification (NCBI taxonomy): domain Eukaryota; kingdom Metazoa; phylum Arthropoda; class Insecta; order Diptera; family Rhinophoridae; genus Melanophora; species Melanophora roralis. Next base: position 35,575,456 of record OY757189.1, on the reverse strand, counting down.
TATTAGCCTTCACGCATAAGTTTATTAAATAAAAGTTGAAGAAAAACGTCACATGACTGAACAACTTTATCTCTAAACAAAAATTTAAGTAAAATATTTCACAACACATACGTCACATTAGTGTATTGTAACGTCATTGTATTAGTTTTTTTTTTTTTGATAAAGTTAACAGAAACTTTAGGAAACTTAAAAAAATCTATTTTTATTAGTAAAAATGTTATTAAATGAAAGTAAAATAAAAGTAATTAATATTAAATGTAAACGTAAAGTTTAGCAGTGATTTCCAAACAAATTTTGGTAACAAATTATGAATATTTTTTTTATGGACAAATATTGAATGTAAAAAGGTTTTTTATGCCACAAGGTTTAGCCAGACGGATGGATTTTGGTTAATTAAATTCAGAGATTTTTAAAGATTTTATTTATACCTACAACGCTTGCTTGGTATTATGCATTTGTGCAGATGTTTGTAACGCCTAAAAAAATAAACTAAGACCCACCTTTAATTAAACCGATGGAGTCAGAGACTCTTCTTAAGTCAATGAAAGCATGTTCCTTTGCCGATCTGGATGAATAAATAAAAATTTTATAAAATGTTTCGTAAAACGACGTTGTTTATCGAAACTGGAGATAAATCAGTTCATTTTTTAAAAAGCACCCATAAAATGTCTCTCCCAGACAAAACTTAAAATTTTGCATTTTTTAAAAATTCAATCCGGAAATCACATATAACCTATCGAAGTACAGTTTCACATTAACAAACCTTTTTTAGGGAAAATGCTTCTACCAAGTTTTGTAAAAATCACTCCCTTACTGACTACCTTACATAGTTTCTGTTTATGCCGAACTCTTGTTAACCCCCTTAAATACGTTTGGCAATTTGATACAAAAACCTAATATTTCTAGGATACTTTCCATATAAATTAAAAAAAAATTAAAAAAAAATTATCCCGGCAGTGGGCCTACATTTAACTGTTAGTTACATATAGGCTTTACTCCCACAAATTCCCTTAGGCTAGGTTAGGCTGGAAGAAGGAGACTTTAAGGGGCTTAATTTCCGGCTTGTTGTGCGCTCTTAGCAAGGAAAAAAATCTCAGGGGAGCAGTTCACACAAATGCGGTGATCCGAACGAGTTCCCTCAACACCTGTTCTATACCTCCTTTATGAGATTAGAAAACATCAGACATAAAACATCGGGCTCTGGTCTAAGCAAAACCGAACAGTAACACAGGAAATGCCCCATCGTTTTGATAACCTCCCTGCATGCCCTGCACTCGCTGCTATCTTTATCTCCCAGTCAATGAAGGTGTTCTAGTAAGTTTGCTTGACTCACCAGCACAATCATCATCTTGCTCAGTTCAGGTTTCCCCTAGTTTCAGGATACCCCTAGTACTGAACTCACCCTTAGAGAATTCTCGTCAATCTCCTATCTGCTCTGTTGTTCAATTGCATCCTGTGGGTATTTTTGGCCAACTCACTACAGATTGAATAAAATGCAAAACCTTGAGAAAGAAAATTTTTTTAGAACAAAAGTCATGCATATGCCCCGAGGCACGGAAACATTGATGGCACACTAATTTACGACACGCATTATTAAAAAACAAATAGCTGGGAAGGTGCAAAAGAAGTTTCGTAAAACCTGATACATCGCCACAGCCGAATACATCGTTCTCAATGGCAACACATATGCACGTAATTCATAAAAATATGGTGTTGAAGGTTTTAATTTTTTGTGGGGTGCCCCAGTAGATCAGTGGTAAGTGCACCATTCTGGGGGTTGTGGGTTTTATTCCCACCAGAGACCCTTGTAAGACTGCTTCATTCTTCTGTTCTTTCTTTCTTTTTTTGTTATCCTTCTCTAAATTTCTTCTTTCCTTACGTTGCTGAGGCAGGGTGCCGCCGTTGGAATTATCGATTGTGCGGACTTGTCAGTCACGATGTCTCAGTGGTCGAGTAAGCATCGTGCGTTTGCTGTGGGGACATTTTATAAGATTAATGATTCTAACATAATTGCTCGTCGACACTTTTGTTAAAAGTTTGCTATTCGGCGAATACGTAATATACCGAGTGTCAATTTAATTCGTTCGCGGAAGCAGAGATTTCTCGCATCTGCTTCGGCACGAATGACCTACGGCCAGGGCCCAGGCGATCTTCATGGACTCCCGAAATCTTTCAATACAAAAAAAAAACAGCCTCACTGAGACTTCCAAGAGCGATTATTCATTAAATTCTAAAGAGGGATCTGAAGTTCTGTTCTTCTAAAATTGAAATTGTTGAAAAACTGAAAGTGACTTTTATTTACGAAAAAATTTTTGTGAAACGATGCTGGAGCGTTATAGCACTTTAAATCCAATTTTTTTTTGAAGCGACGAGGCTCATTTTCACTTAAATGGTGACGCCAATAAGCAAAACTGCGGTTACTGGCCTACAAGAACCCGCAACGCTCGATTAAAACATCAAAAACTGTTTGGTGTGCCTTATCTACGCGTGAGATAATTGGACCATTTTTTTTTTGTCGAAAATTTTCCAGGCCTGGCGACGAATGTCAACGGCGAAAATTATCGACGTAGGATAACGAAATTCTTTTTGCCGAACCTGCGAGCTCATTCAGCGTATTCTTCACACACGTGGTTTCAATGGGATGGAGCGACTGCACACACACACCGAACTTCGATGATTTTTTCTCGGAAAATTTTCCCCAAAAACTGATAAGTCACTTTGAGGAAATCCCATGGTCACCTCAAGGCGAGGCTTTATATGGGTAATCCGCAATCTTTTGTGGCTTTAAAGGAAAATATTCGTAGAGAAATCAGCTTAATTGAACCAAGTCTACAGCAAAGTGTGGCGCAGAACACAAGGCTTCATTTTGAACCGTGTGCTTAACTCGACAAAAGACTACTGGATGACATACTCTTTGAAAAATAAAATCCGCATTGCCATTTTATTGTTCAATGCTCTTAATAAAACTTTGTGTCAATTATAACATTTTTTATTTAAGTTTGAAAATATAAATCTGCCACCAGACACCCTGTACCTATATATCTTTCTTACATGACACCTAAATAACTTATTTTAAAATTTACCTTCTGGGTTGGCCTAAGTTGAACGTTGGGAAACCCTTCCCTGAATCAGCATTTGAGTTTCAAACAAGATCTTAAAAATTATTTGTTCTTATCACCTCAATTAGCTGTGAGATTGAAGGAAATACTTTTTGATATTCTTTGCTCTATTACTATTGCGCTATTCCTTCTACTACGATTTAAAAAATAACCCTAATTGTTTGCCAGACATATTAGTTTAATCCAACTGATTTTCTAGAATTTCTTCTTTATTCAGTTTAATTTGAATTGTATTTGTTGCTGGCGATTTGCCTGCTATTGTTTGAGATACAGTAATATTAATTTATTAAGATAATCTCATAAGTTATACACAAGAAATCGTCTCTCTACACTCGGGGGTATTTAATTAAGAGCAGTTAAGGAATGGCTTCTAGCTAAAATCCATATTTGATTTAAAGGTTTATTTATATGTTACGTAAAATAACGCCATAACCATAACCGTTGCCATAAAAACCAAAACTCAATTGGTTTCTACGGTTATGGTTATGGCCTAATGGTAAGTCACGTAAATTAAATACAGTGTTGCCCATTAGTTTTGTTTGAACAGCTGTTTTCAGAGGCTTTGCTTATATCACGTATAATTGTATTTTAATTGCATTTTATTTATATGAATTTGTGAGTTTAAAAATAAATTAAAATAATTAGGGAAAATCTAAGTAATAATATGGAAATTTACTTCTTCGAGTTTTTTTTTCATTCATTCATTACACAAAAATTTTTTGGTACCTTAATTAGAAAAACAAATATAAAATAATGAAAAATTTAAAATTAAATTAAGGACGTTTTTTGATATTTTATTTTTTAACATTTAAAATTTTTTTCTTCTTGATATTTTTATTTAAAACAATCGCCTGCTCTTAAACTATTTTTCTTAAGTGTAAAATCCTAAACAATAATACTACAATCAGAATTTATTAAGATAATTTTATTGTGTCATTGATAAGTTACACAAATACTATTTTTCACAAGAGTATTACACGTGTGTCAAAACTATTTTTTTTCGTTAAGGGCCAGTCAAATTGCGTTAGAAACCATAAATAAAAAGTAGAAAAAAAATATTTAAAAAGTACGTTTGATTTGGTACAATTTTTATTTTACGTTTTTTACTGATTATTTTAAAGGTCAACATTTTTAATATAAGGAAATGATAGCATAATCTATGGTTGATTTTGGCAATTTGATTAACACGACATCAACAAAATGAGGAATTTATTTTAAAAATTATCATACTTAGTTATTTTATGTCTTTTGAAAGTAAATGTTTAAAAAGAATTACATATACATATGTAGATATTTAAATTTTTTTTTCTGTTTTAAAACTTGTTTTTTTTTATATATGTATATCATTGAAATTAGTCTTTTTGTTATCCTAGTGAACCGATATAGATAAGTTAGTTATTTTGTGGCAGGTTTAAAACCGATAGCTGCTATAGTTGTGTTTGTATGAGGCTACCCCTACCTCCTGCTGTACTATTTGATAAGTTGTTTTTTTTAAACCTAAACATTACACTAGGGTTACCTTGTAGTAGGTTTTAAGACGATAGCTGCTTCATATTCGATATATAGAAATGCATATAATTTTATTCCTTTCGAAAAAAACAACTTTTTTTCAAATTAAATTGTCGTTTTCAAAGCCTCTGTGCAAAGGTTTGTTGTTACCGTGGTATTAGTTACTGAGATATATTACGATATATGGTGGAATTTTGTTATTAAAAAGTGTCTTTTTCTAAATCTCTGCCCATAGTGAGTCAATCGTACCGGCCCTTTTTGAACATCTGCTTAGTGGTTTTTCTTATATGTAGTTTGAAACTAAAACCCTAAAAACATTGCTTAGAGGCTGTGCAATTTTGAAAAATAAAAAGCAGAGAAGTCAAGATTTTTCTATAAACATATTAGGAATATCAAGTAAGTGCCCTATATTCGGCTGTGCCGAATTTTATATACCCTTCATATTGATCTCTTTGTTAACCCAGCCACCCGATTTAGGCGAGTTGTTTTCGAACCGTAAGTAATGATTTCGATTAAGAGTCGCGCCAGGTGCCTGATTCTTTCAGTCCAAAAAGACTGTCGCTCGCAGTGCACTAAATAAAAAGAGGCTAAAAAATTGATATCTAAGAGATTCCGCTATAGAAACCGAACCTTTTTTCTGAACCTTATTTAGCATCCTACGGTAGAATTCCTTGTACACTCAAAAAATTATTAAGGTAAAATCAACTGGAAATATATTTAAAATAACTGGATATTCATTTAAAAACCGTCCAACAAGATATTCATTAAAAATAACAAAATATTTTATTTAAATTCAGACATCAAAAAATTAACTTACAAATTGGTCTAAAATTAACTAGATTTTCCGTCATTTTCAGCAATACACAACGTATCAAAAAAAAAAAAAAACAACAAACTTAAATATTACAAAAAAAAAATAACTGACAAAAATAACTTTAACTGAAAATCAGTATTTTTGTTTAGCTGAAGCTTTGAATAACCCTTTAAATCAGTTAAAAAGATATTGTATTCAAATTTAACTGTTTTTTTATTTAAAAACAACTTTACGGAATTATTCCTAAATAACTTACAGTCAGTTACTGTTATAATTTTTTGAGTGTATAAACAATTGTATGTTCAAGGAAAATGTTTGCAAGGAAAAATGAATTGGGGTCAGTCCTACAGTTGAACTATCCACGGGCACCCTGGAATCTTTTAGGGCGGGGAGATTAATTACACTTTCCCAAACTTTGCAAGGCCCCCCTTAGACAATGGTTATAGGGAGTAATCATATTGTAGGAATATGCTTGGCTGCGAAAACTAATGGGGGTTGGTTGTACCCTTTATTTCTCTAGGGCGACTCCGGAGGTTTTTGTGGGTTGTTTTATCCTATTTTTTTAATTTTGTATGGCAACCATGTTAGGGGCTAAAAAACAGGGGGTAAGTATGTTCGACAAAAATGTTTGGGAGGAAAAAATAATTGGGGTCGGTCCTACATTTGGCCTTTGTAGGAACACTCTGGAAGCTGTGGGAGCGATTAAAAAAAATTAAAAAAACAGCATTAAACCTTGTATTGCAACCCTGTTAGGGGGAGGAGATTGGGTGTACGTATGTTCCACAAAAATGTTTGCGGGAAAAATTAATGCGAGTCGATCTTACATTGCACATTGTATGGGGCAAGTCCGAGCCAGTTGTAGGAGTTTTAATGTATATATTTAAGAGAAATAAACAGAGGTTATCTTGGTTTTTGGTTTATATCTCGGTCGGTTTTCGAGCGATTTGGCTGGGTTTTAATAACGACTTGCTCGCAGATATTTCTGATAGTTTTATACCACTTACGGGTCTATGAGACATCGGGGGGATTCAAAAAGTTGATTTCAGCCATAACACGGGCAGACAGACACAAAATAACAAATCAAAATTGGAATAAAAGATTTTCTTCTCAAAAAAATTGTTTGATAAATTTACCTCTTAAAGAGAATAAAAATAATCGAAATATAAATAAATTGGTCCATGTTCTATTTTTATATATTTCTAAAGTTAAATAGGTGATGTTTACAACCAAAAGACTACTACCGTTCAAAGAGTACTGATGATGAAATTGCATTCTACTCGGCTAGTATCGGTAGAAAAATCTGCTTTTTTCAAAATTAAAGTTTCTTTCAACATTAACGGAAAGTAATAATTTCTTCTAATAAAAAGAAATTATATGAACTTAAGCCAAACTAAAAAGCAAAAATTTCTAAAGAGTTTTAAATGTTTAACTATTTACTGAAAAATCTGATATATTTTTTTTGACGTTTTAATAAAAATGTTTTGTAATATAGGCCATTCTGCGATATGGATCGTGATACTATAAATATCACAATATTTATTGAATGTGTAGCAGTGCCCTAAGAAGAAATAGTTTTTTGTAGAAATAAAGTTAAAACAACAAATTAAAAACACACTAAATTACTGTCAAAATTTTAAAATGAATCCCGTTCTCAAAAATTCTTAACACAACACGATCTTAAGGTCATTATCTAAAAGAAAAAATATAGTAAGGTCTCACCCGTCACAGTCTTTAAGTAGTTATTGTGAGTAGATTTTATGTTCTTTCAATATCTGCTTATTATTAAAATCATCACATGCCTGGAAATCAAAGCCCTTTTTTAAATAAGAACTTAAAATTTTTTTTAATTAAAAAAAAAAATGTGGGTAAAATTGTCACACCCGTCATAATGGAATCGTCCATATATGTATTTTCTCCCACTTTAAGATTTCTTTCCTTGCAGAAACATGTAGACAAAAATCTTCTAGAATAATTCCAAAACATAAAGAAAACCTACAAACGACAATAACATAAAACTTTTAAAAAACATTAAAATAAAAAATTCAACAAATCTGTGTGTAAGAAAAAGTCATATTCTTTTTGTTAAGATTTCAATTGTTTACGAACATACGTACACACATACATATGACATTATTGATTTTCTATAATATCCCTGTTGACCATATCTTAAAAATATATTAAAAAGACAGGATTTAAGATGTATATATAGTAAAAACGCATACTGAACACAGCTTCATCAAATCGTCGAAGAAATTTTTTGACAAAGGGCCCCAAAATAATGCAAGACTAAAATGCAACGTTGCCTATTGGATCAATTTTAAAAGATAACATTAAAGAAAAATTCTGTCAGTGAAAAAATTCTGAAACTAAAGACATCTTTTGACAATTTGGTCAACTAGGATGTTGTAACATTTTCTTGCTAATGGGTAATATGCATTTAAAGCTTCTGCTCAAGTATGCACTGGTGTGTGTGTCATTTATGTTGTCCAATTATTACATGTTAAAACCATACATACGGCCCTTGGCTGTCCCTGTTTCTAACCATCGACATGTGCCATCTAAAGTTGGTTAGATTTTTTGATTCGATTTGTTCTCTTTTTTTTCTAATTTGCTTTAACTACATAATTGTATTTTTTTGTAACGTTCTTTTTTATATATATTTATGTAGTTTTATTTTTTTAAATACACAATAATGTTCAATATAATACATACACGTTATTCGTATGGACATATTAGGTGTATTCACTGTGGATATTCAATCGGAAATAGAATTATTTTGTTTAAATGTTTCTGTATACGCTGTATTTGGTGGTGCCAAATGTTATATACTCTTTGATTCACCTACAATACAAAAATACGTTGTAGAATTCTAGCGCAAAAAAAAATAATTATCTGGGACCCACCCTAAAACTACACCGATCGACTCCGAATAACCTTCTGAGTTGATTACAGCATATCCTTCCGTCCTTAAAGGTGGCCATGTTTTCTTATTAGTATTTGTTTTGACATGGCTCGGATTGTAGTCTCTATGCTCCGATCCATTAAGTTTTTTTCTTAAACTTGGACATTTGTTTTCATTATTTAACTTCCATAGTTCCTGGGAGATACAAAGGGACTTAACAAACAAGTTAGAGTTTGGTTTATCTATTACTTAAACTTTAGTGTTAAGCCGTAACCAGTCTCCTTCGTACATTAGCAGACCTTTCTTTTCTTTTACTTCCTTGTGGGTTTAAGTTCAGATCCGTTCGATTTATATAGCATGGGGGACTTAACGACCCGTGCCCAAATCAGTTTCTCTTATGGCGTCTAATTTCTCGGTAGCTCGGTAGCTCTTTGCTGCCAACAATGTGGCAATAGATTGTTAATTGGGCCTAACTCAGCGTAGGGCGCGTCTTAGATGCCGGCTTATGAATACTTGAAGTTCACTCCTTTTAAGTGACTGCGTGCAATGACTATTGACTGGCAACAAAAACCTTTCAACCTTAGAAATAAATGCAGCATTCCAAATTTTATTAAGCTTGATAGTTGGGCCATTCAAACTATTCGTTCGTATCTTACTTTTGATAACGCTACATGTACGGAATTGTAATTTGGACTAAAACGAAGCAGAGTCAAAATCAATTTGTAGTGAATTTTTTATTAATATGCTCACACTTAACCTATCAATATCAAAAAACTTTTTGTAAACCTTAGAAATGATATGAAACCGATCAAGACGATAACTTGGAAGCGAAGTCATAGCATAAAAATTTTATTACCAGTCACCTTGTTTGGGGATATCCACAGCCACCACGTGTACTTTACGTATGGAGAATCATATGTTTATATATGCCCAGTACATATTAAACTTAAGTTTCCGCCCACAACACGTCCAAGCAGGCTTAGACAAGGCTCCGACCATGCGGACAAGGACAAGATTCCTCACCCCAGTAAGCTGAAGAAAGACGCCTTCCAACAGGGTGTGTGTGAGAAATTTTATTATATCGAAGGAAAGGCTAGGTTAGGTTAAAGCGGTTGGTCTTAAGGACCCCACACAAGTCCTTTGGGATAGAAAAAACGATAATTGGAAAATTTAAACCTATAAAATGAACTTAAAGGCGCTCTTCACTTTCCTGACAAATTTCAGCAGTGGTGTCTTACCAATTTTTGATAATTCCGTTAAGTTTTTGAAGATACATAAAAGATTCAATACAGTTTGCCCTGAAGCCCACAAGCTTCTGACAGTAACACAGTATATACTCAACCGTTTTCTTAATCCCACAACAGTGAACCTGCAATCATCGCTGGCTAGTCGTTTTGTTCTTTTAGCATGAATTGTTGACCAACAATGACTTATATCCTGCCCACGAGTAGTCTACAGCCATCACCGCAAAAAGAGTAAGTTACTCTTCCCGCCGGAATCATAAGCCAAGAGAATCTTTACGATGTGATATTAACGCAGCCTCCGTGGTTCTGAAGGAAATATCAGTATTTATATTGTTATTGGAGAAGTGAACTAAAGCCCAGACGTCTATTAGCCTTTCCACGCGAAAATCGGCTCCTTGCTTTGCAAATTGGTCAACTATTTCATTCTTTTTGATACCTGCATAGCAAATGAACACCTCCTTCACGACACAAAAATTAGCGATCGAGGTACATGTGAGATTTGCGGAGAAAGTCTTGACCATTAAACCCATTTATTTAAGGTTTTTCAGTATGGAAGGACAGAGCAAGATAAGCAGCCAAGTTGGCTTTCAGAATATTCGTCTTAAAGATACTACAGTCATCAGGAAGTCGCACAAGGATGGCGAAAAAAAGGTTTTATAATTATTGAAAATCTTTCAGATTTGCTTAAAGTTGCCCAGTTAATACCTGATGGGAAGTACATCCAAAGATCACATTTTTCAGAAGATTATCAACCAGCAGTCTGGATATTTGAATTGGCGCTTATAAGATAACAGGAATGATCTCTAAACTAACCACCTTGTTCATCTTTCTAATCAGATTTATCGCTGGTACTTCCTAAACAAATTTTAAACTTTTTGAGAATTTTTAAAATAAATTCAATTGTTTTGAAGCCCAACCAACGATTTTACGTTATGACCAATTGTTATGTGTAAGAAAGAAGATTTTTAAAATAACTCTTGAATGTATTTGTTTGTTAATTATAATTCTCAATAAGTTTATTAAAATTATTATTTAAAGGCAGAAAGGTTGAAGTTTTCTTAGGGCAATTCTATTCCGCTGACTGCTCAACAATAGTGAGCAGGGTGTGAGCTTCTATCTGTCATTCCTGGTTGTTTTTGGCAGGTTAAATGCTATCATTGATTTATGAGATAATATTTTTTGACCACTTAGGCTAGAGTTATTCCTCTTTAGTTCTTGAACTGCAATGAATAGTCCTTTTAGGGGAGAGAACAACGGTTCCTTCGTTCCACTCAGGGGTGGGGGAGAGAGAGGGGGCTGGAGTTTCTATTGCCCAGAAAGCCAGTAATCTTAGTTCTTTGGTGCCTTTAACAGTAGTTCCGTATATTATATAGGTACCTTTCCTATCCGGATTTGTTCATACTTCAGAGTTATTGTGGACGCTAAAAACTATTCGCTTTAAAAAAGAATCCAAAAGCTGCTTAAGTTTTCGATGATATCAAAAAAATTATTCCGTACCACTTCCCGTGCTTTTATAAAAAATGGTTTTAGATAAGTTTTTGAAATCTTCACGCCAGGATTTGTGATAATAGAGCCTATAACCGACCTTAGACGACCGAGATGGTTTTTACCTTATTAAAATTGGAATCCCTGGGGCTCAGAAATTTTTTTCATAAATGATATCTTTAAAAGACAAACAAAAAAAAGTTTGTTCAGTTTCAACTTTTAATTTGTAAAGTCTTTTACCAAATCCCCTTAATAGTATTTAAACTTTCATATTCAACTATTTCATTCCATTAGTTTCTCTTTCTTCTTTCAATTGTATTAAGTATGACAAGTATTATTGATTTCCACTCATGTATTCTCTTGCGTCTGACCATCTGTCCGTTAGTGCTTTTCTTGTTAAAATTATGTATAAACTCCAATTGTTCTTGTTGTTGGTGTTATTTTTAAAACAAAAAGACATTAAATATAAATGAACCCTTATAGAAAATCAAGTACTTAAATTAAAATGAATAAATACTTATGTATAAACTATAATAAAGGCAAAGGATTTTCAAGTCCTAAAAATGAGCAACACAATTCACCTCAATAAACCTTATCATATGCTGACCATTTTACTGTCCACTTTGAGATATAAAAACTTTTTTGTTCAACCATTTGTGGTTATCTGTGTTGGTATAAATGTGTGACCTTAGGAAATGTGAAGTACCAATTAAGGTTTTATTTAGTTAGAAATAAATAATCGTTAATAATTAATAAAGAAAAGAGAACTGGAAATTATTTCTTCAGCATTTTAATTGATATTAATCCCTACAGTGGGCTTTAATAATTATTCAATTCAGTTAAAAATTTAATAAAACTATTTTCAAAATTGCGACCTGTGATTTATTCAAAAGAATACATGGAAACCCAACTGTACTGACGGACAGGCTTAAATTGTTTAAGGAATTGATTCTAAATAGATTGGTATGCTTAAAGCTTGGTCTCAGACCATTATTTTTGGGCGTTATAGACATCTGCGTAATAATATTTAAACTTGTTCTTTTACACAATACGATCCCAAAGTCAAAAGTCAAAATTCTGTAAAATTTAATTTTTAGGTCACACCCGTCACAGGTTCCTTGCGGTCACTATGAGCAAAAGTTACGTACTTATAGCATTTACCTATAATTAAACGTTTTTAAACATACCACCCATATAGATCTTTCTCTTTTTATACCCTTCACATATGTGATAAGCGATAGAGAAGTCGAATTAGCGATGCCCGTCTGTCCGTGTTGTGGTTGAAATCAGCCCCCCGATATCAAATAGACCCGTAAGTGGTATGAAGCTACCAGAATTATCTGCTAAAAAATCGCTATTGAAATCCAGTATAATCGCCCGATAACTGACAGAGATATAAGATAGCAAATCTGGTTTCCTTTGTTTATTGCTCTAAAATTTGTACATAAAAGCCTCTACAACTGCCCCGCAGTCGCAGCTGCACGTGTGCAATGTAAGACCGACTTCAATCAATTTTTTCTCGCAAACATTTTTTGTGGAAGGTATTAACTCTCTATCTCCGCTTCCTAACAGGGTTGCCATACAAAGTTAATTTTTTTTTATTTCTTTTCAATCGCTCCCACAGCTTCCAGGGTGCTCCTTCAAAGATCAAATGTAAAACCGACTCCAATTAATATTTCCTTCCAAGCATTTTCGTGGAACATACCAGTTTCTAACAGGTTTGCCATACAAAATTTAAAATATTAGGTTAAAACAACTTTCCCGGAGACGCCCTTAGAAGAATAAAATGTATCACGTACCCCTATTAGTTTTCCCTCCCAAACATATTCCAAGAATATACTTAACCCCTATCTATAGAATTGAATATTGGATGGTTTTTACCTCTTCCACAATGTTTTAGATCCACGATGAAGGGATTTTGGAAAATCTTTAGTTAAAAGCGAAAGAAGTATGGAAAAATCTTTTAAGATATACATCGTAATTTCGAAATTTTAAAACCTAGGGGACAAAAGAGTGAAAGAACCTAAGGGGTAAAAAGGTGTATAAATTGAATTTGTGCCCTTTTGGGCCCATTTTATAATTACGAAATCAATAATTATAAAAAAATAACATAATGTTTCTTGTACTTTTTTTCAAGTATTGGACCCTAAGGAAAAGAAAAGGCCAAAAATTATACATAAATAAAGCCAGAAACATAACCAAAACTGAGTTTGACAGGTTTTCAAATATATGACTGTTTTTGTAAAATTCTTAAAATTGGACCCTAAGGTGGAAAAAATGGTAAAAGTTATATTTTGGTACTTTTGTAACATGGTAATTTTTCGGAACTTCCTGCAACTCTTAACCTCAGATAAAGACATCCATTACAATAATTAGTTTCTGGTACTATTTTGAAATTGTGACCCTAAGGGGTAAAACCGAAAATTTTGGTACCTTTTGTAATTTGGAAACCAAAAAAGATAACATCATAGTGGAAGTTATGTTCGACATACCTCGAAAAAATTAGATTAAATTTTCTATACCTTTTTCTTTAAATATTGGAAGGTATTAAATATTTTGGTACCTTTTGGTTCCATTTTATAGCCGTGAAACTATCGAAGATAAAAATATAACCTAAATCGCAAAGAACAGGTCGCAAAACATATACATATGGTAGTTTAAAAAAAAATGGACTCTACGGAGTAAAAGGAGTGTATTTTATATGTTTGTACTTCTTGGGTACTTTTCATAATCACATAATCCAAATAACATTTGAAAGGTCTCGTTGAAATATAATGGGGTTTTTTGGTTCTTTTTTGAAATTGTAATACTGATCATTAAAAAAATGTTTTTAATTTATATTATGGTACTATTTTTATAACTTGGAATCCAATAAAGATAATTCAAATTACTTCCGATAGCTATCAAAGAAGATAAATATTATATTCTGGTATTTAAAACGTACTAAAAAGATTATACATATAGAAATATGATAAAAGGGCTATGGACCCCTATTATGAACAAAAGTTTACTAAGTGGACAAAACTTGTTGCAATCACATTTTTGGCACATTTACAAATACAGATTAAGGTCAAAAATTTATTTGATTGTCAAAAAGTACTTTTTTCACATTTCTGATACTTTTCTCCATATTTTGGACTATGAGATTTGCATAATAAAAGTAAGTTCGATCATTGAGTTCGAAAGTCAATTAGGTGGGCAAAAATTTTCTCTTATCAATAGATATCCAATGGAGATATCACGTTTCAAAAAGTTAATAAAATTTTTTTTATTTATATCAGAACTGCCTTTTTACCTGCTCCTAAGCAGCCAGTTCTTTTCCGTGATGAAGCCATTTTTTATGTTGACTTTTTGCAGGATATTTTAAGTCGTAGGCTTTCATAGTTTCCGAAATGAGACGCATCAAAAATTTACTTCTTAAAATCGGTTGATTTGTAGGGTGGCTACCTCCCCTTTGCACGTATCCAACCAATTTTTTTACTAAAATGTACGTATCGTACTAGAACTACTTTGTACCAGTTTTAAAGTCAATAGCTGCTATAGTTTGCAATTATAGACGGACGAGCACTTCCCCTGCTTTAATAAAAAAAATGTTTCCTAATTTAAGTTGCCCCTAAGTATTTATATGTGTGAAGTTTTTTGACTATATAAAGCCATATGTATAGATTTTGTTCTCCAAAAATGGTTTATTTTAGATTTTTGCTTGCATCTCGGTCCATAAAAAACCGATCTGACTAATTTTTATTAACGTTCTGATTAAGAATATTTCTGATGATTTTACGTTAAAACACTTTCCGTCCGGTTTTATTTTGCTCCGGAAATTTGATCTCGACATATGGTCAGACGGGCAAATGAACATGGCTTAGTCGACTTCCCTATCTATAGGGATCCAGCATATATTTATTTTAATGGGAACGCAAATGGATATTATAGAAATCGGAAACGGCATGACTGTTATATACCCTTCTTACTATGTGAAGATCATATTAAAAATTAGTTCAAAATAGTTAATATCCATGTTACTTCTGACCATTAAAAATTTCATTGCAATTACACATACACACAAAAAACTACAAAAAAAATTTTTCAATCAAATTCTTGTTCAAAATAATTTATTTTTTTAGTCAATTTATTTAATAGTCTCTAACAATATTTTTATTTGATTTTTAAATCAAACAAAATTTTCGCCTAGACAAATAAAATATTTAACCAGCTCAGCAAAATTTTTTAACAGAAGCTAAAATTCTTGCAAAATTGTTTGTCTAAATTTACAACTTTCGTTGTAGGTCCTCAGCCAGACAAAATATTTACTGATTCTCTGAAATTTGTTACTGATTCTACAACTCAGTTTTTTCTGTGTATGTCAGGCAATTATTTATTGGTTGTTTGTTTTTAATACTCTGTTTATTTATTTTTTTTAATAAAACTTGTCATATAAAAAAAATTCTTTAACTAATAATGAAAATAATAAATATGCCTTAGGGGACTCATATTAATAATTCAAAGAATAGATTATGAGCTGTCAAACAGGTATTATTTAATTATATTATTTAAACTATCATTAGAAAACACTTTATTATATTAAACCTTTTTCTTTACTTTTGACATTAGATAATAATAAGGGCTTTGTTTAAAGAGTAACACATATTGCTGCTTTAATAAAGAAGGGCCCTAAATTTTTTAAAGGACATTGTTTAAAGCCAAAGACACTACTACCGTTCAAAGAGTACTGATAATTAAATTGCGAATCTGCTTTTGAAACTGCATTCTTCTCAGTAGAAACCCCTACTTTTTCAAATAAAAATTTCTTTCAACATTAACGGAAAATATTAATTATTAATATTATAATGAACTTAAGCCAGAATAAAAAGCCAAAATCTTTCTTAAGGACCAAAAAATTTAATTTTGAAATTATTTTATCATTTGTTGCTTATGTTCGACGTAATTTTTAAATTATTGGTTTTTTCTACAAAACTTTTTAAATTAATCGTTATCCTAAAAAACTATATTCTTAAATGCAATTTATAAGTATGATACATTTTTTCAGAACCACCAAAACCTTTTTATGTTTTTTTTAGAGGTTTCTGTTTGTTCTTGCTCTTACTTAAATAAACTTTGTTCCAAAGATATAAGTTTTCCATCAAGCAGCAAGCAGATTTGAAACAGTCTAAACGACAATGACACTGAAAAACTTGCAAAAGTCAGCAAAATTTATAACAACAACTACAACATGCAATTAATTACATTTGCTCATGTAATTAAATATCATTTGCTTTAGACACCGAAAACATGTGTATATAACACTTGACCATGGCATGAACAGTATCGTGCAATTAAATTGCACTAAATAATTCACGTTTTTTTTATGTTTTCTAATAAAATTAGAAAAATAAATGGACTAGTTTCTGACACCTTACTACATTCTATTCAAATGGAAATTTAAAATTCTTATTAGAGCTCCTATATATTAAAGCATTGACAACTCGATCGATCGATAAAGATAGAAACATAATACAAACTGAGTTCGTCATGTTTCGAAAAAATATGAAAGCGTGATTGAAACTTTTTTAAAATTATGGACTCTAAGAGGTAAACCAGAGTTAAAAATTGCTCACTCACTTATCATTCGTGAGAACGAGTGTGAGCGCTGTGTTTACTGCAGCAATTTTTCATTAATGAATGAGTTTTTAAAAAACATTTTGTGCCTTCTCACTCTCGAGCGAGAAAAAAATTTTTTTTTTTCACCAGTCATATATGAGAAGTGAAAAGAAAAAATATTTTTTTCTTTTCACGAACATAAATGAAAAGCATCAAATTCGAGTACTTCTCATAAGTGAGAAATCATAAATGAATTTTTTCGCGAAGCATTCATAAATGTGTACACATAAAATTTTTTGGTCATGTTACTGGTGCTGCCATATGTAAAAATTTGTTGCATAGTTTTTGAAATGCTTAAAAAAAGTAGGAATAATTTTTTTTTTAAAAACATGTTTTTAATAAATTAAAAAACCAGGCACTGTTAAACGTTGTGGTTTATTTGCATTTATTTAACTTCATTTCATATAAATTTTTCAATGAATCCGATTTAATGATTTTAGTAATAAAAATATGCGGTTAAGGTTTCACAAAAAGGGGAGCATTACTCCAGTGACAAACAAAAGCATCGTCACCATTACTTTGTATATCTTGTTTGTGAAGTAGTTTGTAATGTCTTTTGATATTTCCCTTCACTTTCTAACTAAGTTCCTTTTTGCACGATTCTATTACGCAAATACTTTTTTTGAAGATGCATCGTACAACACATATTTTTCAAAATTAAATTGTCTTTTAGGCATTGTTTGTTATTCACTTCACGCTATTTAAATCCAAATAAGGAGCTTTTACAAACGTTTAATGTTTATATTGCAAAAAACATGGAAAAAATTGCATTCGGCTTTTCCACCATTAGAGATAATTGTTCATCATTTAATTTTGTTTGGGATTTTCCACTAATTTGGAAAGTATTTAGTACCTGCCTGTCTGTCATCCTTTTAGGTATTGGGTATATTGTTACAAAAAATTGTGGTGGTTATTATACAATACACACGCAAATCTTTTTATGTACAACAATTTAAAACTTTACCTTTCAGGTCATTTAAATAGAACCTAAGAAATGAAGGAGTTCCATTAGCAAAAGTAAGGTAAATTAAAAAAAAGAGCAGTTACGACCTTGAACACAATACACAGGAAATACTTTTTTTTATTAGAAAACGTTAATTAAAAATTTAGGAAAACAGTTCAAAAATATTTTTAAAGATTGCTATGAAAATTTGTGTCAGTGAAGACTATAATATTTCTAAAAAATCACAATATAAAATATAATGTATTATTTAAGTTTCTTAACAAAAACCATTTTTTTATAAATATGACTTTTTCGCAATAAATACTGCTAAAAGTAATCCTTTATGTTAATGTTTATTTATTATTGCTTATAAACCTACATATCGATGCCTCAGTATAAAAATGAAGTAACGCAATTTTTTTAAAATAGCGTTTTTGCCTTACTCTGGGAAACAAACGTAATTTTTATTATAAATATATTTCTTTTTTTCAAATAGCATTAAAAGTCACTTAATTAAAAATATACTCAAAAGACTGATCAAAATATAGATGTGTAGTATTTTTGAAATTTAACAACATATTAGTATATACAAGCAGCAAAATAAAAAAAATTATGTAAATGCGAGAATTTTTTTACTCTTATTGGGAGTACAAATTTCACAGGCTTAAAAAATATTTTCCGGCAACTCTGTTACAAAGCGTGAAAAATATTAAAGCAACACTCGCACTCATAAAAGAATGAATCGAAAGTGAAAAGAAGAAATTTCTCATTCATTTGTGAGTAAGAAATAAAATTTGGTTTTTATTTTTCATTTGTGATTTGTGAGCGTGAAAAAAAAAACGACAAACTTCTCATAAGTGAGTGAGGGTTGGCAAAAATTTTTTCACGCTCTTTTATGAACGTGAGAAGAAAAAATTTTTTTTAGGATTTTTCGCTCTCGAGATTTTTCATGAATGGTGTTTTTTTATCGCTCACTCTTGAGAAAATTTGTACTCTGGGGTAAACATTATATTTGTGTCGTTTTAAACATTATTTTGCAACAAAAAATTATAGAATCCAGGCGAACTGACTTCCCCACGTCTCAAAGAAATATGAATTAGTTTTTTTTGTAGTTTTTACTTTTAGAGGTAAAAAAACGTTAAGATTATTTGTTGTGCTTCTTTCAACTTTAACACCAATTAAGATAAAAAAAGTTTAAATTTTGAACGACAGCTTCAAAATCGTATTAAGCTTAAAAATGGTAAATGTAAGCCTTTAAGGTTTTGGCTAAAATATAAAAAGAAACCAATATAGAGTTCCGGTGTCAAAACTGTTCACAAAATGTACTTTTAACATATTTTTTTATTTTTTTTGCCTTTTTTAAAAATGAACATACATATATAAAATATAACAACTGTACAGTCAACCAACCAAAGGGACACTTTTGCCCTTTTTTGCGATTAGTAGTCTTGAAATATGGTGTAAAATGTCGAAAATAAAACCCATATAGCGGTCGAAGGTTAACAATGTCGACAAAAAGGTACTTTTTTGCACATCTTGAGATTAAAAGTCTAGAAATATGAAATTTGGGACTATTGACCCACAAAGAGGTCAAAAGTGAACTACTTAAGTGGCTTGAAATATACTTTTTTTTTTATATATTTGGTACTCTTGAGAATTTTTTGAGATAATAAGTGTAGAAAAATGAGATTTAGGATTTTGACCCATTTTGAGGTCGCAGTCAACTAAGTGGACAGAAAACGGTACCTATTAAAAATGTTTGGCACTTTTTAAGATTAGAAGTTTAGAAATATGCATTTAGGAACTTTTGTGTGTGTAACACTCAAAATAGTGATTTCAATTCCACCTTTTCGTAAAATTATTTCTTGATCCGGTCTATGTATGTTCGTCCGTCCGCCCGGTAGGGTGCCCAAAGTACAAGTTCCAACTTTGAAGATATTTTAATGACATTTGGCACAAATAAGTTTCTTCGGCACTGACACGAAGTTTATTTTTAGCGGTGATGCTCAGTAAGTTTTTGACAAATGCCCCATTAAAATGACCTCCCGGAATAAGGATTTTGAGGGCTATAACTAACTCTAATACTACTCTGTTTTAACCATCTTTACGCTATCAATTAGAACACTGAACAAAATTATGATCGGTAAATATTTTGTAGATCTCTTATACTAATGTCCTCCCGAAATAAGCATTTCGGGATATAATTGACTCCAATATTACTCTTTCTTCATTAAATTTTGCAAACATGTTTACTTTAATGCTACCAACTGAATTTAAATTTTATCGGGACTTGTTTCTCATACAGCCCCTATAAAATTGTGGTGTAGGGTGTAATATGGCCGGGCTTAACCGACTATAACTTTCTCACTTTGTGTGCATTTAGTACTCTGCTTGAAAGAATAAATTAAATTAATTATTTTGTTTAAATGCATAAAGATGTTCACTTAAGAAACAAGTATTATTGTTAGTTAAGAACACTGGTTAACCTTTTTATCTTAAACATTTTACATTAAGATTTTACACACCATATTATTTACATTTAGTTTAAATGTTAATTTTTTTCACGGTACTGTATACTTACCAAACCTGCAAATTTTTTATTTGGTTGTTGTTAAAAATTTTCAATTATTGAATACAAATGTAAGAAAAAATCCGAAAATTGTTGCTTCATTTCTCAGCCCCAAGAAAACTAGTCATAAATTTTTTAATTTGTTTATTTAAAAAATTTATCTTAAAAGTAAATCATAAATCTTATCACATGACTGTTTTAACGTCTAACAATAAAATGAGAACTAATAATGGCAAAAGAATATTTTAGGGTTATAAAATTTGTTTGTTATAATAAAATTTAAGTTATTGGAAGTGAAATAAAAATATACAATAAAAAAGTTTTTTTATTGTGGTTCAAATAATACAGTGGCAGGACAAAAAACGCTTCAGAGCACTGGTTGAAAATTATATTCGTTAATTTTATAATAGAAAATTTATTCAATATTTTTTTTTCTTTTCAGGTAAGTTTAATCTAACATAAGGAATTTCTTTATATGTAAGTAAGAATGAACTAGAAATCTCAAACATTTTTTTTTTAGTATTTCACAGCAAAAAACTTTGGAAATGAAATAATTAACCACAAATCTACTATTCACCTTGTTTTTATTTGAAATTTTAGTGTAAATTGTTTATAATATTTATCTTTTTGTTTGCAGTAGATAATTTAAATTTAATGATTTGTTAATAAATTATAATAAAAGATTTAAATATACATTGACGTATAGGTATGTACATGGGCATTTCCACCACAGAGAACGCGACATTCGTATGTCTTTAAAGTAAAAAAAAAATATTAAGGAAATCGTTGAAATTAGTTTCCTTAATATTAATTTTAAAGCATTTTAGAAGCACATATAATGTGTTCAAAATAATTTTTTTTAAAAATTGTTTTTATAATCTAGGAGCAATTAATATGCGAAGGAGCACGCGACAAAAAATTAAAACTACTTTTGACTGGATTAGAGTGCAATTTTTTAAAGAATTTTTTTAAGTTTAAAAGCATCAACCTTGTTTTATAAAATTAGATGTTTATTAAAAATGTTTCAGCTAGTTTTATTTTTATTAGTTTTAATATGATCGAACAAATGACATTTGTAACGCGACAAAATTTTTGATCCTTCTGGAATTAATATTAACTTAAAAATGTTTTTCTCAAAAGTGCATTAAATAGTTTTTATTTAATTTTATATACTTTTGTTCGCAAATTTATGTATATTTTTGACATCTACGAAAGTATATGGCGGAGTTGTTAGTACTATTTAATCTCCCACCTAAAATTTTTTTTGTAATGGCTTTAGTGTTTTATAATTAACAACTTCAAAACCATTAAAACCACTTTCTTTGCGTAAGGTTAAAAAACAGTGATATTTATTAATTTACAACCAAATTTAATCGGCAAATTACAAAAAAATACAGTTCAGATAGTGAACGTGACACTTTTGAGCGAGAAAAATAATGTATTTAATGTAGCCATTTTACAAAATAATTTTTGTTTTCGTTTATAATAAAAATTTTTTAGTTTATAGGGTTTGTTGTTGGTTAAGCTTGTCTATATGCATTTCATTGGTTCTTAACAAAAAATTGGGATTAAATCCTAAATAATTTTTCAAAAATTGTGTTGTTTAAAAATTTTTTAGTTTAGATATACATATATTTTCAGCCTTCTGATTGCAACGATCGTGGTGTACTTATAAGAAACATTGTTAAGTGAAAGGAACGCGACATTAGGATATCAACGCAAATGCATTAAAAACCTACTGTTAATATATCTCATTCTTTTCCTGAAAATTGCTTAAAATTTTTTATTTTATAAAAACTAACATACCATTCAATTATACTGCTGGAAAAAACTATTTATTTGTAAACATTTAAAAATTCGATATCGGTAGACCTGCCGCCGGAAATGCCCATATGCTACCAGTCGTTATAATGCAAATTTTGTATTTTAATTAAAATTATATTTTCATATACTTTTTCCATTATATTATTTGTTCAAATATATTTATATTGTGGTTTTGTACCCATAAATAATTTTAGGAACTTAAATAAAATATTTTAATTAAATAGTTCTTAACAAAAGAAAAAATCATCATTTGCCACATAAATAATAAAAAAACAACTTAAACAAAACTAATAAGTATGTATATTGAAACACACATAGTTATTTAAATTAACATAAATGAGTTATAATGAAATAAATTAAAAATTTTTTTAAGAGAAATATTTTGTGATAATAAAAACAAAATTACTTATTTTTCAATTAACTAAATCCGCTATACTTATGCACGCAAATACTCAATTAAATATTTCAATGTTAATATGATTTGCTTTCAATTAATAGCATAGTAGTTCATGTTCATGTTCATTTTCATGTGTATGTTCAAAGAATAATAAAATTTCGGTAGTTTTTAAAACGTATTCCTTTACAAATAAAAATTTTAAAAGCCCAACTTTTCTGTTATAAATATTTAGTGACTCGAAGAAATATAAATTGTTGCTTATAAGGTTATTACGAATTAAATTTTTCATAATCAATGTTAGCCAAGAGCGTTCCCGGGGGACGAACACTAATCGGGTTGTACAAGGTGGGCCAAAAAAAGTCATCCGAAGTTATTTTGCTCTCATTTTTTTTCTAAATGAAAAACTTAAATTCTGTTTTTTTGATTATGTTTATTTGAACCCATAAACCTTTAGAATTTTATTAGTCAAGTGGAATAGATGATATCGGCCAAATAGGTGCCTTCATATTTGATTGTTATATGGGCTCATTTTATGGCATTTTTCATCACTTCGGGCCACAGATTTTCGCACTCCTTTCGAAAAATGTCCTTGAGGGCTTTCAGGTTCTCAGGCCTGTTCAAGTGAACACGGGAATTTAAAAAAAACCCCACAAAAAAAGTCTGGAACGGTTAAATCGGGCGATCTTGCAGGCCAATGTAAATTGCCAAAACGAGAGTTGAGGCGACCCGGCAACACCGCCTTCAGAGTATCGGTTGTGGCTCGCGCAGTGTGTGCCATTGCTCCGTTTTGTTGGAACCACATGCCCTTCAGTCCTAATTCATTTAATTGCGGCAGAAAAAACTCAGCTTACAAGGCTCTATAGCGCGCACCGTCAACGGTTGTCGTTTGACCAGCAGCGTCCTCGAAAAAATTGCCCAATGACTCTTCCAGCGTGAACAGCGCACCATGCAGTTGCATTGAGCGGGTGTAATGGCCCCTCTTTGATCACTCGTGGATTTTCGGTACCGCACAAGCGGTAGTTTTGCTTGTTCACTTACCCGCTGAGGTGGAAATGAGCCTCATTACTCATTATGATTTTGGTCTAAAAATCGTCCACTTCAGCCTCGAGATTGAGGATGGCTTGGGCGTAGGTTACATGCGCTTGGCGGTCGCCAGGCAGCAGCTGATGTACAGACTGGACTTTGTACGGCAACATGCGCAGGTATTTGATCAAAATTCGAATTGGGGACGACCGGCTGATGGCTAATTGCTAAGCACATCGTCGATGTCGATGTTTCTGGCGACAGCTTGACATTCTCGCGAACAGCGGCGATATTATCGGCAGGACGGACGCCCCGGGGCCGGCCACTCTTGGCGGCGTCTCAGGTAGTCCCATTCTCTTCAAGGTTGGTGGCCAAATGTCGCAGTATTTGCGCATTCGGTGCCGGACGACCGGGAAATCGGTGACGGAATTCGCGCTGCGCAAACACCACAGACGAATTGTTGCGAAAAAAATAGACATGATTTTTCCGCGTACTTGGGGAGTGTAACGCTTCCTGGCTTTTTCACTTGTGTTCACATCTGTTTAGTTCACAAATTTAAAAACAGATTTGGTATTGTCTGCCGTTTGCAAAAATAAGAACATCTTCCAATGGCGTAATTTCTTTTGGTCCACCTTGTATTGTGTGTGCATGCGTGTTTAATCGGTAAATGTCTTAGGCGCGTTACGGTTAAAATATTTTCTTTTAATATTGTTCAATCTGGTGGCAAAAGTGTAACGATATATCGGAACATAAGCTGACAATCTTCAATCTTTTAAAGTATTTGTCCTAATAGATGACTGAAGCTGATGTTTTCTGACAGGCATACAATATAACCAAGTTCCACTCCTAACAGAAAATGCCGCTATTTTTATGCTCTCCTAAGTCAAGATCTTGATATTCTTTAGAAAGAGTTTTATTGATTGTTGTTAATTTAATTTAAACCTTTATTTAATCATTTATGCATGTTCAAAATTTATTTCAAATTTTATTAAGATTTTGATCCAGACATTTTTAAAACATTTTTTTTATTTCAAAATAACAAGTTGTTGTATTTTAATTAGAGCATAAAATCCACATTAAGGTAGTGGTTTATGTTGGGATATTTACCTTAATAATTATTGAATCTTTATTAAAAAATATATAAATCATTTAAATCTTATTTCAATGACAACAAATAAAAAATACAAATTCTTAAAAAAACATTTCAAATAAAAAAAAAAACAAATAATAAATCAAAAATAAAGGCCAAAGTTTTTACATGAAAGTGATGCTCAATTGATCTTATTGTCTTTGTGTCCCCTTTGTGTTTTTCTAGCGATTTAAAAATATCATATTTATTTTGTAATAGAAAATAGTGCGTCCCCTTTTCGGTTGGCTAATATTTACCTAAATGACATTGATAAATTACAGTATTTGGTATATTTTTTCAGTAGATTAAGTTAAATAATTAGTCTTAAAATTTAAATAAGTACAGAAAAGATTTCTGAGAGAAATCCTCTATAAATAGAAAATTTTCAAAATATGTTCTTACATACCTTTAGTAAATAACCTTAGGCATCTTATTCCAATAAGTAAATACCTTAAACAAAATAGATTTAGTGTACATACTAAGAAGTTGGTAATTGAAATCGGTAAAATAGCTTTATAATTCCCGTATGCTTTTTTTCTTATTATTTTTTTTTATATATATGTCTCTCTTGTTACCAAAGACAATTGAACTTTAAACAATTTTGAAATATATTTTATTAAATAAAGTGTTGAATGAACTTTTTTTTAAAGGAAACAAAAAAGAAAGTTTTGGCCACCATCCACTCGATTTAAGTTATTTGAAGTACCAACATATACAGGTTAAGTTGCCTTTCGTGAAAGTGGCTTATAGGATTTTAGGTTAAACATTTACTATTAGATTAACGCAATAGTTTGTACAAAATTTGGTTGAATATTCTCCTTTAATAGAGACTTGAGAATACGTTTTTGTACTTCGTAATCTTATCTTATATGGGATCCACGGTAAATTTTGGACTGATCGTAAAGTAATAAAATTAAGCTTTACTGCTTGTGGCATCAGATACTGAAGCTGTCAAACTGCTTATTCGACGAAAACACTTGTATACGACTATGGAAAAAATTCTTGGATTATATTAAGGTTCATGGTTAGAGTTGGTGGTAAAGAGCCATGAATATATGAAAAAATTCTTTGGAAATGTAGTAATATTCTCGGCAGATATTAGTGAAACTCTTATTCCAGGAGGAACTTTAAGTGAAAGACTTGGACCCGGTTTGGAAAAACTTATCTGTGTGAAAATAAATAATTAAAAATGAACGCGGTCGTTCTTATGTAACAAAAATACATGGACATCCATTTGAAAGAATAACTGGATGGACGGACATGCTTTAGTGAACTTAGAGAGTGACTCTGAGTTGAGTGGTTAAATTAAAGTTGGTAAAATTGAATTTGTGCGCTACATATACCCCTACCAGGTCTGTATTGTAGGTACAAAGATGATTTTTAAAATTGCCTGGATTTATTTTTTTAACTTTGACAAACATTTGTTGTCCAGAAGTTATCGAATCTTTATAAAATCTTGTTTAATTAAAAACAAGTAAGAGCGCTATATTCGGCTGTGCCGAATCTTATATACCCTTCACATTGGTCTTTAAATATACCCAGCCGAGTAATTTTGTACTGCAAACAATATAATAAAAAACCTTGTGCGAGTTTTAAAGTTCATAGAAAAAGTAACAAAATTTTAACGTTCGTATGAATAATAGAAATAGATGAAGAAGATTTAAGGTCGAGAGTTTTAAAAGTTTTCGACATTATTCATATTATAAGGTTAATAAAACTTATTAAATGTTCTAGTCCCGCTGCTCTTCTCCAACTTTTTCTCCAAAATGTTTGAATTATTTGATTATTACTTTTTGTAGAATATTCGAAGTCGATAGCTGTAATAGTTTTCCAGAAGTAGCGTATCAAAAATTTTATAAAAATTTTTAATTTGTATGAGAGCTACCCCTTCTTCACCCCCCATCCGAAATTTTTTTTCTTCAGAGCGTAGCCCTTGATGTCCAATCACTTTTTGTAGAATATTTGATTTCGATATCTGTTACAGTTTCCGAGTTATAGCGTATCGAAAATTTCATACAAATCGCAAATTTGTATGGGAGCTACCCCTTTTTTGCCCCCACTCAAAAAGATTTTTTTTTTATAGCGTAGGCCTTCTTGCCCAATTACTTTTCGTAGAACATTTCATTTCGATATCTGTTATAGTTTCCGAGATATAGCGTATCGAATATTTCATAAAAATTGTTAATTTGTATTGGAGCTACCCCTTTTTTTGCCCCCACTCAAAAAATTTTTTCTTTAAAGTGTAGATCTTTGCGTACAATCACTTTTTGTAGAACATTTTAAGTCGATAGCTGTTATAGTTTACGAGATATAGCGCATAAAATATTTCACCACATTTGTGCAATTGTAGGAAAAATACCCCTTCCCCTGGTCCTATCTGAAAAAAATTTTTCCAATATTTAGGTCCCTTCTTTAGGAGTATCCGTGCCAAGTTTTGTGGCAAGAGTGACTATACTTACTGAGATATATAGGGATATATGCACCGATTTTGTCCTAAAAAAAATGGGTTGTTTTGGGTTTTCGCTTATATCTCGGTCAATTGTGAATCGATTTTGCTGATTTTAAATAGCGATTGTTAGCGGGATATTTGTGATCGTTTGACACCATTAACTGGTCTGTATCTTTTTATTTGACTCCGGAAACTTGATTTCAACAGACGGACAGACGGACAACGCTAAATCGGCTTCCCTATCTATAAGGATCCAGAATATATATATACTTTATGGGGTCGCAAATGAATAATAAAGAAATTACAAACGGAATGACAAAGTGATATATACCCTATCACTATGTGAAGGGTATAAAAAATGAGAAAATGAGTCCTTTATTATATCCTTCACATAAGTGATAAGGGATAAATATAAGTTTATCATTTCGTCTGTAATTTCTTAAATGTACATCTGCAGTCCCATTAAGAAAATATTTTTTAGCGCTCATAGATAGGGAAGTCGATTTAGCGATGTCTGTCAGTCAATCTATCCGTCTGTCCCTGTTATGGTTGAAATCAATTTTTTGAAACCCCCCGATGTTGCATAGACCCGAGAGTAGAATTAAACTATCAGAAATATCAACAAGAGAATCACGATTGAACTTCAGTAAAATCGCCTGATAACTGTCCGGGATGTAGGCCAGCATCCAAGATTACCTCTGTTTATTTCTCTAAAATTTGTACATAAAAACTTCTACAACTGCCTTTAGAGTTACCCCTACTCGGGTATAGTGTTATACCGATTTCCATTCGCAAAGATTTTTGTGGAAGGCACTTACTTACTCTGCCCCCTAACAGGGTTGCTATGCAAAAATTAAAAAAATTAGGGTAAAACACCTACAACTTCCCTGGAATCGTCCTTGGAGGAATAAAATATGCTAGAGACCCCCATTAGTTTTCCCTTCCAAACATATTTCTAGAATATACTTGCCCCCTATCACCATCACCTAAGGGGGTTGCCATACAAAATTTACAAAAATTATGTAAAAACGCCCCTAAACTTCCCCAGAGTCGGCCTTAGAGAAATAAAGTGTACGACCGGCTCCCATTAGTTGTCGCGACCAAACATGTTCCGAAAATATACTTACCCCTTATATCCACCCCTTTAGGGGTTGCCATACAAAATTTAAAAAAATGATTTAAAAATGACCACAACTTTTTCAGAGTTGGTCTTAGAGCAATAAAGTGTACGACCGACCCCCATTAGTTTTCCCTCCTAAACATATTCCTACAATATACGTACCCCCTATCTCCACGTCCTAAGGGGGTTGCCATAAACAATTTACAAAAATGATATGAAAATGCCCACAACTTCCTCAGAGTTGGCCTTAGGCTCAATCTTCCCAAGTCCATGAGCAACTTTGTGCCTAGCCCCCGGCTTAGCCCCGGCTACGTAGCCCTAGCTGCCCTAAAATAACTCCTATTCCTCCACAGAAGGTTTGTCATCATGTTCTATTTTTTCTATTAGAGTGACCCAACCAACAATTTCTTTCAGTAATTATTATTGCTGTTGTTCTCTCAAAACTTACCTCCATGATCACATAGTTCGTCCTAGATTTCCTGCCTTTACTAAGATTCTCAACACCAGTTTCCCATAATATATCAGTGTGATAAATACAAAGAAATTTTGCTAATCCTGGCACGCCTTGCCTGACCAAGCTACTTGTTGCCATTCCCGCCACTTAGCACTAAAAAGATAACATGTAGAGGATGACACCTAGTGCCGCTTAAGTAGGATTTCTTATAAAACCAGTGGCCACAAGTAAAGCGCATTCTTCTACTTTAGTAAAAAGCAGCCTTTTTTTTTACCGCCGCCCACCATACAGCGCAACCAATTGTCCGAATAGGTCTAACAATAATTGTATAAATCTAGTTTTGTACCGTCGGCTGCAAGCCCTTGCCCCTTCCTATGTTTATTATGCATTTAGCATTCTCTTGGCTCTATCTGAGTATTTCATGACAGTTTTTTTATCAAGGATTAACCCAAGACACTAAGCCCTACATGGCTGTTTTAATTCCATTTCATTAAGTGTTGGACTGAAAGCATCGACCCTATGCTTTTTGGTAAAGAAAACTTGCTAAGTCTTGTCAAGATCAACGCCCAAGACATTCCCGAGATATATGTACGTAGAAAGTGCAGACAACGCTGATTGCAGTAGCTCACCGATGGTAGGAGAAAACTATCCCCTGACAATGGGGTCATTCTGGCCTGCATACACAACCATCTTACTATCTTCAACGTCAAACGTCCTTAATACTTTGGTGATCGTAAGAAGCCACAATAAGGGTGAAAGAAAGCCAACATATTGTGGCCCTCTGCTCACGAACCTCCTACAATCCTTATCCTATAGCCTAAGGTTAATAACTCTGCTTTAAATCATCAAGGTTATCCCTCTAATTAATCATTCTTTGACTCTTAGGTCCCTAAGACCCTTATGCATTACCTCTATCTTCACATTGTTAAAGGATCCTTATATATCCAGAAACGCCGTCAGTGTACATTTTCTGTGCGATAAGATATTGCCCCAAACATCGAAAAACTTTAACCCTAATATTTATAAAAATTAAAGAAGGTTTATTAAGCGCTTATTTTTCAGACGTGTATGGATAATTGTCAAAAAATCCCTGAATAAGTCTACTTTAAATATTATGAAAAGCGGAAAAATGGCAAAAAAAATTTTTGTGTTATTGCTTTCAATACAAAACTTTGAGGCATTTTTAACTGAAGCCAATTTGCAAGCAGCCTAAATAAGCATGTTTGTATGTTTGAATATTTTTTTAACACCAAAAAACAAACATAAAAAACAGACATAAAGCGCATGAGTTGTTTTTCAGTTTTCTATCAATTTAGAAATAATTTAATACAACAATTTTAGCAATAATAACAATAACGTGAGCAACTTATTTGCATAATTATGTCATTTGGGAATGAAAAAAAAACAATAACAAAAACAACAAGCAAAAAACAGAAATTATTACGTTAACTAAAGTAGTTCCAGCGTTGTGGGGATAGTGAACCCTTAATGATACTTTGGGGGCAACTTGTAGAAAACAAGCAACAAACAAACAGAAACACAAACACACACACACACACATATATAAAAAGAAATCGCAATAAATATTTCAAAGGGGCGTAACGAATTGTAAAAATAAGTTAAATTACTTAAGTTAAGCAGAAAATATACATTTTACTTGGTTGAAACTAATTTTTTGTGGAATATTTACTTAAATTAATTTAAATAATTAAATTATTAAAATAAAATGTTAATTTTCATGAAGAGGCTCAGTTTGGAAA
Organism: Melanophora roralis; assembly: GCA_963583895.1. NCBI lineage: Eukaryota > Metazoa > Arthropoda > Insecta > Diptera > Rhinophoridae > Melanophora > Melanophora roralis. The sequence goes on along the minus strand of OY757189.1, from coordinate 35,545,057 downwards.
TTCCCGATAAAAGCTTCCATTACATATACAAAAACCAAAAATTTTAGGGGTATATTTCCTACAGGAGGAAGGAGGGAGAAATTAATAGTCAATGTTTAAGCACGACCGTACTACAAACAGCCTACATTACAGTTTATTATACCCTTCATATAAGTGATAAAGGTTTATATAAGATTGTCATTTTAATTTTAATTTTTGCGACCCCATAAAGTATATATTTTCTTGGTCCTTGTAGTTGGGATGTCGATTAAGCGATGCGTATCTGGCCGTGTTATAGTTGAAATCAATTTTTTGAAGCCCCCGATATCACATAAACCCGAAGGTTGTATTAAACTAATTAAAATATCTGCAAAAAAATCGCTGTTGAAATACAGCAAAATCGCTTGATAACTGACAGAGATACATATAAGCCAGCAACAACGACTACTTCTCTAAAATTTTTACATAAAAACCTCTACAACTGCATCAAAATGACCTCAACACAGGCGCAATGTAAGACCGACTCCCATTTTTTATCTCACGTTTATTTTTTATGGAACATACTTATTCCCTATCTTCGTTACCCTAACAGAGTTGCCATATAAAGCTTTATTTTAAAATTTTTTTTTAAATCGCTCCCACAGCTTGCAGGGTTCTCCTACAACGGTCAAATGCAAGACCGACTAATTACTTTTCCCTCCCAAATTTTTTTGTGGGACATACTCACCCCCCTATCACCAGCCCTTAACAGGATTGCCATACAAAATTCGAAAAAATTAGGGTAAAAACCCTTCTCCGGAATCGGCCTTCGAGAAAAAAATGTATCACAGATCCTCATTAGTTTTCCTTTGCAAACATACCAATAGATCATAATTACCCCCTATCTCCACAGCCTAAGAGGGCTCCCAAACAAATTTGGGAAATTGCAATAAATTCCCCCTACAGCTTTCACAATGACCGTGTATAGGCCAAATGTAAGACTGACCCCATCTAATTTTTTAATTTTTTTTACAAGAACATAATTATTGCCTATCTCGACCACTCAAGGGGGTTGCCATACAAAATTTAAAAAAAATTAGGGTAAAAATCCCCACATGTTTTGAAGGGTATATAAAATTTGGCACAAGCGAATATAGCGCTCATACTTGTTACCTGGCCCGCTCTGCTAGACCCGACCCTAATTTTTTATAACCTTTTAACATTTTTAAAAAATGTAACTGACATAAAAACTTTTGCAAGGATATATATCGTATTTGGATTTAAAGTTTTTCGATTGCATGAACTTGCTACACATCTAAAGGCCAAGATGTCATACTGAATAAGAGTAAATTTTGAGTCTATTACTGTTGAATATATATGACATAGAAATGGTTTATTGTCATGGAAATTGTCATGAAGTTCTCTGCAAAATCTGGGTACTGTTCTTGACTCAAAATTGTCATGGAAACTGAATACAATAGTACGAGCACAGGATGTATTTTGTTTTTGCTAACAATAACAAAATACACATAAATTGTTTAAGACAATCACTCTCTTTGAAAATTAGTAAATTAGTCCTCGCATAGTCAGGTGGATGTACACGGCTATAGTTTTTCTAATTGTTAGATATGGATCTTTGGAAAGATGCGCTGGCACGGGTAGGTTGTGTGTGGTGGACCAGTTGGAAAATTTCAAAAATCGACCTGCATTGAAATTTACGGCGCGCTGCGTCTTTTAGAGGCACTGAAGACTTTACTGCATCTTGTTCCTACTGCTCTTCATGAAATGACTATATTTTCGATTACTGCAGTGGGGTCAGGGCTTTGTAATAATGGAGATCAAGGATAGACGGCCATGTGAGTATCGTGAAAACATTTCTCATGTTCGGGATTATTTTATACCCCAAACCAACTTTGAAAAGTAGTTTAGGTTTCTTATGTCATTCAAGATTGTTATCTTTGGGAAAAAATATGACAATAGGTTTTATACAGATGACTCCAAGATGGAGTGTGGTGTAGGATCCGGCATTTTCTCGAAGAATCTCAGAACTAGTTTCTCTTAACGTCTGATGGATGCAGTATATTTCAGGGCGAAATATTTACCATCTATAAAGCTTTAAGGTTGCTGTATGAAAGTAATATTCGCAGGAATATGGGTGCGTTGGTCTACAGCCAGGCAGCACTTTTGTCACTCAATTCCCAGACTACTACAACGTTACTGGTCAGTTGTCTAAGCTGGGCCGTCAATCTCAAACTATTTTATTCAGTTTGGTAATGAACGCGCAGATGCGCCAACTAAACTTGGATCTGATTTTTATATTTCTAAATCGGAACTAGTCTCAATTTCGCTTGCTGTTATCAAGGGAGATCTTTAGACACTTTCTGGAAATGGCTAAATTCAGTTGTAGTAATCTGGACACTTGAAGTGTTTTTAGAGTGATTTAAGTATCTTTTGATTACAGACGTACGCTTCAGTTGCTAAGCGTGATGATAGAAATGTATTGAGGTTAATATCGGTCTTAACAGCTCATTGTGTGATGGGCAAACACGCAGGTAGACTCGAGCTCCCTTATAACGACCACTTTCGCAGTTGCAAGGATAGGAAAAAGGAGGATTGTTTTTGTTTTCTTTGCGAATGCCCTTCCCAATGTGCCAACAGGCATAGATTTCTAAGCAATTACATACAAGATGATGTTAGTGGGGCATCAAAGTGCAGATTGAATGACCTGCTGAGATACCTGTCGATCACGGTTTGGATCCAGTACCCCAGGTCTTTACCCGGGTACGGGTTCTAAAAAAACGTTGCATTTGACAAGTGGATTGATTTTGCTATAACAAGGTTATTTTACACCCTCTTTGACAGCTTACGCGCAATGCAGCATGTAAAACAAAATGTGATAAACTAAGAAGGTTTCACTGTGTCTTGGCAAATAGAAAAGCCTCTCATTTCTATTCCCAGTAATTCCTCTAGGTGGTAAAAAAAATGTCACCCTAGCAGTTTGTTCTTTTGTGACACTAAAACTAAGTTGAAACGTTTATTGCTCTTTCTATATAAGCCATTGCTTCACCAATTAGGAACCTATCCTTCTTCATTTAAAATCATTTTTTTCCCATCCTGCAGATGGATTTATTATAATCTTGGAGAATTTAAGCACAAATAGAAAACTGCATTGTCTGCTGCCAAAACAATAATTAATAATTGTTTTTAGAGTCTTTGTCATCGACTGCAATAAAAATCATAACTTTAAAACCTTTAATCATATCTTAGTATCTTTTCAGTCACAAAAATATGTAAAATGTATAAAAGATAGTCAATTTGTTTTGCCAAAAGTTCGCACATAAAATTAGTCTTAATTACTTATTTGAAGGTGTTATTATGGCTGTATGTACATATGTGTGTGTAAAAGAGTAAAATGAAAAATAATTTCATGTCAAATATATTGCACAAATGTATGTATTTACAGTGAGGTGCACAAATGAGTACAAGTTTGTACTTTGAGACCTTTTTGTGTCATGGAAATAAAAGTAATAAAGCAGATTCAAAAATTTTTTTTGTAGTTAGTTAAATATTAGGTTTTTAACAAAACAGTGTAAAATTTGAAATTCAAAGCATCGATTTCTATGAAAAAACGAAAACAATTCCAATGTACTCAATTTTGCACCATTGGAAAATTTTGCGGAATACGAATATTTTTATTACCTAGTCCAAAGCCCTTTATTTTGTAAGACATCATTTACGTGATTTGGCACACTGTTCACCAATTTCTGTACAATTTCTTTTGGAATATGCGTCCCTTCATTTTTTATCCGCTGCCAAAGCTTGTCCAAATTGGTAGGGCTGATTGGTACTGTTTCATCCGTCTCTTCACGATTGACCACCAATTCTCAATCGGATTAAGATCGGGACTTTGTGCTGTCCACTGCGTTAACTGAAAATTTTGCTCACCAAGCCATTCTTTCACGATTTTGGACGTGTGGTTTGGATCACCATCCTGCTGAAAAATGACTTTTTATGCAGGATAGGCACTCTTATCTACAAAATCAGGAAGATGAGTCTGCAAAATCCTCAAATAGTCTTTTTTCTTAATTTTATTATCAATTTTTTGCAGTGGTCCAAGGTCCCACCACGTAAAGCAACCCCACGCCATGACGTTTCTTCCACCGTGCCTCACAGTTTGCTTCACATGGCGCTTTTGAATTTTTCCACCAGAGCGGCGCCAGTAGTATTGTTTACCGTTGGATTGGAAATGGTTGAATTTGGATTCGTCTGACCAGATTACACGTTTCCAGTCGTCAACTGTCCAAGTAGTTTGCTCTTTGGCAAATTTCAACCGTGCCTTTACATTTTTTTCCGACAATGCAGGTTTTTGTTTTTTTACTGCTGCAATATAACCAATGTCGCCGAGGGCTGTACATGCCGTCCACCGACTTAAGGCTTTTCCGAATGCTAAGGAAGCATATTTTGGTGTTAAAAACTTATCTCTTTTAATTTCTCTTATCATTAGACGTGCGTCAGCATTAGTTGGAAGTTTCTCACGACTTCTAACTTGAGGTTTGGAAAACAACGGAACACCGTTTTTCTACCCTTATGACCACTGATTGACTGACTTTAAGTTCTCTTGCAATTTCCTGGGTAGAACAGCCTCGTTCAGTCATGGCCCGAAAGCTCTCATCGGTGGGTTTTGAAAGCTTCTTCATTATTTATTATTATTAGGTATTTATTTGATTTTTGTTCAAAAATTTGCAGAATGTTTTTACCACACGCGATTTAAATAATGTCGAGCTTATATATTCTTACAAAGAAAACTAATAAAAACCAAAAAGATTGAATAATAACGGTACTTTTTCATTTCTTTTCTTTAAATTCTTCATTAAATTCAGAGGTGCAAAATTGAGTACATTAGAGTTACTTTAGTTTTTTTCGTTTTTTTCTTGGTGCTTGATGTATTTTGTTACAAATTTTATACAATTTCATTTAGTACTAAATACTTAATAAACGACTATAAACATTTTTGAATTTCATTTACTACTTTTATACTTATGAAACAAAAAGTGTTCAAAGTAGAAACATGTACTCATTTGTGCACCTCACTGTATGTGTTAATAATTACATGTGTTTGTTTTAAATATTTATGAATTCATATTTAACAAAATATAACATGCAAAGCCTGTCAGTTAAAACTGTAACACAAATGAGTTTGTTGTTGATTATTATTTCAAAAATGCTAAATTTCTTTTATTTTTTATTTTTTTTTTTTTTAATTAAAATCACTTATTTTTCACACTTTGCTTAATAATCAACATGCATACAAACAACGTGCTACCAACACAACATCACGAGCAATGAAAAGCCTTAAACAAACCAACATCCAAACAACAGACTGACACAAATTAAAAAGTCATGAATGTGATTTTAAAAGAATAAAAACAAAAATAATCTGCTATTAAGCTGAGTGACCCCCCCACTAAACTAACCATTCGTACTAGTGATCCACTCACTCAGTGGCAAGACACTTTCAACTATTCGTGAAGTATTCAGGTGGTGGCGTTGTTGCAAACAAAACAAAAACTGCAAATTAATTTAATTAATGTTGCATGAAAAGTAGAAAGAAACATTTAAAAATTTCATAAATTAATTAAATATAAATTGTTTCTTTATTTAAAACCTACGAATTCTTCCTTTAAAATAATTCTAATACAAGGTGGGCCAAAAGAAGTCTTCCGTTGTTGTTTGGCTCCCATTTTTTTTTTGTTCTAAATAAAAAACTTAGATTCTGTTTCTTGATTATGTTTGTTTGAACCTTTTTAATTTTACACTGGTCAAGTCGAGAAGATAATATTGGGAAAATAGGCGCTGTCACAATTGATTGCTATACGGGCTCGTTTTAAGGCATTTTTTATCACTTCGGCAAGAAATTCGGGCGACAGAATTTCGCACTCGCATCAATTGTTGTCCCTAAGAGCTTTCAGAGTCTCGGGCTTCCTTACGTAAACACGAGTCTACAAAAACCCCAAAAAAAGTCTGTGTACCAATTAAATCGGATGATCTTGCGGATCAATGCAAATCGCCAAAACGAGGGATGAGGCGACCCAAAAACGCCGCCTTCAGAATATCGGTTGTGTCTTGCGCAGTGTATGCCGATGCTCCGTCCTAATTCGTTTATTTGCAGCAGAAAAAACTTGGCTAACATGACCTTATAGTGCGCTCCGTCCATGGTTGTCGCTTGACCAGCAGCGTTCTCAAAAAAAAAGGCCCAATGACTCCTCCAGCGTGAACAGCGCACTATTAAGTCACTTTAAGCGGGTGTAATAGCTCTTCGTGCATCACTTGTGGATTTTCGATGCCCCAGAAGTGATAGTTTTGCTTGTTTACGTACCCGCTGCGGTAGAAATGAGCCTCATTGCTCATTATGATTTTAGTCGAAAAATCGTCCATTTCGGCCTCGAGATTAGGGAGGGCTTGGGCGCAGGTTTCACGCGGTCGACAGGCAGCAGCTGATGCATGAGCTGGACTTTGTACGGGAAAATAAGCAGCTCTTTGAACAAAATTCGACTTAGGGACGACCGGCTATTGGCTACTGGTCGATGTTTCTGGCGACATTTCGAAATCCTCGCCAACAGCGGTGAAATTCTCGTCAGAACGGGCGCTCCGGGGCCGGCCAGACTTGGCAGCATCTCGTGTGCTTCCATACTGCTCAAGGTTAGTGGCCGAACGGCGCAGTATTTGCGCAGTCGGTGCCGGACGACCGGGGAATCGGCGACGGAATTCGCGCTGCGCCAAAACCAAAGACGAGTTGTTAAGCAAAAAAATAGACATGACTATTCCGCGTTCTTGGGGAATGTATTGCTTCATGGCTTGTTCAGCTGTATTCTGTTTAGTTCACAAATGTCAAAACAGATTTTAAATTGGCCGCCATTTGCAAAAATAAGACCATCTTCCAATATGGTGATTTCTTTTCGTTCACCTTGTATTTTGCCTTTGAATTTTATCAGAGTATGGTCACGGGAACATGTTAACGGACAAGTTAATCATTGTTTGGTTACGAAGATCATTATTATGGCCACCACAACCATACTTTAGTTGTAGTTAGTTTTTGGTTAGCATTGTTGTGGTTATCAATTTGTTGGTCAAGGGTAGTCAATATATTAATTATGGGCTATCAAATAAATATACGCTGCACAGTGGGTTTGATGACACCGAAAGTGGCGATTAATTCATAGAAGCCGTAATTTAAATTTTTTTGAAAATATTTTTTTTCAAATCGTTAAATATGCATAAAAAGGCATATTCTGAAAAAAAGATACACGGGAAAAAAATTTTTTTTTTCGATTTTATAGAAATTTTTATTTTTCGGAAAATTATAGTTTGTTTTAAAATTTTTGCAGTAATTTTAAAACGGAAAGTGATTTTTTTAAAAAATGAGAAGCAAACAAAAGCTTATATTGTCTTCTTTCTAAAAAATAAAAAAAATAAATATATATTTTGCATAAATATGAATATAAGTTTAATTTAAAGTCTGAATTTGGGCTTTGAAAGATTTCGAGAATTTTACAACTTTTTTTAAAAAGTAACGAAATAATTTTTTATAATTTTTTTCGTTTATCAATAATTGTCATACACTTAAAAAGAAACCATATTATGTTCATCCTCCCTTCATCATTATAATCTTTGCTATCATTACTCCAACTTTCTTGAGAAATAATAGGCGATAGCAAAAGCTGTAGTTCGGAATTTGATAATTGTTGCTTTCCTTTCCGCTCATTTTGTTTATTAACATTAGATATGAATGGCTCTGAACTGAGAAAAAATCTATTTAGAATGTCTTCATTCAACTTTTCTCGGCTGCATTTGCGAACAAAGTGTTCCCTATAATTTTTAAAATCCTTATTTCTGGTTTCCTGAGCTTCTTCTGGAAGTTCTCCAATCGGTAAAAGGGCATATTTTATGATTTTGGGACCATGAATTAAACATTTATGTATTGTAGGAGTTATACAAAACCATTTTAATACTCTCGTGAATGAAGATGGCTGAAACTTGTTCACGCACCTATCTCCATTGAAATTAAAATCCTTTGACAACAATAACAACAATAGTAAACATTGAACGAATGACAAAATACACGTTAGTTTTGTTAAATACATGACTTTGAAAAAACACGACTTCAAACAGAAAAACGTTAATAGCAAAAAATAGAGCAACAAATCGCAAATTTTTTTTTGTTGTATTATCAAGCTAATATTTCATACTTTTAGAAAATATAAGATTCGAAACCCAGCCTTAACTAACTTAGAAGTTATGGTTCAGGAAACATCAAAAATAGGCCAATTTTGGACGTCTTTTAAAAAAATCGTCAAAAAAATTTTCCCACATATTTTGAAAAACACTACATCATTTTTGTACACTTAAATACCTGAAGTTAAAGGTTCAATTCTTTAAATAACACTTTGTTAACGTTAAATTTTAATTTTAATGCAAAATTTTACTTTTTTGTATTTTGACACGTCACTACGGAGTCAGCTGACAAGATAAATGTTTGAAAATTTACATAGTGATGTAAAATTTTATTTAGTTTTATCCGATACCAAATATAAATACAAAAAC